>OZ010601.1:59413599-59428599 GCA_963932145.1 Acanthosepion lycidas | reverse complement strand
TTGCTTTTAGTGAAGTTGATGTTAAATGTGGTAAATTCGGTAGTTTTCAGACATTTGTCAAAGAATTCGCTATCGAATTTTCTAACGATCCCAATCTTTTAAAGGTGAGATCGGTGAGCATTTTTGGCCTTGTGTCATACTAAACAAAGCTTAGTAAATAATCAGAAGGCATGGTAAGATGAAGAATTAGTAATATTAACACTGGACTCTCTAGCCTTGATTGGCAGCCCCTCTAGGAGAAGAATAACTCTGAAATCAAAACTGTGGATCCATCTTTCTCAAGAGGCAATGGTAATTCACAGAGAATAAAGAAAGGGATGTCGTGAATAGCCTTGGTCACTTACATTCTAAAGAAACATGGCATTTAAAAACAAATTAGTTTTTTAAGTGCCATACGTGATACACGCTTTCTTTCTTTCTATCTATCTATCTATCTATCTATCTATCTATCTATCTATCGCATTCTGCTCATATCTATCTATCTATCTATCTATCTATCTATCTATCTATCTATCTATCTATCCCAGCATATTCATATCTATCCCATCCTGATCATATCTATCTATTTATCTATCTATCTATCTATCTATCTATCTATCTATCTATCTATCTATCTATCTCAGTCTGTTCATATCTATGTCAATCTGTTCATATCTCTCTCTCTCTCTCTCTATCTATCTATTCCGAATGTTTTCTGAAAAACTAACATCGCACATACAAAGCGGCCAGGTTTTAACACCGAAGAAAAATCGTAGGTGTAGGATATTTATGGCCAATTTTGATACGAGAGAATGATTAAAAACTGTCTCGATTTGTCTATTAATTGGTATTTTATATATTAATTATAATTACAATCAGAAAATGACAGTTGATATTTTTGAACACATGATGAGAGTTTGGAGAATTTACCACTCACAGGACACATTGAAGGCAAGACGGAAATATCGAATCTTTCTTGACCAGTGGCTAAGTAAGAGTGACAATTCAAAATAACTGTGCAATGACGATAAAACCATTTTTTCCGATTATGGCGAAAAAGTAAGAAAGAAATGTTTGTTTCCAACAAAATCAGCTCTCACGGACGAGTGGATTGAGTCGCTTCTGCTATCAGAGCAAAGGTCAACTGGCAGTCCGAGTGGCGTCCGCCCACGACCAGAAACCGTTTGTTATTTATTAACACAGCTTGTCAAGATACACAGACCACATGGTAGAAGCAAAACGTTATTGGCCGGGGGGTGGTCAGCCCGAGTGGACACTGGACTTCTTGTCTTCCATCATTTTCAAGCTACCTCCTTTCCTAATGTTACTGATTACAGTTCAAGCGGCCTTCCATCATCTTTCATTGTTGTGTAATTGTCCATGGCAGTCAATAGCAAACGGACACTGGTCAGTAGTCTGGTGGTAACCACTGACCAATGTGGAAACAGGAAAAATGATGTCTTAGTTTCTGAAGCCATTTTATCTTCCTTTTGGTTGGCTAACTTTCAAAGTGTTACCGACGTCTGTCTCTGTTTCTTTATGCTTTCTTTATTTTCTTACAGATTGATTTGGAAAGCATTTAATTATTTTTGAGAAGGACGCAACTCCTGAGTTTTTTTTCTGTTTTTTTTTTTTGAACTAGTAGACTTACCTGTCATAGTAGGGGCTCAGAAAATAAATAAAATAAAATAAAAGACGGGGGAAATTCTGAATGTCATCTGCTTCAATTAATCGCTTAGGAAGTTTCAAGACAGTCCATACTTGAAAAATGGAAAGGTGTCTCACTTTGTTCTAAATAAAAAAAAATTCCTAGGCTCTAAATTGTCAGATAATCTTATTATATAAACGTCAATGTCAATTTTGTTTGATGGTTTTGTCACATTAAAGAAAACACACACACATATATATATATATAATAGAAAATGGGTTCGCCTTCGCCCTGATCGCACTCCTCTCTGTCTTTTGAACAGAAGTAGAGGTTTATCCTTTGTTTTTTGTTTAGGATTGGGATTTTGGTTCCTCTAAGGTTTTCATTGTCTTTCACTCCCAGTAGACCCTCACGTTTTAGTGTCATTATCGCCTTGCTCGGGGTGAATTGATAAAAAATAACACACACACACATATATGTATATATGCAAGGTGATATTAGGTTGGTGCAAAAATAATGTCGTTTTCTCACATATGTTACCATGTGAGAAGACGACATTATTTTTGCACCAACCTAATAATACCATATGTATGTGTGTGTATATATATATATATATATATATATATATATATATATATATATATATATAAGGTAGTTTTATTATCAAAATGTTTATGTTATTATTAAGTGGAAAGACCAAATATTTTTTAGAATTTTAGCAAATTTTTGAATCTGAAATCTTGGTTAAGAATCTTGTTTTTTTTTTTGCATCAATGGTCGACGCAATATTTACGATTAGTCTTTTAGCATCTTTTTTTACAGTTTTAGAAATTTTTGCAAAAGTCAAATAATTGTCGGATTTTAATGAAGCTTTCGGGACTTATTCAGAAATGAATGAACTGATTTAAATTTTTTTTAGAAAATATTGTTTGAAACATATTTTTTACATTATATATATATATATATATATATATATATATATATATATATATATATATATATATATATATATATATTATGAAATGGACAGAGTCCGACAATTATTTTGTAACATTTTTATGTTCATACGTTCTTTTTATAGATACAAATATTTAAGTAAATGTTTATTTTAAACAGAGCATTTACTTAAATATTTGTATCTATAAAAAGAACGCAGAACCTAAAAATGTCTCATATATATATATATATATATATATATATATATATATATATATATATATATATATGTCTCATATATATATATATATATATATGTCTCATATATATATATATATATATATATATATATATATATATATATATATATATATATATGTCTCATATATATATATATATATATATATATATATAATTATTTATTTAAAAATATATTTATGCTCTACTTTCGTATCGAGCACTATTTTTTAAAAATAATTACAAAAAATACTAAGGAACTTTGGATTATTTACCAAACCAGTTTCTTTCCTATTTTCTACAATATTTTCACACACACACACACACACACACACACACACACACACATATATATATATATATATATATATATATATATATATATAATAATAATAATATCTTGCTCTACTTTGTATTGAGCACTTTTTAAAAGTAAATCCTACGAACTTATTTGAATATACATACATACATACATATATATATATATATATATATATATATATATATATATATATATATATATATATATATATATATACATTCATACCGTAGTCTTTAATGTAAACTGACAATCGACATGCCATTATATCAGTCTATTGGTTCGGGAATATTTGGGTTAAATAATTTTGGAATGCTATTAGGTTGGTGCAAAAATAATGACGTAATAATGTCGTTTTTTGACGTATTTTTAACGTCAAAAAACGACATTATTACGTCATTATTTTTCCACCAACTTAATAATTCATGTTTCTTTATTTTTTTTAAAACTTTTTTTTTTATTTAACGAAAATAAATTTTAACAGTTTTTAACCTGTATAATGCTTTAAAATGGAAACCACGAGATGCAAGATTTTTTTTTCATATAACGTTAAATTACTCTTGTTACTCATGTCTGTTCGAACATCCACTCGAAAAAAATGAGGTATTAGGTTGAGTTTCAATGTAGCTACTACGCGTATATGAGACCAAAGTCCCAAACTAACCCAGCCTTCTTGGTGATCATCAGGCATCGGGGATTAACATTAGCCTTTTCCCGAAGGAGAGGTCTTATCTTGGTTTCGCTTCCATGTGCGCAGCGCAGCGGGTCTTAGTTATGAGGGTCATATTTGGTGGAACTAAGGAAGGAAGCTAATCTGGACATTTTCAAGGAAATAGACAGACTACCGTTAGGCTTGCAACGTTTTGTATACGGGAAAGGGACTGTAAGGCGGAAAATAATTCATCATCCACAAGGCCGCGTTGACGGATTTGAACACTATCAAGACTGGAAGGTGAAAACTGACTCTTGTAAAGGTAGATCATGGCAGGAGAAATCAGGTATTTTAAAATCAATTCGCCCCCAAGCAATGCAGGCGTGATACTAGAAGGCAAGGGGTTGCAGAGTGTGAGAGTAAGAGTAAAGAGGAGTGCTTGGGGAAAAGGATAAAAAGAAGGACGGAGATCAAGGCCAAGGCATCAGAATATGGCGATTGACATTACATTTGAATATTTGAAGATTAGAGCTATCAGGGAAGCAAGTGATAGGAAGGGAGTTCCACTGACGCGAGGTACGAGATAAGAAGCTGTTGGAATAGAAGAGATGGCTACATTTAACCGTTTCGATAGCGAAAGAGTGGGACTGAGATGCCAACCTAGTAGCACGGGTAAATTCATGCAATTCGGAACCAGCTTGTCGGAGCAGTTGCCAATGAAATTACTTGTAGAAAAGAGAGAGTGAAGCCACAAGATAGAGACTGCAGACGGGATGTCAGATCAGGACCAATCACGTTGCATACCCATCTCTGTATTTTGCCGAGGACCTCGAGATGAACAGGGGAGCACCAGATCATATATGGCTGCAGTATTCCATGCAAGGAGGAATCGCTGATTTGCACTGGAGCGGTACTCACGTTTTCCGTATTACATTAGGGTCATTGGGACACCACATAGGGCAAATGTGAAGCGTGGAACTGACAGTGACAATGCACTGTTGATTCCAGTTGTCCACATTGTCTATAACTATAAACAGTCGACCACCGATATTGACCCCTCTTTCCCTATAAATATAGTGAAGTGCCATACCTCTTCAGGCCGGTCTTGAATTCGGAACAGTCCATCTCCCGACCGATATTATTAACCATGATAAACTGTCGTCCTCGATGAAATCCCAACCACTATGCCTCCTTCAGTCTATTCATGACCAAGAATGCTATAAACAGACATTATAGTTAATTGACTTGACGCAGAAGTCACATTTGGCAAAGAAGACATCGCATGATTTTGGCTATCACCCTTCTCTTTATCTAGACCCCACCCCACAAAAACCAATAAAAAATGAACACCCGCAAATTCACAGATTTATGCTGACAAACCATCAAAGCAAGCATTTACTTTGTCTAAATATTCGGCCATTACACCCTGGCTAGTGTCCGAGCAGACCGTAAAAGTGATCCGCTCTCCCTAAATGGTTGACCCCTCCCTCTTATCTTTCAGCTTGCTCACACCCTTGCAAATCGGCGGTTTATTGCCAGAAGCATCATTACGGACACTGGTTTTATACCCGAGCGTCCCCGGCAACTGGCATAAGGGTTTGACAGGACAAATTTTGCCGATCCTGCCACGAGGGTTCGCTTGTCAGCCAATTGATTCGATGGAGCAATCAGGATCGAAAACCTTTTCACACGGCAGCGAAGAGAAAGAAATGTGGGTAGGTCAACCTTCTTCATCCGGAATCAAGGATAGGGAACACGTTTTTAATCATGGCAAGTTCCTTAGTAAAGAAAGGTTAACATGTACTGGAGATACCAGTGACTTCGAGATCGGGCATATGCTTGTTAACATAAAGAAATATTTTGGCTTCATTTAAAGCAAGAGGAGTTATTTAGTAAGAGATATCTTTCATCAAATATGAGAAGATACGGTTTACATAATACTAATTACATTTTGATTTTTGAAAGCTAGAATAAATGTATAATAAACATATGAATGGCAATATATATTCATATATATATATATATATATATATATATATATATATATATATATATATTAGGTTGGTGCAAAAATAATGTCGTTTTCTCACATATGTGAGAAAACGACATTATTTTTGCACCAACCTAATATATATATATATATATATATATATATATATATATATGTATGTATGTATGTATGTGTGTGTGTGTGTGCGCGCGCATGAGCGTATGTGTGAGGGGGGTAAATCGTCACTTAGCTGATATTATATTTAAGACCTCTACTCCAGAGTTTTGTAGATTAACCTTTTTGTAATTGTTCGGTCCACTCTTTTAGTTTTCCCATTTTTCTTTATTTTTATACTTTTGATTTTTATACTTTTGATGTAGGTCGCGAAGCCAGAAACGTGTGTAACAGAATTATGGAAAATAGAGTATAATATATATTTTAAAATAAAAAATCCACATTTCAATAAAAAACATTTGCGGTTTATTTTCTTTGTAATATATATATATATATATATATATATATATATATATATATATATATATATATATATATATATATATAAGAATATAAAATTATCTGGCCAGACTGGAGTCAGACCAGAGGAAGGATATTTTAAAAAAGTGCTAAATACACAATTCTAAAAATCGGGATGTGTAGAGCAGATAATATTGATATAAAAGATTGAAAAATTCACCGGTAACGTGACCCGGGTTTCCACTTTACGGTTTCATTAGGGGTTTTTGGTAAATAATTCATTTGAAGCCCTATATTTTCCGTTTATATAATCTAACATAACGCCATATGCAAAATGATCAAGGGGTGAGGGGTGAGGAAAGAGTAAGCAGAACCGGAAGTGAAAAAAAAAATATATTAACGTATGAATTCTCATCCGAGTTTGTATTTAACCAAAATGTGTTGATTAACGTGTCTGAATTTGGACATCACTTCAGACCGTTCGTTAAACAACTTGTTTCTGTTCGGGTATATCCCAATAGCCAGCTTATTCTCGTTACCATTAATACTGCAAAACTTTACTAAAAATACTCCATCTAACACCGGGGCTTCTATTACATCTTTCTTTAAACTCCTACACACGCCTGGCTAGTTTTATTAAAGACGACTGACAAGATAATGAAACTTAGTTTTTCTATTCAATTTCCTTGCATTCTTAGAAGTATTTTCAGTTTGAGATATAAAGTGTATAAAACTTTACAATTTTTCCATATATCTAAGCGCTTTCGGCTATTCTATTAGCAAAGATGTTTTTATTTTATTTTTAACTGAATATATATATATTTATATATATATATATATATATATATATATATATATATATATATATATATATATATATATATATATTTAGGTATGAGAAGATTTTTTTTATTTTTCAAATACGGTTGGCACGTTGTAGCTTAATCGCAGTATCTTGTTAATTTTAATAAAAAATCTTTTATATCACGAATAGCTGGCCAAATACACTATATATATATATATATATATATATATATATATATATATATATGTGTGTGTGTGTGTGTGTGTGTGTGTGTGTTTGTGTGTGTGTGCGTGTGTGTGTTTGTGTGTGCTTGTGTGTATGTGTGCGTGTATCTGCATGTGTCTGCTTGTGTGTGCGCACGCGTGTATATAGATAATTGAGGTATGTTATACACACATATATATATATATATATATATATATATATATATACGCGTGTCTGTGTAAAGAAGAAGAGGAAGAAGTTAATTGCTGATATACCTCTGAGGAGTGGACGGAGCGATTGCTTGAGGTTATACTGAAGATAACATCAATCAGGTAAGAGATACATTTTATATTTGTATTACACCCCCCCCACACACACACATATATATATATATATATGAATGTAAATATAATATAACGTACATATAGTGCTGGTGTTAATAAAACTGCTACTTTTAATATAACAGAGCTATTAAGTATATATTAATAAATATACGTATTATACCTCACCGTGACGGAGAATATGTATATTTATTAACACACACACACGTATATATATGTATATGTGTGCGTGTGTGTGCCCGTGAGTGAGTATATGTGCTTGTATGTATGTATGTAGCCGAGAATAAGTGATTTTATTCAGACACTGCAGCCGATGTGTCCCCAGATTTCGATAGGAATAATTAAAAAGTCATTATTGAAAAATAAATAGATAAATACATTTAAGATTGAAATGATGCAAACATTTATAAAAGCCTTAGCCAAAGTAAATATCTGTTTAAACGTTTCGCGCAATTGATGGAAAAATCTTCTTTTATGCCGTCTCCCTTCAAGCTCTACACTTCCATCTATATGTTTTTTAGTTCTCAATTTTTTGTTCTTTGGCTACTTCTCCCAAATCCTCTTCTGTCTTCCACTTGCTTAAGCCTACTAGCTATTTCACGCGTTGCTTTTCATTGTCGCTCTTTCCCTCTATCCGCCTTGTGAGTATCAGATTCTCCAAGCCCTCCTATATCCCCTGCCCTCTCCTTGCCTACACTGACATTCAGGTCTCCCGTGATAATTATGACTTCTTGTGAAGATAGCGACCCTATAGTCTATCAAGGGGAAAAGTAATGTCAAAAGTAATTAAAAGTAAAAAAATAAATAAATTGTATAATATTTCCAGTTGCGTGAATTAATGCACTGATAGTACAATTAGTTTTAACGAAACTGTTCCCCAAATAGTTAGCATCGTTTAATGACTTTTGACCGATCAATTAACCAAGAGATCACGAAGGTCTAATCACATTTAACCGTCTATATCCAAATGTCTAGTCAAATTTAACCAATAGTTTAACCAATTGGTTACGTATGTCTAATAAGCTGTAATCAATCGAAAACTGTGATCCATTTTGCTATTTCCAAATCGAATCATGGCTTCAGAATGCTTAATGTTGACAGACGCCAGTCACTCAGTTGTTGAGCCAATCATTTCACATTCGCGGCGCCAGGATAAGTTAATCAAACATTCAAATTGACATGATGTTGTTTTATTTTAACGAGAGAGGGAGGGAGGAAGGCCGAGAGAGAGAAAGACAGAAAGACAGAGACAGAGAAGAGGAGGTGGATGATGCCAAACTGATTGTGTATCGAAATCTGCTATTTTGACCTTTGCCCTTTCGTTAAACTTGAGGTCAGTTTTATTTATTTATCCATTGAAATACATCCTGCTCGCGATGGCAAAATCGAAAAACATTTTCAAATTCTACTACACAAAATTTATCTTGCCGAATATTTCTCTGTTGTCGGTTTGGAATTGTCAAAATTCTTTGATAATGTACTTAAAACTTATATACTGTAACGAGAGAAATGTTTTCATGTATAACTTACAATAGACTTTAAGACATTTTTTGTTTATACGTTCTTTTTATAGATACAAATATTTAAGTAAATGTTCTATATATAATAAACACTATTAACGACATTTACCGGCCTGAATGTCCGAGAAATTTTAATAGAAAATATGCATCCTCCGATCGGAATCGAACCTGTACTCTATACGGAACCGTCATATAGCCTGAGGTGCTTCTACCGATTAAGCCACAGAGGAGCGTTTCAGTTAGCAAGGTCAATTTTACTGTTTTTAAACTACAATTCTCCATGAGCATTTACTTAAATATTTGTATCTATAAAAAGAACGTAGAAGCATAAAAAAAATGTCGGACTTTGTCCATTTCATAATGTGTTACAATAGGTTCTGTTGAATATGTAGAATTTCAGAAGCAAGCTGTGATTTTATTATGCAAAGAATTATTTGTCAGTTATGTGCCATACCGGATACACGTTTAGGCGATCGTGTATCTTTCGATACATGACTGACGAAGCAGCTTTTTTTTTTCCTGCAGTAGATTGCCATTTCTTTCTGCGGTATACCAATTCCCATGCAAGGCTATAGAACCCGGCTTGTCCAGCTATTTACCTATAGCTAGTGGAGAAGGAGAGGATTCATAGTTTCCCCAAAGGTATTAGCACGTAAGTGAATTCGAACTCGGCTCTCCGATTCCTCAATCCGAGCCGCTATCTATTACTCCACCGTGCCTCTTCGATCACCGAGCTCTTATTTGTCTAGTTGAATATTTATTCATTTATTTACTTAATTCTTATGTAAACTTTAGTATAAGGAGTTGGTCAGACGAGGTCGGATCAAAAAGTATCAAGTCTGTTGCTATAGTAACGGAGCTAACCTACACAGATTGAGACAGTGAGGTCAGTGTGACTTTGAACTCTGTTTCGCATGCGCACTGATTTATAACGTTTTTGCTAGATACTGTTGTTTATAGCAGTGCATGAAAGGAAAGTGTGTAGAGTGTGGTCATCTCACTATCTGCTAGCTATCCCCAAAAATATGTACCAGGGATGCTTCCATCAACTGGAACGACGCTGGATAAATTTTGTGGCTTCAGAAAGGGATTACTTCGAAGGTGATTAAGTACCGAATTGGTAAATGATGTAGTTTTCTTTTTATAGTACCACTTCCGATACTTTTTGGTCATCCACCGTATGTCCACAAAGTCCAAAGAAGAATCTGCAACGTTATCAGTCCTGACCTGACATCTCGGCCTCAATCATTTTCCCAATACCGTAATGTAGTTTCTCTGTGTCTTTTCTATAAATATTTTTATACCAATTATTCTGATGAGCTTTCCTCTTTTCTTTTAAAAATTTGTTATTTTTACTGCCTATCTCCACAAACAAATTGTACATATGGGAACTAGTTAGGACTTCATAGAGACTTTGAGGTATTATAGTGATTGCAGTAAGAACGGTAAGTAAGAATGTGTTGTTTTGGTGTAAGGAATACTGTGGTATGTTTGGATCAGTAATTGTGGCTAGCTATGTTTAAGATGAGACAAATTGAAGACTTGCCTTCCCCTATCCCCACTTTTTACCACATTTTGTATTATCAAAATAAATATTCTTTTCTTCTTTGGTTCGTCGACTTCAAGAATTTAAACGTCGTACTCGACTGGCAGTTAGATCTCGCCATTTTGCAGTTGAAATAGTTAAGTGTGAGCGTAAGTTCTATTCTAATAATGTCTTCTCTCGTTCTTCTCGCCTGTGGAACTCTCTTCTAGCTTCTTTATTTTCTACAATTTTCAAAATTTTAGCCAAAACGTCAATCGTCATCTTCTGTCTCTTTGATCCCGGTTCTTTTTCTTATCCTTTCTCCTCAATGATGTTTTCTCACTTTCCTTCGCTCTCAGTAACACTCTTGTGTTTTAATGGCTTTATTACTCTTCCTGGGGCGAAATGATTTAAATACAGAAGGTCCTCGGGTTGCGTCGGACCAGACGTACGGCGTTTGGTTGTTACAGCACCATCTCCCATAATATAATACTTCGTCACGCGGCACTATATGAAGAAGGCGGCGTTCTTTCTTCAGCGGTTGTATGTCATATTGGATTGTGCTACATTCGCTGTCTCACGTTTGGAACGTTTTTTTTTGTGGTGGCGGGGGGAGAACTTTTTGCCTTTCATTATGGCTGACAAGCGTAAGGCAGACTCGTGGGTGCTTATGTAGGTGAGTTCCGAGCTACGTCGAAAATCAGGTTACGTCACGCTGTAGGAACGAATCTCCGACGTAAGTCGAGAACCTCATGTAATGCCAACAATTTCTCCAAAGTCTTTATATACAGGACATTAGTATTGGCGTAATAATGAAGTAATAACCACGGTGTGATGTTAGTACTAAGTGACTCTGAACCGGCTTTAAGCAAATAAGTTTTCGGATTTTCTTATTGCTACCCACTGACATTACCTCTACTCCTGTATTTTAGGCGTTTTTCTGAATGAATAATATTCGAACATTTCATGTCTGAATGTTTTGAAAATTATAAGGGATTACTCGCATAATTAGGAATTACTCACATATTTAAAATTATATGATTGAGGAATCGTAGAGCCGAGATCGAATTCTAGTCGAGTTCGTTACAGTCAATTACGTGTAAATATGATTAGGAAAAGTATCAATCCATCTGTCCCCCTAGCTATGGGTAAATAGCAGGACAGACACGGTTCTATAATTTTGTGGTGGGGGCAAACGATCTAGGATATGGACAACTCTGAATTCAAAACCTCCAAATATAATAGCCTCGCCAACCCGCAATTGGCCAAGCGTGGTGAGTGTGGATACACCCCATGATCAAATAGGGTGGGGTCCTTCCAACAGAAGGGTGAAGACAACTATGGCTAAATAGCACTACAGACAGAGTCCTGTAGATTAGGGTGGCAACTGGCCTTGGAGATGGATGACTGAATTCAAAACCTCCAACTATGGGTTAATAGCCTCACCAACCCGGAATTGGCCAAGCGTGGTGACGGTGACTACACCCCTGAAAACATGGTTAATCAGGGAAGTGTTCTTCCAACAGGAGTGAGAAGACCCTGCATTCGGATTTGGAATGCTTTGTTAATTATTTTATTATATAAATACAGTGGACATCAGGAAGGAAGGGATTGTCATGGGTCAGGAATTAATGCAAGCATGACTGACAGAATAACCCTTTTATTTTTACTTTACCTTTTGAAAATTAGCATTTAAAATCGTAGCTTTTACTGGGAACGAATACTGGGTGGGGGCCAAAGCCCAACTATTTCAGCTACAAAGTTGAACAAGGAGTACATGAACAAAAGCTTGGTTACTACAAGTGCTTAGCTACTATCTTCTTTATCTGCCGTGTCACTTCAGGATGTAGGCGATGATGGCCCTCCACGTCTTCCTGTAGCTCTAACTAAATTTCGTCTCTTTCCTATTTCTTCCAAACCCTGTTCTGCCATCAAGCCCATGAAGTATGTTACGCGCTTTTTTCTTCTGTCCCTCTTGAACTCAATTTGTCCTGTGAGCATTAGATTTTCCAAGCCTTCCTTTCTCATTAGGTACCCCATAAATTTCAACTACCTCTTCTTTCTTTTTTTTTTCATTTTCGTTGCTCACATATTCGGTCTATGTTATCCCCGGCAACATTCTGGAGGAGCAGATTGCTTCAAGTCTCTTATCTTTGAGAAGATTGCCCAACATTCACTGCCAGGAGGACAAATATCACGTGACAGTTTAGTACCTTTTTCCCTAACAAATGTTAAAACCGATATTCTGTGTGTGAGTGTGTATTTGTCTATAAAACATGGTCGAGTGTTTAAACAGTCAGTGTTCTGAACGGGAGATCCGGGATCGAATCACACCACGGCTAATTTTTCACTTCTTAATAATATCGGCCTGGGGAATCGATTTCTGCGGGTATTACTGTTGGGTAGAGACTAAAAACCACACCACATCGATAGTTCTGCTTATCGCGAAGTCATCGTGACCGAAGGTTTCAGCGCATTGCCGGATTATACGTTATATCCCAGAAAACTGTCGGATTATACGTTATATCCCAGAAACTTTCACGTAAATCTCTGCAACACAATTGCCGTATAAACCACCGGTTTTTACTGTGGGATGCTGAAGAAACACAAATGCCTGAGCGAGCGTCTGTAATAGGGACTAGCTAGCTGCATTAGTAAACTTCATATTTTTCTGAGACTTACGGATATCTACTAGATTCTGTTAAGAAATCTGTCAGCTTTTTTTCATCTGTGTAATTTTGCTTCTTCGTTGTATTAATGGCAATGTTTTGAGTCAATACACTTTGATCGCATTTTGTCACGCTCTGCTGCGTGCGTGTCGACAGGCAGGCCATCATTCGTAGCCGTGACTTAAACGTTCTTACATCACTTGCTTGAACACGCACGGACGATTTTTTCCCGCCTTAGCCAACTCGTCACTCTCAATTTCCCCAACTCTTTCATTATCAATTTTACATACTTTTCTTTTGCTTTCTCTGTCCTCCTTTTTATTTCTCTTTCACCTTCGTCCTTTATGTCTTTCTTTCTCTTATTTATTCTCTTTCATATATATATATATGTGTGTGTGTGTGTGTGTGTGTGTGTGTGTGTGTGCGTGTGTGTGAATTCTACTCTTTTCGATCCCGTTCATCTCGGTTTCTTTTTTCTTTCTTTTTCTGGCATACTGATTTCCTCAATTATTTTTTCATTATCTATTTCTTACTTTCTTTCTTTCTTTCTTACTTTCTTTCTTTCTTTCTTTTTTCTTTCTTTTCGTTTTTTATTTCGTTTTATCTCTTTTTTTCGCCGTCTTTCCTTCTCTCTTACTTCTTTCTTTCGCTCTACTTGTTTTTTCCATTTTTTTTCCCATTTTCCTTTCATTCTGGTCTCCCTTCACTTTCTTTTTCCTTCTGTCTTTCTTTTGTGATTATTCTCCTTTCTTTTCATCTTTCTTTCTTTTTTGCTTTCGTTTCGTTTCTTTCTTTCTTTCTTTCTTTCTTTCTTTCTTTCTTTCTTTCTTTCTTTCTTTCTTATTTGCTTTCGTTTCGTTTCTTTCTTTCTTGTTTACTTTCGTTTCGTTTCTTTCCATTCATTTTTTCTTTCTTTTTTGCCTTCATTTCTGTTCATCTTTCTTTCTTTCTTTCTTTCTTTCTTTCTTTCTCAATATATGTTTCTTACTTTCTTTTTCTAGTTAGATTTTTTTTGGTTTGTTTTTGCCTGGTTTTTAAACTTTAGGTTCACCAAAGCGAGAAAAAAAAAAAAAAAAAAAAAAAATCACGCCAGTTTTTTCATTAGTTCCTTTATAGATTTATTTCCAGCAACACTGTATTTATTTTTTTGTTTTTATTGCTGTTGTCTGTTTTTCAAGTGCTGACCTATTCGGATGAAGAGATCCCGAGCTTCGCCCTTTACAAAGGCGGCAATCAGATCAACATACACACATATCACGCGACAAAATCAACTGACAGACAATGAAACAATGTAAGTAAATAGAGAGATAAAATAAATGGATAAAAAAAAAAGGGGAAGGTTAAACAATTGATGCAGACAATAAAAATATCCGAAAAAGGTGAAAAAGAAAAAAAGAAAAAAAAATGTTTTTGTTAGGTTACAACCAGAATGTAATCGGAATATAGGATACAGCAGATTGTCTCTAAAAAATGTATACATGATTATCGCATTTGTTGACGACTGACATTACGATTTCATCTAAAAATCAATACCGATATTTCAGATACATGCGCACAAATAAATATATGTGTATACATAGAGACATATACCTTATGTTATTAGGTTGGTGCAAAAATAATGGCGTTTTCTCACATAGTAACATATGTTAGAAAACGACATTATTTTTGCACCAACCTAATATATTGTTCTAAAGACTGCAC
>OZ010601.1:59406099-59408599 GCA_963932145.1 Acanthosepion lycidas | reverse complement strand
AGACGCATCACGTTTTCCTGCCCTTTTGGAGAGAGGGTTCAATTCATGTACGGAGGATATCCCATTCTAAATGCTAAACAGAGTGTACTAAGAAATAGAAAAAAAAACACATCGCTAGAAACAAAGAAAGAATATTAAACTGTTACATGATACCTGTTCTCATGTATGGCAGTGAGTGCTGGATGATTTCCTCAAAGATGAAGAAGAGACTTGAAACAATAGAAATGTCGTTCTACAGAAGAATGCTGAGGATACCATGGGCTGAACATGTGAGTAACAATATGTAGGAGCAACATCCTGTTAAGAGATATTTGTTTTTGAAGCTCTTTTGGAGAGTTCTGGTACCAAAATCAATATGATCAAGGCGTTTTCACCTGGGACACAGAAAGAAAGCTACAAAATTTCCTACGGAAGGAAAGTGAAAGAAAGAGAGAAAAAAAGTTTATAGATCAACAGAAAGAAAACAAAATGCCTGGTTGTTAGCTAAAGGATGAGCCTAAAGTGCGAATTGCAAATCGGCGGTACCAAAATCAAACAAGTTTAGATATCTGGGAAGTGTTCTAACAGAGAACAGAAAGAGCGACACTAAGATCCGAAGGCGTATTGGGATAGACAAGGAAGCATTTCAAAAGATAATCAGAGTACAAAGAATTAGAAAAGTTTCGCTAGAAACAAGGAAAAGAATATTAAACTGCTACATGATACCTGTTCTCATGTATGGCAGTTAGTGCTGGACGATTTTCCCAAAGATGAAGAAGAGACTTGAAGAAATAGAAACATAGCTCTACAGAATGCCGCTGAGGATACCATGGACCGAACATGTGAGTAACGACGAAGTTTTGGAGCTTGGAAGATTTTTCTTGTCTTTTTCTTTTCTTTTTTTACTTCTGCTATCTCGTGTGCCATATTGTTGCGATGATCGGTGATACAATATATCGTGTTCTGGTCTTAGTTTTATGGGATCCACAAAGAATTCTTTTAAGAAAATGCATTAAGAGCGCACTAATCTCAAAACTCTCGGTAATAAACCAAAGAGCAGGACCTTACATAGTATCAGGTTGCTTCTTTTTAACTCCAACGAGACAATTTCAAATTCTAGCCGAGACAATTACATTTAAATTTTGAGAAAGTTATAAGCCCAAAGTGCGAATTGCAAATCGTCGGTACCAAAAACAAACAAGTGCGGAAATTTAAATATCTGTGAATTGTTTTAACAGACGACGGAAAGAGCGACACTAAGATCCGAAGTCGTATTGGGATAGACAAGGAAGCATTTCAAAAGCAGAAGTACTAAGAAATAGGAAAAATTTCGCTAGAAACAAGGAAAAGAATATTAAACTGTTACATGATACCTGTCCTCATCTATAGCAGTTAGTGCTGGACGATTTCTTCAAAGATGAAGAACAGGCTTGAAACAACAGAAATGTCGTTCTACAGAAGAATGCTGAGGATACCATGGATCGAACATGTGAGCAATGATGAAGTTTTGGAGAAAATGAAAACAAAAAGGAAACTAATACTTAACATCAGGAAGAGACAGTTGAGGTTTCTGGGGCACATAATGAGGAAAGAGGGCTTGGAGAATCTGATACTCACAGAATAGATGAAGGCAAGAGAAACAGACGAAAGCAACACATAACATAGTGAGCTTGAGTAAATGCATGGCGGAACAGGGTTTAGCAGAAATAACAGAAAGATAAAGTTTATTAAGAGCTACAAGGGACAGGAAGTTGTGGAGAGTCATGATCACCTACGTCCTGAGGGGACAAGATGCCCAGTTCAATGTATTATGGAAGTGGAAATTACTATATTATGAGTAACAGTATCAAGAAACTGGAACCGCGTAAATTTCAGATCTAAGATAATGAATTTTTTTTTTTTTATTTATGTAATCTTTTTTAACTTTTGCTTGTATCTTCTCATTTTCTCATATGTGAATATATAGGGTTTGTACATTCCCGTTCGGGTGTATATAAGAGTGCTCTGTCTTGATTTTTTTAAAAGAGCCTTCTTAATACAAAGAAAAAAAATAGCGTCTTTTGATTATTCATCCAATAAGCAGCTTGTTTCACGTTGAGAGATTTTCAAGATGGCGGTTTCTAATTCTTCAAAGAATTGAAGAACCTAAATGGAATAAATTTTTTTAAAAAAAGGAATTAAATTCTTTCGAACTGTCGGCACGTTGACACATTACTTTTGAAAAACGTGAAAGAGAACTGAAGATCTCGTGGAGCGTACATCGATAAAGCAACAGCCATTTTGAAAATCACACTACGTGTAACTATCTGTTGATGGGTAATGAAGGAAAAAAATATTTTTACGTATAAGATTACGTAATAAGATTTGGAAAAACACTCAAGGGTTTTATATATTTATATGTAGTATTTATAATACACGTATGTTTACAGAGAATTATTAAAATTCAAATTGTTTTACTTACATGAGGAGTTTTCAGAAAAATCGTTTAACTGGTTTTGCTTTTAGTTTTTCAAAAAGTTTG
>OZ010601.1:59331099-59403599 GCA_963932145.1 Acanthosepion lycidas | reverse complement strand
GCGGTGTAATGGTTAGCAAGCTGGTCTTGCTAGAACATATTACGACTGAGTAGTGAGTTCGATCCTCACTGGGTACTCCATACTTCCGGCCTTGTACCACATCTAAGCAGCGCTTAGAAAATCATTTGAACACCTCGATGGAAAATCACTACTCAACCTATACAGCGAGGCAGTTCTGAGAGAATTGGAAACTCTACCTGGATTCAGCATTGGCAGCCATAATCTTAACGACATAAGATACGCAGATGACACAGTACTGATAGCAGACACAGAAAAGAAACTACAAAACCTCCTGCAGAAGGAGAGCGAGAAGAAGGGACTAAGTATAAACTACAAGAAGACAGAATCTATGGTCATCAGTAAAAAGATGAGTCAGAAATGCGGTTTACATGTTGGGGACACTAGAATCAAGCAGGTGGGGAAGTTTAAATATCTGGGAAGCGTTTTGACAGAGGACGGTAAGTGCGACGCTGAGATCCGAAGACGTATTGGGATGGCTAAGAACACATTCCAAAAGCTGAGCAGAGTATTACGAGACAGCAGGATTTATTTGGTAACAAATAAAGAAGTATTGAGCTGCTACGTGACATCTGTCCTCCTTTACGACAGAGAATGTTGAATGGTCTCCTCAAAGAGGCAATGGAGGTATGGTTCTACAGAAGGATGCTAAGGATACCATGAGTCGAACATGTGAGCAACGATGATGTTTTGGAGAGGATGCAAATAAGGAGGAAGCTTATACTTAATATCAGGAAAAGGCAGCTGAAATTTCTGGGACACGTAATAAGAAAGGAAGGCCTGGAGAATTTGATACTCACGGGTCGAATAGAGGGAAAGAGAGACAAAGGAAAGCAACGCGTGAGCAAGTGGATGACTAAAAATGATCTGGGAGAGGTGACAGAGGTACGAAACTTACTGAGAGCCAGAAGGGATAGAGGGAAGTGGAGGGCCATGATCGCCTACGTCCTGAAGGGACACGGCACATAAAAAGAAAGAAAAGAAGGAGGCTTTGAATACTCTTGAATACAACTGTATATATTTTTATCCCTGTTTAGTGCAAATATACAATATGAAAACTATGTTCTTTTTACTGTTATATGTTTCTATACTTATCAAAGAAGAATATATAAAAATAATTGTCCCAAACAGTAATTATTTTAAAGCTTATTTTGTGAACCATATCAAGATGATTTGTTTATATCAGGATAAACTCCCATGGGGCATGTTTTCTCATAGAAATGAAACCATGAATTTCTTTCCGCTAAAGAACGAAGGGAATTAAATTTGGCGCCCTCAACGGGCTGGTCGTCTGCTTATTTGGAAAAATATTTTAATATACATTAATCGTCTGCTACTGATTCAATAACGGATAAGTTGTTTTTATTTCTATTCTTCACATAATTTAAAACGACGAAATAATTATTAAAATGAATAGGAAGTCAGCTTGCAAAATAAAAAGAGAAAAGAAAAAAGTTCGTTGTACAATTTTGGAAAATTTGAAATAGGTGTAAATATTTGTACGAAAAGAGCAAACAAAATGCAGAAAATTATTTTGGGTGGGGAAATATTTCGCTTAAAATAGTTAATACATCCATAATTTTGTAATCAATAAAAAGCAATATTAATGAATTAAATTGAAATTACAGAGGAGAAAAAACCCGTGACCAAAAATCGTGACATAGTTTTTTGGGGGGCAAGGAAATATGAGAAAAAAAATGGAATGAAAAAGGAATAATAAAAACGAAAAAGCAAGCAATCGTTTTAAGAAGGTGGAACTTTTTTGCGGGACGGAATGTTTTAAAATTAAAAAGAAAATTGTGCATTTTGATTAATTTTGAATCAAAATTAATGAAAGAGGGTTTGTTTTTCATGTTGGGTTGAGAACAAGATGAAAGTTGAAGGAAATGTATAAAGACGTGGATTGGGAAGTGTGTTGAATTGTGTCCGGGTGAAAAGAGAACGTCAGTGAATATGGATTAACATGTATTGTGTTTGGGGTACGAAAATTGTGTTGGAAATTGGATTGAAAACAGATATTTCAATATAGGAAGGGGAATTGAAGGAAATAAACGCAAATTTAAAAATAAACGAATATACTGTGTCATAAATTATGCCTTTGGGTATGATTATTATCAATATCTAACTATCGATCGAGAAATATATACATCGTATCAAACTGAGATAGATAGATAGATAGATAGATAGATAGTCAGACAGACAGACAGACAGATAGATAGATAGATAGATAGATAGATAGATAGACAGATAGATAGATAGATAGATAGACAGTCAGACAGATAGATAGATAGATAGATAGACAGACAGACAGACAGATAGATAGATAGATAGATAGATAGACAGACAGTCAGACAGATAGATAGATAGATAGATAGATAGATAGACAGTCAGACAGATAGATAGATAGATAGATAGATAGATAGACAGTCAGACAGATAGATAGATAGATTAATAGACAGTCAGACAGATAGATAGATAGATAGATAGATAGATAGATAGATAGATAGATATGAAAAGATTGAGATGAATAAATCGACACAGATATAAAGATAGATAGATAGACTGATATGAACAGACTGAGATATATATAAGCAGACTGAGATAGATATAAAGGTAGATAGATATCAACAAACTGAGATAGATAGATAGATAGATATGAACTTAAATAAATCGATAGACAGACAGACAGAATGAACATGAGCTAGATATGAACTCACTGACTGAGATAGATAGATAGATAGATAGATAGATAGATAGATAGATAGATAGATAGATAGATAGATACATACATACATACATACATACATACATACAAACTGAGCACTTCGAGTCGGTGTAATGGTCAGCGAGCTTGACTCACTAGATCAATTACGACTGAATAGTGAATTCGACCTTCCCTGGGTGTTACACACCTTAGGTCTTATGTCACATCTAAGCTATGTTAGTAAATCATTTTCAGCCACTTCAAAGTGGTATAATGGCTATCAGTCTTTTCTTGCTAGATAAATTAGGACTGAGTAGTGAGTTTGATCCCCACTACTTTCGGTTACGCTTAGAAAATCAGCATACACACATATTAATAAACAGAGAGATATGTATAAAGTGAAATAGATATGAACAGACTGGAATAGATAGATAGATAGATAGATAGATAGATAGATAGATAGATAGATAGATAGATAGATAGATAGATAGATAGATATGAACTGTCATTGATGTAAACCTATGTAGATAGATATGAACAGACTGAGATAGACAACAACAGACTAAGATAAATAGATATATAATCTGATTATATCTATCTAATGTCTGTATATAAATACACAAGCACATTCATATTCACACATATACGAATATATATATATATATATATATATATATATATATATATATATATATATATATATATATATATACTTGGACTTGGCAAGTAGAAACCTTTGCAGTTTCTACTCCTTTAATATCGGAAAAATAATCTTAATCATGATCACATAGCTCCCGCTTACGCATCTATACACTAAGTGATGTCTTCATCTACACACCCGCATACACACACACACACACTGCCATATTCTCGTCTACGTATATTTACACACGAATATACAGTCGGTGACGGTGGCTCGTGCTTGTGCGTGCGTTCACAACGAAAAAGCCGAACCCTGCAGAGGAGAAAGAAACAATGAGAGAAGTCGAGAGAGAACGAGAGGAAACGAGAGCTGACGAAATACCGTGAACTCGAAATATCGCCTTTCTTTCTTAACAGCAATTTATTTTAAAAGCAGGACAATATATCAAATCGATACAAGATCGCTCATTATTATTCTTCTTATTATTATCACTTTGTTTGTTAATGTTTTAAATTTTATTTTTCTTCAGATTTTTGCCATGTTTTATATTTTTAAAACGTTATCTTTACTTTTCATTCATTGTTGTTTTGTTAGTTTTTAAAACTATTTTTCATTATTCCTTTCATTTATTATTATTATTATTATTATTATTATTATTGCTTGTCTCTTGTTTGGAAAGAGGGGTAGAGGTAGAGGAGGGGAGGTTTTGCTCAGTTTTACGCTTTGGCAGGCTTTTACAGGCATTTTAGATGTTCTTTGTAATTTTTATTTATGTATTTATTTATTTAGTTATTTTTTTTTTTTTCGGTTCATTTTGAAGCTCGGGTTCCTCACGGTTCTTTTGTTTTAAATGACTTCGGAAACGAATTGATAGCGAGACTGAGAGGTTAACAATCGGCTCTCCTCTTCCTCTGCCTACTTCTCTCCGTTGCTTCCTTTCACCTTCGACTTGAATCAATTCCTCTGCTTTTCTCCCTCTTCTTCCCGTTCTAACCATCTTTCTTTTATTTTCTTCTTGGCGCTCTCCTTCTTTTCTCCTTCTCATTTCTATATTTCTCTTGCTTTTCTTTCTTTTCTTTTTTTTTTTTTATTAATACGTTCTCACTCTTCTGTTTCTCTCCTACTTCGTCAGCATTTGACATTTCCTACGATTCAGCTGGGGTGTAATGGTTAACGAATCTGAATGAGAAATCAGAGAGCGGAGTTCGAATTCCAGTCGAGTTCGTTACATTCGCATACACGCAAATACTCCTAGGAAAGGTATGCATTCAACTCTTTTCCCCTTAAACTATGGGTTAAATATAAGCCTTGGTTGGCAATTAGTCTACCGTAGAAAGTAACGGTAACCTACTAAGGTTATTCTTTTGTCAAGTCAGTTAGGAATCGAAAAGAGACATGATCAACCAAACTTTCATAACGGGTTGCACTTAAAGGAGGAAGGTTGGCCGATAGAGGCTTAATCAGGAAAGGGTGTCAAGAAGATTGTGTAGCGTCAGACTTTTAAATAGACAAGGTCTGTTTACTTGCCTTGAAAATCAGAATTCGAAATTCTAGTTTTGTCTGGGTTCGAAAACGAACGTCGAACACAGGTTAGAACTGTTTCAGCCATCAGGCAAGTATCTTCGAATTAAGTAACTTTTTTTTTACTTCCAATTTTTCTTTCTCTTTTCTTTTCTTTCTTTCTTTCTTTCTTTCTTTCTTTCTTTCATTCTTTCTTTCTTTTCATCATTTTTTTTACTTCAGTTCTTTTCGTTTTTTCTTCTTTTCATCCTTCATTGTTCCTTTCGTTCCTTTATCATTTATTTTCTTTTTTTTTCAGCCTTTCTTTTTCTTTCTTTCTTTCCATCCTTTTTCACTTAGCCTTTCTTTTTCTTTCTTTCTTTCCCTTTCTTTCTTTCTTTGCATCTTTTTTCATTTAGTCTTTCTTTTTCTTTCTTTCTTTCGATCCTTTTTCACTTAGCCTTTCTTTTTCTTTCTTTCTTTCCATCTTTTTTCATTTAGTCTTTCTTTTTCTTTCTTTTCATCATTTTTTGTTAACTTTAGATCTTTCTTTTTCTTGTTCTTTTCCTTCTACATGATTCCTTTCGTCCCTTTTTTATTTTATTCTTTCTTTCTTTCTTTCTTTCTTTCTTTCTTTCTGTTGTCCCCTTCTTTCATTTTCTGAATATTTTCCTTCTCTCTTTCATGTATATCACAAAAATTCCTTTATTTCATTAATCTCAGATTTATTCTGTAATTACAAACGATACGTCAACTGAATTTAATAACGAAATACATTCTTTATGTTTAATTAAATTTTATGATTATTAATCGTATTTGCTATTAGCTAAACTTATATTTTCCAATCAAATACCCTTGAGAAAGTTATGAATCCACCTGTTATCCTCCCAGCTATGGGTTAATTAGTAGAACATGTATCAGTAAAATCATTAGTATCTCTAAAAGCCCCACAGTCTAAAAGTTTGATAAGCCGTAAAGAAATAAAATCAATCAATGAGTCTTTTTAATTTGAGAGTAAAACCTATTTATGTCTAGCTTTTTGAACGCGATTGTAAACTGAGCCGACACCGACATTTTTGACTCTAGTGTAAACTATACTTATGTTTACTTCTCTATTAATTTATTGTCATTTTTCTTCAATTGGACGCATATTTTTGAACAAGTGTTGATATGTTGTCAGATTAACCAACAAGAAGCCGGAGATTCAGATGCGATCTTAATTTGGATGAACCTTATGCTAAGTAGTTAATTGCTGTAATCACTGACTTGGCAGCGTCACGTGAAGCTGCAAAAAAAGTTTTCTTTGAAAATGAAGAAAAACAGCATATCACGAAAGGCAAAACAATTTAGTAGTGGCTTACGGAAGTCTAAAGTAACTTAGATGTTGGCCAGAAATATATAGAAAAATAATTAAAACATTTTTAACAATTAACTTTCAGCGGTTTTTAATCTAACTTGTATAAATGAAAATTTGATACTCAAATACGCCCCTATATATATATATATATATATATATATATATATATATATATATATATATATAGGGCTGTTTGATAAAAGTGAATCACCTGATTTTTTTACTAAATGTTCTCTTCTCCGATGAAACGAAAGTTGAGCTAAATTCAAAGGATAAGCGATCTAAAATCCGAAGAAGAAGCTTTGAAAGCTCTTTGAATTTAGCAGTAAGTACTGTCAAGCATCCGTTCAGTATAATGTTCTGGGGATGCTTTTCTTTTCATGGAACTGGTTTCTTAAAACCTATTGAAAAGACCGTCAGGAGCGAGCAGTACAAGATAATTTTACAGTCTTGTCTGCTCCCTTCTGCTGAAAGGGTGAAAATCGACCCCACCAAGCTCATTTTTATGGAGGATAATGCTCCCTGTCACAAATCAAAATTGATGAAGGAATACTTTGATGAGAAGCAGGTGAGTGTTATGACATGGGCGCCCCAATCTCCTGACCTCAACCCCATAGAAAACTTATGGAGCATTATAAAGCACAGGCTTTAGGGAACTCAGATCTTTTTTCTTTTTAATTCTTTTCATTAATTTATCTTATTGTCATTCTAAATAATGTCACACTTTTTTTTTTATTTAACTGCTAATAACAATAAATTGGTTCATATGCCATTACACAAGATTTTCGTCGTAGATTTTATAAATTTAAGCGCAGTACTAGATTAACGGCAAGTTTCCATCATTTTAAAAGTTGAAATGTAACCGTAAGTTCTATGCTAACAGTTTCTTCTTCCGCACTTTTCGCTTGTGAGACTCTCATCTGATTTCTTGCTTCCAGTTCAACTTTGATCGTCAAAAATTTAAATGCCCTGCCAATCGTTATCGTGTCTTTTTAGTTATTGTTCTTTTTTTGTCTTCTCTCCTTAATACTAGTTTTTTTTCTCATATTCTCTAACACTTGGTAACACCCTCTTGCGTCCTAGTGGTGTTATTGCCTTGCTTAGTATGCAAGGATTAATAAAAAATATCTGTCTTCATATTTTTAATTCTCTTTTGAATAATGAGGAAATTTCAATTTTTGACTCTAATTAAACTTCTCTTATCAATAAATCATTCTTCTATCTTTTAATTAGCTCTAAAATTTAAAATCTGTACAGAGCCTTCTCTCGTGACGTAGCTCTAAACAGATCTGACTATAGCTGTTGTGACTACCCAATCCTCACAAAAACAGATATTTTAATTGTTTAAATATGACGCACGACCAAACCCCCTGGACTTTTGTACGACATTCTAACCACTACAATAGCATTTTACACAAAAAGTATGGTACATTTAACCTAACAGACCTATGCATCTTTTTGTTTCCAGCTTAATGTTCCAGCCACTAAGCAGGCATCGAAGACAGAGACCTTAATTCGCGCTGATAAACATAAAAGAAAAACAAATGAACAGGGCGCATGCGTATAAAATACTTCCGTCGGTTTCATGGCTTGGTAGACATTTTTTTTATTGTTAGATAAAATATAATTATATGAAAGATATAATTTGGATTTATGTCTGATGTGAGATGATCTATTCTGTAAATAAGTATCGATTGAAAGAAATTAATTGAAAGCTTTCCGGTATATCGAAAAAAAAAAAAAAGGCAGAGAAAAGTAAACTCTCCCCATACAACTGATGTAGTCTTTATAAAAGATGCACTTAACAGGGGGATATAAAAATGTATATAAAGAGAAAGTGGTGAGTAAACATTTTTTACGTGCATTCCTCTTCAGGATATGAACAGAGCGTGATAGAGAAGAAGAAGAGAGAGATAGAAATAGGGATATCGAGAAATAGGGAGAGAGATTAAGAAAATAAAATAGATACCAAGAGAAAGAGGGAGAAATCAGAAATTGACACAGGAACATAATTAGAGAGAAAGAAAGATAGATAGATAGAGAGAGAGAGAGAGAAGTAGAGAAAGAGGGAGACTGAGAAAGAGTGGGAGACTGAGAAAGAGTGGGTGACTGAGAAAGAAAGAGGGAGATAGATCACGAAAATAAAACAAAGACACTGAGAAAGAGGGAGAGATATGCAAATTGAGATAGTATAAAAGAGATAGGAAAAAATTAGATGGAGAAAAGGAGAGAGATTGAGAAAGAGGGAGACGGCGAGAGTTTGGTAATAAATAATGCCTAATAATATCTGTTTTGACTGATAATGTTCAGCAAATGAACATTTTATAAAAAATGGTATATGTGTACTTATTTATGAGCAATAAGTTACACACATAAAGGAGAGAGAGAAAGAGAGAGAGAGTGTGTGTGTGTGTGTGTGTGTGAGAGAGAGAGAGAGAAAGAGACATGGGGGAGGGAACCAGACAGACAGACCAATTGAATTAGACAAAGATGCAGATAAATGAATTGCATATAAGACGGAGGGAAGACGGGGGGGAAGGGTTAAGAGATTGCGATAGACATTAACAGATAGATAGATAGATAGATAGATAGATAGATAGATAGATAGATAGATAGATAGATGCATGATGGCTTTGATAGCTATCACGTATCTATCTATCTATCTATCTATCTATCTATCTATCTATCTATCTACCTATCTCAATCTGTTCATATCTATCTATCTATCTCAACCTGTTCATATCTATCTATCTATCTATCTATCTATCTATCTATCTATCTATCTATCTATCTATCTATCTGTCTATCTATCTATCTCAATCTGTTCATATCTATCTATCTATCTATCTCAATCTGTTCATATCTATCTATCTATCTATATATCTATCTAAAACGAGTTAGAGATAAATAATGATAGGTAAATATATGAACAGAATGAGAAGGACAGATAGTTATGAACATACTAATAGATAGGTAGATAGATATGGACGGAATATGAACAAACTGAAATAGTCAGACACTCAAATAGATAGATAGATAGATAGATAGATAGATAGATAGATAGATAGATAGATAGATAGATAGATATGAAAAAATGACATATATATATATATATATATATCGAGAGAGAGATAGAAAGAGAGAGAGAGGGGGAGAAATAGATATAGACAGACATCAACGGAATTATATATATATATATATATATATATATATATATATATATAGATAGATAGATAGATAGATAGATAGATAGATAGATATGTCACTTCCTTCTGTAAATAATTATCATAATCTCATTTCTCTGTTCAATTTTCGAAATCTTTATCAAGTTGTCAACCTACCACCATTGGTGGCAATTGGGTAACATGCTGAGGCCGTCGACGGGGTTGAAGAAAGTGAGAGAGAGAGAGAGAAAGAGAGAGAGAGGAATGAAAAGAGAGAGAGAGAGAGAGAAGACGGGAGAGTAAGGATGAGAACGATGTGTCAGTGTTAGTTGCCAGAAACAAATTCAATAATTATTTTGATAAGACGAGATATTGCCTGGCGAGTTAGATTCAATTTCTTCGTAATTTAGCTTCTTTTTTTCTTTTTTTTTCTCCACGAAACGAAATGAGAGCAAATCCAGTTTTTTAATGCAACGTCTCTGCAGCCGATCCTTTTGCCGGTGTTTTAAGAGAGGACATCTCATTAGCATTTCTCTGGCTTTTCTTTAGTCAAATCCTTTTCCTCTTTGTGGTTTGTTGAATATCAAATTAAGACTAGATTTTTGCAATTTTAAACTCATCAACCATCTTTCTTTTTCTTTCTTTTTTTTTTTTTTGCTTGGATAGGAAATAATTGCTCAGTGTTTAAAGGATTCATTAATCATATCTTACAGATTTACAAACCATCTTATGGATCTTTTTTTACGTAGAATTGCGCTTTTATCTACAACAAAAGATGAGTACACTTATTTATCAAATCTCTATTTTGATTTCTGGACGAGATGGCATCCAAAAAAAAAGGACTCCATTATTCAAGTAAATATCTAGTTGGAAGGAAAGTTATCGCGGTGTCTAAATAATCAAATTTATTTCGAAGTCAAGAGAACTTTCGATCCAACCAGATAATATGAACTGGTCGTCGTCTATATTTTCCCTATTTCCTAGCTGTTTCTTTTCTAAATTTCACCCGACACAAGGTTCAAGAGCTCCTCAAGGTAGAGAGATACCAAAATGGTAATGTTACATAGTAAGTGTAATAGTAATATTAAATATTGCTTTATAAAGAAAGATTCAGTATTCATTGAGAGAGCAACCAGGTTGGTTGATTGGTTGATTTTGTTTAGCGCCATTTCAACCTCTATGGGTTATTTAATGTCGAAATCTTAATATTTTGAACACAAACTTATGACTTCAAATACAGATAAAATGAATTTTTATATTTACATAGTCTTTTTTTGTTGGGGGCGTAGGTTACTATTTACCCATAGCTGGGACCCCTAACAAGTGCTAACCCATCCGTGTCAGGGTGAATCTGGGAACAACAGTAATTAAGAGGTAGTACCACGCTTCTCAAAGCCTTCTGATCAGAGGCCTTGCTGCCAGATGTAGTTTATCGTCATACCCAGAACTACTGAGCAGCCAGTACTATAATACTATCGATCAAAATGAATAAAATCTTTCTCTTAAGACAATTTTACATAAAAATATGTTTCTCAAGTTCAGTCGCTGACATCACTATTTACAGTATTGATGAGCGTTTCCTCCCTAACCTTTTATTTGATCGATTGATTTGATTTTTACGGCTTATCAACCCCTTGCAGGTTATTTAAAGCCAGAAAATATTTTTAGATTGTAAGAATTTTTTGGAGATAATAATGATTTTACTGATACAAGTCCTATTAATTGATGGTGGTGGTGGTGGTGGTGGTGGTGTTGTTGGTGTTGGTAGGAGAATAGATGTATTCCCTTTGCGCCTAAGTGAATATAACGAAACCGACTGGAATTCGAACACGGCTCTTCGATTTCGAATTCCGAGCCGTTAAACATGACACCACCCGTACATCCAAACATGCAGCATCTGCTTTTCCAAAGCGGTCACCCATCTAGTTACTGACCAAGATCGACGTTGTTTAACTTCGGTGATCGTACGAGAACCCTTTTGTTTATTATGTAGTTATTTTCTCTTCGACTTGCATATGCTATCCATTTTAGTTGTTGCTGCTGTTCGAAGTTCTCAAGTGGTAGGTGAAGGAGACGAATGGAAGAGAAGGGGTCAAAAAGTAAAGATAATGAGAATAAACATTCCATTGATCCTTGACCGGAAGAGATCAAGGTTAAAGTTCACGGAAAAGCACCCACGCATGAATCTGTTTCATAAAGTAGCAGTTCTCAAGAAAAAAAACCCAAAAAACTGAGTGGAACTTTCTCCTTAGATTACTCCGCGGAAGTAAAATGGCATATCCTAGCATAACCTATCTGAACTGGTGGAAAGAAAGAATGGCGCTCATCTGAATATTTGACGTGGAAAGAGCGATAGACTAGCGACATGTTGCATATGCGAGAAACAGGTTGTAACTTCTCCGCCGCTATATCCATAACTCTTCCCCAGTCAAGACAGCGTAACCGATTTTTGAACTCTATCAAGCTTGGAAAATAATGATTAATCAGCTAGTGATAGATCACCGTGGACACTCAACATGTTGAAACGGCACTCGACTGGCCTTGAAACGCACATACCAGTAAAAAATGTGTCAGGTTAAAAAAAGAAAAGAAAAAGAAGACAGTCAAAAGCCCGACGAAATGTTTTGAGGATAAAGGTAGCAGATTTGCTGAGCTTCGTTCCAAATTTAATACAGGCACGTCTCTAGTAATTTTATGCTATCGTAAATACTGCAGATTCGTCCTAAATCAACCTTAGAAGACCTCGCGTAATAACTAAAAATAGAAGGTTTACAGCCTCATTCTGAATCAACATTAGATGACCTTGATTAATATCCGAACGCAATAGTGTAGACTGGTTTTAACTCAACGTTAGAAGGTCTCGTGTAATAACTAAAAAAATACATCATTTACAGCCTCGTTCTGAATCAACGTCAGAGAACCTCGAGTAATAACTGAACACAATAGTGCAGACTCATTCTGAATCAACGTTCGAAGGCCTCGCGTCATCACTAAAAGTAGATGATTTATGGCCTCGTTCTGAATCAACGTTAGATGACCTCGAGTAATAAATGAACACAGTATTTCAGACTCGTTCTGAATGAACGTTAGAAGACTCCTGCGTAATAACTAAACACGAGACTGCACAGAAACTTCATTGATCCTCGGCAGACCGCGCATATACTACACTGATCTTAGGTAGAAGGCCAGAGAACATTTTGATCCAGCTCATTGTTCATATATGCCACGCTGACTCAAGAAAGAGAGCAGAGGAGTGATATTTTTAGCCTAGGCAGAACGCACAGATACTAGACGGATCTTAGAGAGCAGGGGAGGGTTATTTTGATCTGAGGTAAAGTTCATACATGCTACGCTGATCCTAGACAGGGCGCTATTTCTACCCGAGTTAGAGCGCCAACTTACTTTATTGATTCAAGTCAAAGTGCCAGAGAGAGACATTTTGATCCGTTGCAAGCTCACAGCACACTGTTTGCATGTACAGAATTTGTATTATTGTTCTCTTTTTATTGTCCTGATTCTTTAGTAACGTTTTCACAATTTCCTTCATTTTTGTCGTTCATTCTCAGCAACCTTTTTTCTCTTAGGGGCTTCATCGCCTTGCTTGGGGGAAGCACGGGGGTGAAATGATTGAACAAAAAAGTTGAAAATTTTTACTGGTATAACCATTCCAGACTGCCCTTGTATTTGTTTTTTTTTGTTTTTTTTTTTTAAAGCGTAAATATTTACTATGATTTAGTTTTCCCAAAGGTCAAATTTCGGGGAATCGGAAAGAGTAGTCTGTCTTTTTTGAACAGTCAGCATACGAAATGCTGACCTTTACCGGAACTCGAACATGGACAGAAACAGAACCGCCCCAACACAGACACACAAAAAAAAATTAACTTCTGATAAGATGACACATTAAGTCCCAGAAAAAAAAAAAAAGTTAGAAAATAAGTAATTTATAATTACTAACATATGGAAGAACTTCGGTAAATATGTTTATAAAATACAAAATCTATAAGCAATCCTTTTGCGTATGTCTGTTCGTCTAGGCGTATGTCTAGGAAAGTTCGTGAAGCCATATATACACATACATACGTAGGCACACACGCACACACATAGATATGTATGTATATATACATATATTTATACACACAAATATATGCATACACACACATTCATATATATATATATATATATATATATATATCTGTGTGTGTATGCATGTATGTATGTAATCTGTTTAATCAGAATTGTTCGAATAAGTGGATGCTGATTGGAAGGTAAACCATTTAATTTGATTAGAATTGTTTTGGCGACAAATTACAGGCTGAAAAAAATTCTAGAAAAGGAAAGAAAACAAAAGAAAAAAAAAAAAAAAGAAAAAGAAAGAAAACAGTGGTGCTTTGACAGAGCAGACTTTTAAGTGTTATGTCTGTTTATTTTCAAACAATTAAAATATTAATTAAAATTAATTTTCATCTTTGGATATTTTCCTCACTTTTTTTTTGTTTTTTTCCTCGCTTTTTCTCTTTAGCCTCTTTTTCTTATTGTTTTAATTCATTACTACAATAAAGGGCCTCGTTGAAACCCATTCTTTTTATGGGAGCTTTTAACAGTATTGTTATTATTATTATTGGATGAGAGAGAAGCACACTCAGGGACAAATATACGAAACTGGCTATATCTATCATGACACCCACATTCAAAAAAGTATGCCAGGTACATGCATCACAGGCAAATTATTATTATTATTATTAGTAGTAGTAGTAGTAGTAGTAGTAGTAATAGTAGTAGTAGTAGCAGCAGTAGTAGTAGTAGTAGTAGTAGTAGTAGTAGCAGTAGTATCTTAAAATTGATAATAAAATATGTTTTAATATATATTACCCTTACTGAGTTATTCAGGTAGCCGTTAATAGGGTATCACTTTCTTTCTTTTAAATGTTATTATTATTATTATTATTATTATTATTATTATTATTATTATTGAACGAGCATGCAGTACGCCAGTAACATGACGCTGATTTTTAGTGTTTTCTTTATGCTCCTATCAGCATTTTCCTTAACCCTCCAAACTGGAATAATGATTAGGTTTAAAAGTCGCATTCTTGTAATCTTTATTTTCAGATCCTTATGCTTGGAGAGTTTATCAAATTCTTTCGCTGAAAGGTTTTTACCAGATTGTGATCATCTCTGTAAGATATCATTTATCCTTGTTGAAGTCATTTATGACTGTATCTTGTGTATTAACTTGCATACGGCAATTAGTCTATTATGACTGTATCTCGTTTATTAACTTGGATACGCCAATTCGTCTATTATGACTGTATCTGGTGTATTAACTTGGATAGTACAATTAGTCATTTATGACTGTATCTCGTGTATTAACTTGGATACAACAATTAGTCTATTATGACTGTATCTCGTTTATTAACTTGGATAATACTATTAGTCACTTATGACTGTATCTCGTCTATTAATTTGGATAGTACAATTAGTCATTTACGACTGTATCAAATCTATGAACTTGGATAGGGTAATTAGTGTTTTATCACTGCATCTGATCTAATAGTTTATATCGTACAATTAATCATCTTGAATTCAGAGTTGTTCTTTTCTTAAATTGGTTGCCCACCAAGCATGAAGAGCCCAATATATCCTACTTTTAACACGTAGCTAATAGGAAAGAAGAATTGGATTATGTGAAAGTGAATGTGAATGTTATATGCCAGCCCATTTCAGGAAATAAACATGGGGAGAACGTATACACAAACGTCATCGCACCAATCTTCAGAAACGTCAACATACAGATTGCCTATTCGATACGCAATTCAAACAAATATCACCTGAAGAAGACCGGAGCGTACAACAGCCAAAACGTTGTGAATGTGGCAATAAAGATAAGGACAGCAGTCGGAACAGTGTAAGTAATTACAATACCACATCTGCGAAACATAGATTGTCTTTGTTGTTACTGTAGATTGTCATTTTTACACCATTTGTAATTTATTTATAATTTATTTATAATTTTTTTAATTATTTATTTATAATTTATTTATAATTTTTTATAATTTTTATATTTTATTTTAATTTTTTTTTAATTTTTTTATAATTATTTTATAATTTTTTATAATATTTTTACAATTTATTTATAATTTTAATAATCTATTTATAATTTATTTATGATTTATTTATAATTTTTTTTATAATTATTTTATAATTTATTTATAATTTTTTTACAATTTATTTATAATTTTTTATAATTTATTTATAATTTATTTATTTTTTGAAATAATTTATTTATAATTTATTTATAATTTAATATTATACAATACAGTAGTGTACGATACCGATTGGTTGGGTTTATTTTTTTTACTTCTTATTTTATGAGATTTTATATTTAGTCATAAGTCCGTTAAACAGGTAAGTCGTTAAGTAAGGAGTAACTGTATGTGTAGTAAATAATGTGATATTGCACTTAATCTTTAATACTATGATCATGTAACAATCTCAAGAATGAGTCATCTTTTGAGATTGAGAAATTATTGGTAAACCTGTTGGGATTTCCATCAAATTAAGGTAATAGCAAAATGGAAGCAGTTCTTTGAAGTTTAAAATGGCTCCCATATTTGATGGCCGGAAAGACTGCATCTTTTCCCTAAGTCGCTAAAAATTACACTCGGTTAATATATACAAAGATGAGGTATCGAGTGGTCTAAGCTTTACCGGGGCTATCAATATTTATGCAAGGCTAAACCCTTAGTACAACCGTAAAATCCAGTATGAATTATAAAAATGAAAATAAAATTCCTGTATTAATTATAGATTTCTAATAAAAATATTGTATTAATTATTAGTTTCTAAAAATCGAGCATTAATTATAGGTGTAAAAAAAATCTCGTATTATGGGCTCCTAAAACATCTGACATCAACGCAGTGAGGGCTTTGTTTTTTTAAATATTTCTTTGTTCGTATATTCTTTTATAATGGAAACGGTTTGTGTCAACAGTTTTCGGATAGCTTTATTGTCATCTTGCATTGTTTGTAGCATTCATAATTTATTCATAAATATTTTATATTACACAGTAATATACTGAACAGTAAATGTAATTTAAAAACTCGAAAATCAGCTCTTATATTCTGCACATTAATTCGGCTTGCATATTGTAATTACAGTCCAAGTGCATTTTTAACTTATTTTTCACTTTTTATTCTTTTCAATCTATTTTGAAGCAATAGAAAACGATTACAAGTTTTCATATCATGTACAACATCGACTGGTTGAGATTTCTAATGAGATTTTTATAACTGGTCGTAAGTTCGGGGGACCGTTGAGCAAGTAAGTCGTTAAGCGAGGACTGGCCGTATATTCAATATTTGTTTCCATTAAATACATTAGCCGCCATAGGTGATGACTTACAAGATATATAGTAGCTCTTTTACTAGTAAAAGAAAGTAATCATAACAGTGGATATTGTTCATGTACATACCCCACCTTTTTTTAGCCAAGATAACTAAAAATATGATAGAAGATAAAGAGGATGGGATTCACAAGACACTTATTACGAGATACACGCAGTCTCAATCAAGATTCAAAAAAAGTCTTTTTTTTTTAAAATTGATAACCGTTACTCCACCTCGTTTTACTAAGTCTGGCACAAGGTTAGGATAATAGAGCTTTAGAGTGGATTATCATCGGGTTAGAGTCATTTGTGCTAAGGTGCCTCACACCTCTAAGGAATAGTATGAACAAGACCAAACCAATATATATATATATATATATATATATATATATATATATATAGGGTGAGGTAAAAGTTCACGGACCGAAGAGGTCCTGTCGAGTGGCCTCCTCATATCCTTGGATGTTTTTCTGTGGGGCCATTTGAAATCAGTTGTTTATCAAAAGGGTCCAAGAAATATTGAGGAACTTATAAAAATATTTTTACAATATATTATTAAATATGAATGCAGTAAAATGACAGAGGAAACTTTCCGACATGTTAATGAATCATGCAGGCACAGAATTGAAATGGGTTTTGAAAAAGAAGGACGACATTTTGAACAGCGCAGATAACAATTAAATAACTAGTAAATAAAATTTTCATGTGTAATTATACTTTTAATAAATTATCGCTTTTATCATCGCGACTTTTGCCTCACCCTGTATATATATATATATATATAAATATATATATATATATATATATATATATATATATATATATATCCTGAAAAAAGCGTCTCAGTGGCGCTGACGTCAGTGTCCACTTATATATATATATATATATATATATATATATATATGTGTGTGTGTGTGTGTGTGTGTGTGTATATATATATATATATATATATATATATATATATATATATATATATATTTATGCTCTACTTTCGTATCGAGCACTATTTTTAAAAATAATAACAAAAATACTAAGGAACTTTGGATTATTTACCAAACCAGTTTCTTTCCTATTTTCTACAATATTTTCACACACACACACACACACACACACACACACACACACACACACACACACACACACATATATATATATATATATATATATATATATATATAGTAATTCATCTTCAACAGAATGTAGAAAGTACTCGACGGACGTTTCGTCCCTGATTCGAGAATCGAACCCGCAAACGTCATACCAACTATACCACCGGTCTCGGTGACGAAGAAGGCACAAACTATACGCGATATAGCGCCTCTACTCACTCAGTTCCGCATCGATACTCATCCAAGTATACGGATAACCCCGGAAGAGTGCCCTAAGAGCCATGTCTTCTTTTTTACCCTTAGCCGCCCCTCACGAGCATTAGCCGGGTCAAGCAAGTATATACAGAAGAAGAAATTTTGCGGGGGGATTTAGAGTAATTATATATCGTAATTCATCGAACCCAGAATAATCTACTCTACTCTAGTTTGTGTCTTCTTCGTCACCGAGGCCCCGGTGTATAGTTGGTATGACGTTTGCGTTGTATTGAAAACGGTCCGGGTTCGGTTCTCGGTAGTGGATACGCACTTTTGACTTAGCCCCAAATCGGACGAAACGACCGTTCAGTGCTTTCAGCATTCTGTTGAAGATTATTCTGGGCTCGATGAATTACTATATCTGTGTGTGTGTGTGCAGATTATTTGACAATTTCCTTTTCTATTACCTTTAATGTATCCACACAAATTTATGTTTTCATGTTCTATGCCCATTCAGAGCATAAGCTCTCCACAGCTTCTTATTTTTTGTAACTCTAAGCTCCGTTTGTCCTCTTTGTATCCTTCCCAGTGTCTCTTCTGCCATCCATTTGCACAATCTCTTTAGGTAGGTTACTCGCTGTTTCTCCCTGTCCCTCTTGCCTTCAATAAGACATGTGAGTGTTAAATTCTCCGGGTTCCCTTTACGCATTGTGCGTCTCAAGAATTACATCCGCGTCTTTTTCATTGTTATGAAGAGATACTTTGAAGTTCCGGTTTTGTTTAGCACTTCCTCATTTGTTTCATGCTCAGACCATGGTATTCTCGACATTTGACTCAAACATTTGTATAAAATCGTTTCAACAGCTTAACGACCGCAACGCACACCTTTCATTTATATTAAACGACGGCAATTGTTTAAAATCTGGCGTGATATTTACGACTGTTAGGAGCGAGGATTTGCTGACTAACGATTGTAAAATGGCGTTGCCATCGTTCCTCGATTACTGGCCAGTGATGCGCATGATCTGAACTGACTTCCGTGGATAGTAATGACGTCATGCTGGCGGGAACAAGAAGCGGAAGGACAGAGGCGCATGAACAGAAAATGGCCGGTTTGACTGTTGTCGTTAGTGATTTTAGAAGTTGAAGACTGCTTTTGGAAAAGTTTGATTTTTTTTAAAGTCAAATTTCGTTGCATTAGAAAATCTGATATACATATGTATAGTATCAAAGGCTAGTAAGCACGGAAATACGTAATTCGACTGGTCCGCTCGTAAAAATACAGAAAAATTTCCGAGAAATAATTTTTGAAGAAGACGTCGCTCATTGGTGGGAGTACAATCCTATGGGAAAGGTATTCTCGAATGAGTTGCACCACGGAAAGTGAGCGAAGCGCTACCGAGACCCGTTGGTACAGTTGGTATGTCGCTTGCGCTGTATCGTAACTGTCCGGGTTCAATTCTTGGTAGTGGATGCGCACTTCTGATGAATCTCAAATAGGACGAAACCGCTGCCCAGTGCTTTCTGCATTCTGTTGAGGATTCTTCTAGGATCGATGAATTAATTGGATTTACACACACACACATATATATATATATTTTTTTTTTCTTTTAAGCGTTTCACCCCAACCAAGACAGGAAGCCACTAGGATGCAAGGGGTTACAGAAGATTTAGGAGTGATAGAAGAAAGGATGAGGAGAAGGGTAGTGTATATATCAAGGCAACTGGAGATGACGATTGACATTACATTTGAATAGCTGGAGATTATAGCTCTCAGGGAAACAGGAATAGGAAAGGGAGTTCCACAGGCGAGAGGTGCGAGATATGAAGCTACTGGAGTAGAAGAGACGGCTACATTTAAAAGTTTCAACAGGGAAGGGGTGAGAGCGGGATGCCAGCTTCGTAGGGCGCTTGAACTCATGAAGTCTGGGAAACAGCGAATGCAGCTCCTCGGAGCAATTGCCATGAAAGTATTTGTAAAAAAGACAGAGAGGGGCGACGGCGCGTCTGTGAGAGAGCGACTCCAACGAGATGCCAGATCAGGGCCAGTTATATTGCATATCCACCTCTGGATCTTATCAAGAACCTCGAGGCAAACAGAAGGGGCTCCAGACCATATATGGCAGCAATACTCCATGCAAGGGCGAATTGTTGATTTGTAGATCTGAAGGAGCGATTCTGGGGAGAAAAATTTCCTGGCGCGGCACAGAGAGCCAACTTTCCTTGCGGTGAACGAAGCAATTGACTCAATGTATTTGTTCCATCTCAGGTCAGCAGTCAACGTGAGACCGATCAGCCGCAGAGAGTTGCTCTCGAGAAGTTGAGCGTCAGACATTCTAATGGAGGGCAGGGAAGGATCTCTGTGGTGATTAATAGAGAGCAGTTTTGTTTTTAAAGCGTTAAAGTTGACCAACCAATTCCTGCGCCAGTTCACAACCGATTGGATGTCCTTTTCGAGACGCACGGCCAGGTTAGTTTTGTCATCGACACTAGATTTGTTTTTGAGGCAGGAGTAAATTGTAGTGTCATCCGCGTAGATGACAACTTGGGAATCTCTCTCTCTCTCTTTCTCTGTCTGTCTGTCTGTATATATATATATATATATATATATATATATATATATATATATATATAATTAATTCATCGTCTAGAAGAATCCTCAACAGAATGCAGAAAGAACTGGATGGCTGTTTTATATATGCATTTTCTCTGCTAAGATTTCTCGAATGCACAAACCAATGGATGGAATAAATACTGCTTATTAAATAAAAATGCGATGTCTCATCCGCGTCCTGGGTAAGGCGATAAACTATGTCCAACAGCAAGGAGGTTTTGATGAGCGTGGAATGGCTGGCGTTCCCATGTTCACCCTGACTCGGGGTGGTAACACCTGTTAGGGTCCTAGCAATGGGCAAATAGTTAACCCCCAAACTGGGGTTAAAACACTATGAAAGTGTAAAAGATAGTTTTAATACTAGTTAAATTTTTCGAGGGAAAAATTATTACCAGCAATACATTAGCAGCAATACATTTTTGAAGAAAGTGACAGGACCCAAAGTGTGTGAGTTCAATACCCGCTTAAGGCAGTGTAGAACTTGCAGAGGGGAATTAACAAGAGATAACTGATAACTGACATCCATTAATCATGGCACGTAGAACTAGAACAGTCTACCCCAGTGAACGAAATAAAGGGTTCAGTCCGACATTCCAACCACCTGAAGAAGGCCGGAGCGTACAACGACCGAAACGTTGTAATAAATATGGCGACAAAGATGAAGACGATAGTTCGAATAATGTAAATAGTGTCTTTTTTTTTTCATTTTGTTATAAAACAATGAAAATTGTTCGAGTTTGTTTTTCCTTTAGCATGAAGCATGCTATCAACCGGTTTCTGTTATATTAGGTTGGTGCAAAAATAATGACGTAATAATGTCGCTTTTTGAAGTATTTTTAACGTCAAAAAACGACATTATTACGTCATTATTTTTGCACCATACTAATATGTTCTAATAAAATATATGGAATGGCATCTAGTTCTACGAGGAAAAGAATCCCTAAAGTTGGATTCGCCAAGACATATTTAGGAAGAGGAGTCAGTCTCTGCCCATATTAGCCAGTGTGTCTTAGATACTCATTTGAACGATAAGAACCGTAAAAGTGCTTAAGTGTCTTACGATTCCAAGGCACGTTTTAGTTGTTATTCCTTGTTACATTTATCTTTGCAAATCAGAAGATCTTTAACGTGGAACCAATTGTTTTTGGTACAGACCAACAAAATATCAAGAAAGTTAAGCGAGATATAACGGAAACAAATTACCGACGAAACCTTCAGGCTTACTAGCTCACATCATTATGGAAAGATAGAATCAGGCGATATTTGGCAGAACTTGTGAAAATAAACGAATAAGGAGAATTTATAAATCTACGAAGAGGAATGGGAAGAAAGAAAGAAAGAAAGAAAGAGAGGAAGAAAAAAAAAACGAAAGATGTAAAGAAAGAAGCATTTACGTAAAAAAAAAAGAAAGAAAAATGTGACAAAGAGGAGGAAAGTGAAGCATAAAGAGGGAAGCATTTTAAGGTATTTTATAGAAAGAAAGAAAGACAGAAATAAAAAAACAAAGAGATAGATAGACACCGAGAGAGAGAGAGAGGGAGGGAGAAGAGAAATGTAAAGAAGGAAGGCTTTCAAGGTATTTTACGCAAAGTGAATATAAAGAAAAACACAAGAAGAAAGAAAGGGAAAATAAAGGAAGCATTTCAAGGTCATTCATCGAAAGAAAGACAGAAAGAAAGAAAGGAAGAAAAAAGGAAAAGAAGAGAGGTATAATGAAGGAAGTGTTTCTAAGTATTTTACGCAAAGTGAAAAGAAAGAAAGAAAGAAAGAAAGAAACAAACAAACAAACAAACACGGGGAAGAGGAAAAAGAGGTAAAATTAAGGAAGCATTTTAAGGTATTTCATCGAAAGAAAGACGGAAAAAAAGAAAGACGGAAAAAAGAAAGAAGAAAAGAAAGGAAAACAAGCGAGATATAATGAAGGGAGCATTTCGAAATATTTTATGCAAAGTGAAAAAAAGAAAGAAAAAGAAAGAAAAAGAAAGAAAGAAATAGAAAAGTAATATAAAGCTACTTAACATAAGAAGAAAGAAAGAAAGAAAGAAAGAAAGAAAGAAAGAAAGAAAGAAAGAAAGAAAGAGTGAGTGGAAGGGTGGGAGTGAAGTAAATTTGTAAATTGGTCGATTTTAAGATTTGATGATTTCACCTCTGCTTCCTTATGTAATTGTCAAAGGTAAGGTGAGGGTGGAACTGAGGTTGAGAAAAAGCCGCGTTTGGTCAACCGGACGAGGAAAGTGAGTCTTGACGTATTAATTAAAATCTATATCAGTCACATCCAGCTTACCAATATCCATAGCGTTAATAAGGGGAGGGGTTTTAATAAATTTGATAAATCACTCATATATATATATATATATATATATATATATATATATATATATATATATATATATATGTATATTTATATATATATATATATATACAGTACAATCAGCTGAAACATGCATATATATATATATATATATATATATATATATATATATATATATATATATATATATATATATGTTAAATTCAGTCGTGTTTTATGCTGTTTTTATCGTGTTTTATGAGAAGTTTAAAATTCAAAATTCGGGCTTGTACACACATATACACACATATATATATATTAGGAAATGGATTAAATCCGACATATTATAAAAACATTTAAATAAATTAACATATATATATATATATATATATATATATATATATATATATATATATATATATATGTATATATGTATAATTATTTATTTAAAAATATGATTCCAACTCGCTACATAAGAGGTCTAATCATATTTTTAAATAAATAATTATATTTATGCTCTACTTTCGTATCGAGCACTATTTTTTAAAAATAATTACAAAAATACTAAGGAAGTTTGGATTATTTACTAAACCAGTTTCTTTCCTATTTTCTACAATATTTTCACATATATATATGTATATATATATATATATATATATATATATATGTATATATATATATATATATATATATATATATATATATATATATGTGTGTGTGTGTGTGTGTGTGTGTGGGTGTGCGTATGACAGCAAAATTGTACAAATTGTGTAAAAGCAAAATTGTTCATTTGTTAGATTAAGTTTTGAACCGTTGTATCTTAGAAATGATTAAAGATATCTTACTGGAATTCTTTGACGTTTTTATGAAACTATTGTACTCTACTTTGAGTGATGAAATCGATTATAAACGAAAATGATATGTTCATCATTAATTAATCATAGCTAAGGATCGAAAGCTCATTTAGTATTTAAATTAAGTTCAAATATATATATATATATATATATATATATATATATATATATATATATATAGAGAGAGAGAGAGAGAGAGAGAGAGAGAGGGAGTATTTCAGGATCATTTTCCAATTTATGCAAGATGATCTTCACCCTTTCTAACATTCAAACTTTCTCTCCTGGAGTAACACGTTGCCTCACAGGTTCCACGTATGTTTTCATTTTAAAGTCTTTTTTCACTGCCGTTTGGAATGTCATCGCTGAAACTCCTCTCTGACGTCTTATGGATTGAATTTATTTTTTTCTAATAGATCCTCTTTAGTTCTAAGTTTAAATGATGATCCCTCTTCCTGTTCTGGCCTCCTGATCCAGCTTTCCTCTCTACTTTTCCCACATTTTTAAAATTATTTACCGTTCTCTGGACTTTGAAGATGAAAAGTATGAATGTTGGTACCATTCCTGAAGTCCTGAATGATCTTTTTTTGTCTCACCATTTCTCAGTTGGGAAGACATAGTGGGGCTGATACAAAACAATTTTAACCTGTTCTCTTTCTAGCTGAATAACTCAAAGGTTTTTTTATCTTTTTGTTTTTTTTTTAGTGATTCTTACGACAAATGGTGTCAAGATGGCTAAACGTCTTATCTGAAAACCTGGGAAAAAGAAACTCAATTTGTTTAGTGGTTTTTTAGATATTAAACATTTTGTAGGATGGACGATTATATTAGGTTGGTGCAAAAATAATTCCGTTTTCTCGCATAGTAACATATGTTAGAAAACGAAATTATTTTTGCACCAACCTAATACTATTACACTATTTGACAATTTCATTAAAAATGACTGAAGACGTACTGCGTTTAAGATTTTATTCAATTTTTCTTGCTTTCTTAAAATTTGACTGTTGGTTTTTCTTTTTTTTAATAATAAGTTTTCCATTATTTTTAGCTTATTTTTTACATATATATGAGGATCTTATATTTGTATTATAAATGAGTATGTTACGGATAGAGTTAAGTAGGTCTCCATGTGTATTTAAATGAGACCTAATTGAGCTATAGAGATGTAACGCGAATCTTCTTGCTAGACATATTATATTATATCTAATATAATTATGAATTTGGTTTGATCAGGCACGCAGTTCCATGTTGGACATGTGAATTTGTAACTACTATTGGCTCTCTGTTATTTGGGATCTTACAGTTGAATTATTGTTGTTGACGATGAGGTTTGCAGTTTTAAATTTTTTATAGTAGATAACTAATTTAATTTTCATGTTTTTGTCGACTAGAGTTGTGTATTTATTTATTGTGTTTCTAAGGAAAAAGAAGAAAATTAAATAAGAAAAATTAAATAAAAAAGTTAATTACAGTATTTTTTCAGTTGTTTTTAATGAAAAGAGAGATTTGCCTTGCATATCTATCTACCTATCTATACCAGTGTGATCACATCTATCTATCTACCTATCTATCTATCTATCTATCTATCTATCTATCTATCTATCTCTATTTATATCTATTTCTTTCTGTCTATTCATATCTAAGTCTATTCGTATCTTTTCATATCTCTTTAAGTCCATTCTATCAGTCTTTTTATAACCATCTAAATCTAATCGTATCTATTTCAGCCTTTTCATATCTATCTATCTATCTATCTATCTATCTATCTATCTATCTATCTATCTATCTATAGGCTATTGATATGTGTGTATGTATGTATGTATGTATCTATCTAGCTATCTGCTCGTATCTATCTATCTATCTATCTATCTATCTATCTATCTATCTATCTATCTATCTCTTTCTGTCTATTCATATCTATCTATCTATCTATCTATCTATCTATCTATCTCTTTCTGTCTATTCATATCTATTTATCTATCTATCTATCTATCTATCTATCTATCTATATATATATATATATATATATATATATATATATATATATATATACTATTAGTATTTCATTTACCTTTAAGTGCGTGTGTGTGTCTACGTTTGCATATGTGTGTGAGCGTGTGCTTGCATAGAATATATTTTTATGTATCATCTCTAGTTTATCCTCCGCCCCGACATTACCGAATTAGATATTCCTAATTAATCATTTAATAATTTCCTGGGGGCAGTAAGTGTCAAAATCAGAAGGAAGAAGCAATAGGAAAAAAATTCCAACGCCTTAAGGACTACAAACATCCTTAATTACACACCCTAACACCCAGACATTGACAGAAACCCCTAGCCTACACACACACACACACACACACATTATATATATATATATATATATATGTTTGTATGTGTGTATCCATGTGCATGTTGGTGTGTGTGTGGGGGGTGGAAATTATATAAGTATATTATCATTTCTGACATTCTCGTTCGTATATAAAAGTACCAATTATATATATATATATATATATATATATATATATATATATATATATATATATATATATATATAGTATATATATATATATGTATATGAATCTGTCATTCTGACAAGTGTGGACATATGTACTTTTGGACATTCTCACATACCTACACCTAATTCTGAAATGTCATTTATATAGATATTTATTAAGTCTGGCTTTGTTTGGCAAAGGGCCGAAATTCTGTGGCGCCAAGGGTGGATCTAACTCAGTACACCGTAATAATATAATCGTATATTACTCTTTGCGGGTATTGTATCAGGGTCCTCCCGCGTGGGCTAAAATAAACTCACCTCCTTCCTTATATCTGAAATACTGAGCTGACTATTTATAGCACCTGTAACTGCCATTAACTCGTTGTTCCCTTTTAAGGATGAGCAAATAATTTAGCATTCGTCCCCGCGTCCTTGTGGGTGATGGATCTATTTTCCGGCCTACAACCCCTTTCCCGTAAGACGAAACGTGGTAAGCATCTCACCAGTCTATCGCGATTTCAATCGAAAGTGCTCAGACGAACTACATTCCTTAGTTCCACCAATTCTAACCTTCACGCCCCAACATGCCACGCCCATTGGTGCGAACCACCCTTGTTCCATTCTTATTCCATTCATACGATTTCTTTCCACGAACCGCTACTTTGTAGAACCGGCTCCTACGAGGATGCTTTCCCGATCGCTACACGCTTAACTTGTTCAATTCTCGGGCCAACCGTTATCTTCCCCACATGTCCCCTGAAACTTTACTTCTTAGATTGTAACCCACTACATCGAGTGGCTCGTGAATCCTGCACAATGTGAACACTATTGTAATATTATATATACATACATACATATATATATATATATATATATATATATATATATATATATATATATATATATATATATATGAAGAAATATAGTCTTAAGGTGTGCTATATTTATGGGATAAAGTGCTCAATATCAGAGATAGAGCGTGTGTAGATATAAAAGTGAACATAGAAGGGGTTCAGTCTGTTTCATGCTATATGCAATCGTCAGGCCACAGGTAGCCCGACGATAGCATATAGCATGAAACAGACTGTCGCCTCTAAGTGTTGACTTCTATGTTCACTTTTCTATCTATCTATCTATCTATCTATCTATCTATCTATCTATCTATATATATATATATATATATATATATATATATATATATATATAATTTCTCGAAGATTCAGGCCGGTAAATGTTATTTAATACTGTTTATTATAAACAGAGCATTTACTTAAATACTTGTAACAATGAAAAGAATGTTAAACATAAAAATGTCTTTATATATATATATATATATATATATATATATATATATATTAAATAGATAAAGTCCGACAATTATTTTAAGACATTTTTTATGTTTATACATTTATAAACATTTTTATATTGATAAACATAAAATATGTCTTAAAATAATTGTCAGACTTTGTCCATTTCATAATGTGTGACGTCATTTGTTTACATTTGGATACGCATCGAGCAGATATGAATATACGTGAGTAAATCTTGGATAATTGTACTTTAACAACAGAAAAATCGACCTTGCTAACCGAAACACTCCCCTGTGGGTCAATCGGTAAAAGCACGTCAGGCTATATGACGGTTCCGTTTAGGATACAGGTTCGATTCCTGTCGGAGGACCCATATTTTCTACGAAAATTTCTCGGACATTCAGGCCGGTAAATGTCGTTAATAGTGTTTATTATAAACAGAGCATTTACTTAAATGTTTGTATCTATCAAAAGAACGTATAAACATAAAAAATGTCTTTATATATACACACACACTTTAAAAATCAGAAGGTCGTTAAAGTTAAAAGCTCTAGATGCTATTTTTACTTTTTTTATTTTTTTCACACGTGTATTGAACACTTTTTAATACCACTGTTTCCTGGTCTGATTCAACTGTGACCAATAACCTTTTATGTATTATATATATATATATATATATATATATATATATATATATATATATATATATATATATATATATATATATATATATATATTTCGATTATAGGTGCAATTTAATTTCTACCAGTAAAAAAGAATTCTCTTATTACTATATTTGTACAAAAACGCACAAACGTAAAATTTAAAATTCAAACTCAGCGTTGCGACCACACGTTCCCAAACAACAACACATTTCTCATAGCATTTTTTCGGATTACATCTCTATTTTCGTTGCCTCTTATTACCGAGAAGTAAAAAACAAGAATAAATCTATTTCCATACCCGAGGATGTCTGTAGGAACAGACGAAAGCTTGTAAAAATTAAAAAGACCTTACGCAACTGGAATTTATAAACAGGGATCATATCATTCATATACAGGTTCGGGGTTAGTGTATCTTATTGAAATTGTTTGCGAAGATGTATTCTCGCTATTTAAATCATTAACCACTATATTTGTTTTTTGTATGAATGATTCATGTAATTATATATATATATATATATATATATATATATATATATATATATATATATATATATATATAACCATTTGTATATATATATATATATATATATATATATATGTAAGCAAATATATGGATATAGATCCGACAGTATGAAGAAAAATATACGGAAAAAACAAACAAAAATCCTTATATGCAATTACGCTGTTTTAATGTTAATATAATGTCAAAGTCGGACGTTTCGGTCTAATAAACCATCTTCAGGACATATTCATAAAATATAATTAACATTACCAATTCAACATGACAAAGACGATGGACATAAGAACAAGACTTATCCAAACAGATAACTGAAAGTTTTAAAGGATCAGCGTTCCGTTTAAACATGGTCACGTTGTCGTCACGTGGGCGACGCTGTGAAAACGTATTCCTAAAATTTGAGTATTTTGAATGAAAAATGAAAAATGAAAAGAATTCTATTTTGATCTAAAATTTATATGTACGCTTGTCGAGCATTAATTGCTGATCATATAAAACTTTCAGTTATCTGTTTGGATAAGTCTTGTTCTTATGTCCATCGTCTTTGTCATGTTGAATTGGTAATGTTAAATATATTTTATGAATATGTCCTGAAGATGGTTTATTAGACCGAAACGTCAGACGTTGATATATTAACATTAAAACAGCATAATTGCATATTAGGATTTTTGTTTGTTTTTTCCGTATATTTTTCTTCATATATATATATATATATATATATATATATATATATATATACTGAATATATATATATTAGGTTGGTGCAAAAATAATGTCGTTTTCTCACATATGTTACTATTTGAGAAAACGACATTATTTTTGCACCAACCTAATATATATATATATATATATATATATATATATATATACATATATATATATACATATACTGAATATATATATATATATATATATATATATATATATATATATATATATATATATATATATATATATATATATATATAAACTGCTAATAAGCATTACTCTTCAAGTATGAATTGAGTTTTCCGAGGCGCGTTGGCGTATTTTGTATTAACAAAAACGTTAAAATTCCTTCCTTTTTCTACCGTGCAACGATGACCTAGGGATAAGATATCTGATTGATGTCAAATCAGTCGGGTTTCGATTCTGCTTTCAGGAGCTGTGATGCAGCGAAACAGTCTGTTTGTGGATGACTATATAAACTATGATATATATATATATATATATATATATGTATGGGTAAAAGATCTCAATATAGATCTTATGTAAATATGAATGTAGACACTTTTTCTTGAAAGGGTTTTCAGCTAATTTTGTTTGGTCGTAAGTGCTATCGTAGTTTGTAGGATGGTAGGCCTATTTTTGATTTCAGAATACGGCTAATATATTGTGACCGCGTTCCTAGTTAAGTTCAATCGATAGATAGATTTTTCACATCTAAGGTCAATCGTTATCTCGTTATTAAAGATAAATATGGATATTCTCGAACCAAAATAACACACACACACACATATATATATATATTTAAAAATAGGTTGATATTTTCTAAGCTTATTTTTGTCTGGATCAAGGTGCATTGTGGGTCTGATTCCCAAGAGGATACTTTCCCAATCTTAACCTGTTCTAGTCCAGAGTTAACCGTAATCTTCCTCACATCCCCATTAACTGCTCCTCCTAATTTTTACTCTGTAAACTCCTACCTTGGTTGGCATTTAGGTATAAGGGTTAACATTATTGTAAAAACAAAAAAAAAACAATTCTATTAAAACTTTTTATCTGTAAAATAGTTTTCTCAAGTCCAATCGCTGTTATAGCGCTTTTTAGTATTTTTTCACTATCTTTTTGTTTTAAGTTTTGTGGAAGTTCACCATCTTGATTATGTCATTCATTATTTTCTCTGCGTTGCATGTGACATTCAGTTCCGTTGCAGCTGCTGTTGAAAATCCTTAAGTAATGCCTCTGTATTTTTAAAATCAATTTATTCCAAGTAAGGCGATAATGGCACTAAGACGCAAGGGTTAGTCGGAGTGAAAGAGAATGTGAAGATTTTAGAAGGAATCGGAAACCCAGTCCTAAACAGGAAATAGTGCTTCGTTATGTGATTCTGTAGCACCAGTCTTCGAGGTTCAAAGTGGGACGCTACTCGCTAAGATCTACAGGCGTCATTCACTAGAAGCCATTTTTGGTCATTGATCTGAGTAAACAGTTTAGATATTTCTGAACATTTTTGGCGCTATGATTGGCATCCTTATAAAAGTCTTCATCTGAGGCGGTTATATTAGACAATAGTAAATAATAAATGTAGTAATCGTCTTAAGCATTTTGAATATCTTAAATGAATTATTGAGAATAATTATTGTTTTACTAACCTTTCTTTCTCTTATTTCTCTTGCTTTTACACCTCGTAGATACAGTCTTAAGCTGTCTGAATTTCTTCGGTGAATCATGTTAATAATTATTCATTTTTAAGTAGTATTATAAAATCTTTCTATTAAAATAATTTTTCCGCAAAATAGGTTTTTGAAATTCAGTAACAGTTATCCCTATTTTTATTATTGTTATTATTTTTGCTTCGGGTAATGCATGGCATTCTATAAAGAATACCATGTTTTGGGTTATGCAAACGCTAGGTATTAGCCGAAACCTTTCATAGCATCCTGCAAAATCAAGCAAAACAAAACATAATGCAAAGTAAAATAATCTGCTTCTTTATATCTTAACACTTCTTACATATATATATATATATATATATATATATATATATATATATATATATATATATATATAAAGAAATATAGTCTTAAGGTGTGCTATATTTATGGAATAAAGTGCTCAATATCAGAGATAGAGCGCGTGTAAATATAAAAGTGAACATAGAAGTCAACACTTAGAGGCGACAGTCTGTTTCATGCTATATGCAATGTGGCTTGACGATTGCATATAGCATGAAACAGACTGTCGCCTCTAAGTGTTGACTTCTATGTTCACTTTTATATTTATATATATATATATATATATATAGATAGATAGATAGATAGATAGATAGATAGATAGATAAATTCCCAGATCAATTCTGTGGACAAGACAGATTGGTATATATATATATATATATATATATATATATATATATATATATATATAAAAGTTATGAAAATCTTGGTAATCCATATGGGTAGTCCCAAGGAGGATGAAACTCTGAGAGCTCAATGTAAATCCAGAGCTAATATTTTAAAGAAAAAACGAGCAAAAGTATGAATTTTCATTTCATTTTTTTTCATCTTTTGGAAGTGCTATATGATGATCCAGAGTCCTTTAAAAGGGCTCTGGTGAAATAAATTATTATAATGGAAAGGAGTCTGTTTTTCTTTAATATATATATATATACATATATATATATATATATATATATATATATATATATATATATATATATATATATATATATATACCAGGTGTAACAGCAAATCTTGTGAAAACAAGGTTTTCATTGGTCCAAAGAAAATTTCACTCATTCATTCACTAGAAGCCATTTTTCTTCATTGATCTGAGAAAAGTCTTAAGGTGTCTGAATTTCTTCGATAAATCATGTTAATAATTATTCATTTTTTAATAGTATTTTAAAAAAATCTCATTTCCTTTGCTATTACACTGTAAAGTGTTTGAATTTTTTTAGATGAAGCAATGCCGTTTGTTATGAGTTTTTGAATAGTTTATAATTCATCTTACGTTTCAGTGTCTTTCATCGAATTTAAACAAACAATCGATCTGCGGTTGTATGTAAACAGCACTGATCTTGTCCGTTTTGGCTTATCGGCGAAAATGGAATGTTTTTTTTTCTGTATAAAAAGCCCACCTAAGACGAGTCTGGAATTGGTGAAGGGGCTTGTTGCAAAGAACCTAAAACGATTTTGCGGATTATCCTGAAGTAGTTTTGACATGTTTGTTAAACAATGAAAGGTGATAGCATCATGAATCTGCGCTGTAAGTGCGGAGATAAGGAATTATTTTTTATCTTTACCTCAAGTTAATGTGGACGAGTGATAAGAGTCCCCATTAAACCTGCGATGGTAGCAGAATGTGAAAAATATTTGTTGCTTTTTGAAAGTGAGTTCCTCCTTAAATACGTAAAAAAAAAGCTAAAAACAATTTTCTTTTAGATGCATCCTGATTTGTTTCTTTCGTCTATCTATCTATCTATCTATCTATCTATCTATCTTAATTTGTTAATTCTATATCTCTCTCTCCCTCTCTATCTATCTATCTATCTATCTATATTAACACTTCTTATATATATATATATATATACATACACAACGTGTAGGAGCAAAATTCCTGAGAAAATTGGTCCAAAGAAAATTTCACTCATTCATTCACTAAAAGCCATTTTTCTTCATTGATCTGAGAAAACGGTTGTATACAGCAGTTTAAATATTTCTGAACGTGACTGGCGTTATTTATGGCATCCATATAAACTCTCGATCTGACAAGGCTATACTGGACAATAATTAATAATAAATGTAGTTAAAGTCTTAAGTATTTTGAATTTCTTAAATAAATTAAACCCTAACCTAACCCTAACCCTAACCCTAACCCCAACCCTATCTATCTATCTATCTATCTATCTATCTATCTATCTATCTAAGTCTCTTCTTATCATTTTATCTATGCCACAACACTTGGTATTCACAAGTAGTCATCCATCTGACCAGACTCGACGTTGTTTAATTACGATGACCGTATGAGAACCGATGATTCAACGTGATATGACGGTAAGCCTCTCTCTCTCTCTCTCTCTCTCTCTCTATATATATATATATATATATATATATATATATATATGATAAAAACATATATATATATATTCGGATTATCATCATATAGAAGTCACACTCTTTGGATCCTGTCACTGGATCTAACCAACGCCTTTATCCACTGGTTAAGGCAGTGGAGAACTTGGAGAGGGGAATTAACAGGAGATAGCTGACGACGGACATCCATTAGACATAGTACGTGGAACTAGAACAGTCTAACACCGTTGAGCGAAATAAAGGGTTCAGTTCGACATTCCAACCACCTGAACAACGTCGGAGCGTACTATGGCCGAAACATTGTAATAAATATGGCGACAAAGATGAGGATAATAGGCCGAATAATGTAAATAATGTACATAATATCTCATCTCAGAAATATAGACAAATAATAAACACAATAAGAAGAACATGACAAAAGAATACAGGAAAGAAACAACGATAATACCAGGCAAGGCAACCATAAGAAAAAAAAAAAGCAAGAAAGAAATCCCATCATGCATCTGTAGGATTTTTATCTATATATTTGAGGAGGGAGATTTTTAGCAATCTTCCCACCAAATTGGAGATTCGTCTCCATCTATGCTAGTCAAACTCTCTGCCTTCGCACAGAGAGGAACCCAGACGAAGGGCAGAGTCTCGTCTGGAGTGGTAGACAGCTACCCGACCCGGGGTCTACGGGGAATGGGATCGGACACCCCATGTTGAATTCGGCCTTGTGCCACATCTGACCGCGTGGGGCGGTTGGCAAATATCCTTCCCACCAAATTGGAGCCAGCAGTTGTCAATAATCAGGAGAGCATCACTGGAAGAATGAATACAACTTCGAAAACCATGCTTGTAATAAATTAACAAAGCGTTAGTTTAATTTTAGTTAAATTTCAGCGTTTCTTCCTCATCATCTTCAAAGTATACTTTAGCATATCATTGTATAAAGATTGCATATAAAGCCTAAAATCATTATACACTTTTATTTTATTTTTATTTTATTTATTGTGCGTGTGTGTATGCATGTGCACACAAAGATCTGCAGAAGTTGGCAAGATTAAGATTATCCATTGGGACTTGAAGATACAGTTAATCTCTCAAGGTTCTTTACTAAATTTCTTATTTCAAAACTTTATGCTGCCATATTGTCAAGCAAGTCACTCACACCCAGTGACCCTGAAATCCGCTTAAAATCAATGCTATCAAATATTTTTATTTCCAAATTTATGCGTAGAATTTGATTCGTGGAAAAGACGCCGAATCAAAAATGAACAAAACAAATATTCAAAAGAAGGGAAAACGTGAAAGTGCAAAAGAAAAAAAAAAGTATTTCCCGTCATGCACTACAGCAAATCGTCACGTGACACCATAAATTATATTTTTTTTCAATTAAATGGAACTTTGTTGATTAGCACTGGAATTTCAAAATAATTAGTTTTAGGATGAAAATACGACCGAGAAGACATCAGCTTGTTTCTCCTTTTGTTTTGTTTTCAAAATCGTTTTCCTTCCTTCCTTTTCTTTCTTTCTTTCTTTCTTTCTTTTTTTTTTTTTCTTTCTTTCTTTCTTTCTTTCTTTCTTTCTTTCTTTCTTTCTTTCTTTCATTCCTTGCTCTTCTTTCTTGCTAATTCGATTTCGAAATCGTTCTTTTTTCTTTCTTTCTTTTTTCTTTCTTTCTTTCTTTCTTTCTTTCTTTCTTTCTTTCTTTCTTTCTTTCTTTCTTTCTTTCTTTTATTCCTCGCTTTTCTTTCTTTCTAAATCGATTTCGAAATCGTTTTTCCATTCTTTCTTTCTTTTTTCTTTCTTTATTTCTTCTTATCTTTCTATCTTTCTTTTTTCTTTTATTCCTCGCTTTTCTTTCTTTCTACCTTTTCCTCTCTCACATCATTATTTTTCTTTCCTTTATTCCTCGTTTCTTTCTTTCTTTCTTTCTTTCATTCTTTCTTTCTTTCTCTTTTCTGCCCTCGTATTATTCTTTCTTTCTTTCTTGCTTTCTTTCTTTCTTTCTTTCTTTCTCCCCCCCACACCAAATCTACACTACTACATCTCAAATTAGTATTAATATAAAATAGAAATTTTATTCTAACCTAATTATGTACAATAATGGATCATATGCGATATAGGTGAACAATTCAACTAGAAAAATTGAAAAGAAATCCAATGTATCTAATTACAAATTAGAGCGCCATGTCATAATAGATCGTTCCATCGTAAATAAATCAACAATGTTTTGCTACAATTTTTAACATCAATGTGAGATTTTTCTTGAAAGTTAATGAATTTTATAAAGTGTTTTTTTCGAGACTTAGCATGAACAAAACAAATTCATGGATTTGGACAAAATCAAATCACTTCAAAATGACGTGAAAATCCGCTAAAATATTAGGTTGGTGCAAAAATAATGACGTAATAATGTCGTTCTTTGACGTTAAAAATACGTCAAAAACCGACATTATTACGGTTTATTTTTGCACCAACCTAATATTTCATCCTTTAATGGTCAGCTGTGTTTAGTTTAATTTGTAAAGTAAAATGTAGATAGAAAAAAAGCAAATGTTGATAAGATATCAAAGGTGACAAAGCACTGCCGGGGTTTGAGGGATTCGGGGTTAGTACGAATCTGTCTTGTATACATATGTCTGTGGATGACAATTAAATATATATATATATATATATGTATATATATATATATATATATATATATATATATATATATATATATATATATATATATAGCTAGATAGGTAACTATACTCGTTTCGAAAAAACCTCGAATTTTTGATTTGCCAATAATCAAATCAATCCCGAGGGAAAAATGGTTTTAAAACAAAAAAAGAGCTAGAAACATGAAAATCTGTCGAAAAAAATCGCACATATACAGGTTTAAAGCACAAAGTAAAAACCCCGACACGAGTAAACAACTAACTAACAAAAGAGCTCAATACAACCGTAGAGCAGACGCAGACCTAGATAAATCTAGTGAGCCAGACAAACCTACCCAGGTTTCACCTAAACCGATCGTCAGGGAAAGCTGGCTAAAGAGGCAAGAAAAACAGTATATTTATAGGCGATAATCAAAATCATACCATGTGACCAAAGAAAAACAAGAAAAAACACGAGAACACCGTCGGGGGGGGGGGGTTATATAGATGAGTAATGAAAATTTTGGTAATATTGCTTATAATTTATTTCCCCTCAAAAGCGTAAAAATATATGTAAATTTAAATTCATTTTTTCACCCTTGGAAGTGTGGTCTGATGAGCCGGGGAAAAAAGAAATTCCTTGCGGAAATAAGTTATAACCAATGGACCTTTAAAGTTGTCTGCTTTTGTTATATATATATATATATATATATATTGTCATCCACAGACAGACTGTTACGCTGTATCACATCTCGTCAGTGTGGCTTGACGTCAGAAGGTCGATAAATAGGACTTTGGTTGTCACATAAGCTGTGTGTTGATTTGAAATTTTCACAGTATAATGTTTAATATATGTGATCTATGAAAAAAAAAATTTCGCTTGAAGATGGAACAGAGCCTACTTTAACTCAAGTTAATTCAAATATTATTTTGAAGTTTTCGGCTCTTGTTTTGAAACATGAGACCTCTTATGTAGCGAGTTGAAATCATATTTTTAAATAAATAATTATATATATATACATACATACACAGACGTATATGACACACACTTATATATATATATATGCATAGACATATATTTACACATTTTATTTTCTAAGTGCCTTTACATAATACATTCTCTCCCTCTCTTTCTTCTATCTATCTATCTATCTATCTATCTATCTACATCTCTCTATACACATTTAATGTGTACCTGTGGATGCAATAGTATGATTATATATATATATATATATATATATATATAGATAGATAGATAGATAGATAGATAGAGATATAGATATAGATATATATATATATAATTATAAAAAGTTATTGGTCAGAGTTTAAATAGGCCAGGAAACAGCAGTATTAAAATGTACTCAAGACACATATAAAGAAAAGAAAAGAATTTAACATTTAATGTAAAGATTTTAAATTTAAAACATTTTGCCCGAACGATCTGAAGATGAAACCAAGGTAGCGTGATCGGCTGATCTCCTAATTATATATATATATATATATATATATATATATATATATATATATATATAATAGAGAGAGAGAAATAAATGTGTATGTTTATTTATGTAGATTATATTCAAATGTGAATATGCGTGTGATAGTTTCACTGCGTGTTGTTTAAAGCTGAGCATCACAAGGAATCTCTTTTTGTTTTGTTTTTGTTTTTTTGCTGATTTCAGAGACAAACGCCGATTATCACCGTCCCGAAGTTAGCCGAATTAGAGTCTCGTCAAACAACGTGGATGTTATATCACGTGACCTTCGCCTCCGCCACTCATATCCAAGCAAATCTCGCACGTTTATTGGCCGATTATTTCCTGCCATAATTCCCTGGTTGGCCACTAATTAAAGGGAGATTCTTGATTGATTTTATAAGACCTCTCACACGGAAGGAACCGCTGTACGATGAAAACCAAGAGTTTCTTGGAACGACTCCCCCCCACTCTCATTCTTTCTTTCACTTATATTGCTTCTTTTTCTCTCATTTTGTCTACTTTTCTTTCTTTCGCATTGTCTATATTACTTTCCCTCTCGTTATTCTTCGTTCTCTTTTATCATGTCTCACTCTTTCTTATTTATTTTACCGTAAACTTTCTTATTTTATCTCATTACGCTTTTTAATCCTCTCTCTTTGTCTCTTAAGTCGCAGTCTTTCTCACAATGCATCTTACTATCTTTCTAGGCGCATCGACATGTCTTTATACTTAGCAAGGCTAGACTCGTTGACCATTACTACTGAGTTCAATCCTCATTGGGTTCACTCAACAAAATTGTATATTAACCCAACAAAGATTGATATATCGTAAAATGAATCAACCAAAATAAACTTTCTTGCTTAATTTTATTTTTTCTTCTCTTCTAGTTTATTTCCCATTTTCTTTCTCTGTTATTGTATCTTATTCTTTCTTTTTCCTTTTTTCTTTTTCCGTTATGTTATTACACTCTTTCTTTTCTCCTTTATGGTATCTCACTCTTTTTTCTCTCTTATTTTTTGTCTTTCCCCTCTAGCATTTTATTTAAGCCTTTCTTTCTCTCTCATTGTATCATATAACTTCTTTCTTTTTATTTTCTTCCTGTCTCTCCGATTATGTGTAAATCTTTCTCTCTCGTTATATTTCCCTTCTTGTTCTTCTTATATGATTTCATCTTACTATTTCTTCAACATTCACACCGCTCTTTCTTTCTCTCTTTCTTTCTTTCTTTCTTTCTTTCTTTCTTTCTTTCTTTCTTTTTTAATCCCTCTTTCTTTCTTTCTTTCTTTCTATCAATCCCTCTCTCTTTCTTTCTTTCTTTCTTTCTTTTTTAATCCCTCTTTCTTTCTTTCTTTCTTTCTTTCTTTCTATCAATCCCTCTCTCTTTCTTTCTTTCTTTCTTTCTTTCTTTCTTTCTTTCTTTCTTTCTTTCTTTCTTTCAATCCCTCTTTCTTTCAATCCCTCTTTCTTTCTTTCTTTCTTTTGATCTTTCTTTCTTTCTTTCTTTCTTTCTTTCTTTCTTTCAATTCCTCTTTCTTTCAATCCCTCTTTCTTTCTCTCTTTCTTTCTTTCTTTCAGTCCCTCTTTCTTTCTTTCTTTCGATCTTTCTTTCTTTCTTTCTTTCTTTCAATCCCTCTTTCTTTCTTTCTTTCTTTCTTTCAATGCCTCTTTCTTTTTTCTTTCTTATTATGTTTCCCTCTAATTTTTCTTGTTCTTTTTATGTGATTTCATATCACTGTTTCTTTAACATTCATTTTATACCGCTCTTTCTTTCTAATCCCCCTCTCTCTCTCTCCCTCTCGCTTCTTTCTTTCTTTCTTTCTTATTGTATCTCACTATTTCAGTTTCTTTCATCTAATTTCAATCTTTTTATTTCATTTCTTCATGTTCGTTCTCTTTCGTTTATTTCAGATTCTCTATCTCATTCATTTTCACTCTTTCTCTCTCCTTTTTTTTTAAATCTTTCTTCCACTTTCTTTTACTGTGTGTCAAGAAAGACTGCGTCTTAATTCTAATATTCGCCTTATATAACAGACAAGTTGTTAAACTTACTTATACACACGCACAGATATACATATATATATATGTATATATATATATATATATATATATATATATATATATATATATATATATATGTATATGTATATATATATATATATATATATATATTCACTCAGTTCATATATATATATATATATATATATATATATATATATATGAACTGAGTGAATATATATATATATATATATATATACATATACATATATATATATATATATATATATATATATATATACATATATATATATATGTGTGTGTGTGTGTGTATGTGTGGAGGGTGTATTTTTTTCAGTCTGATCAAAGATATATATCTCTTTAACCATTTTCCCTATTTTCACCTCTTTCTCTCACTTTCTTTCCCTTTTCTTTTCTTTCACTGTATATATGTATGTATATCATTTCTTTCTCTTCGATTACTTTTTCCCTCACATTCTCTTCTTCTTCTTTTTCTTCTTCTTCTTCTTTTTGACTCGGTTCATTTATCTCTATTTTGTCAAGTCCCCTTTCATTCTCCAGCCTCTTTCAATTCCCCCCCACACATTCCGCTTCTTTCTTCCTTTTTACTCTCTCACTCTTTTTCTACGCCTTTTTACTATTCTCTTCTTTCTCTAGTAGACATTTTCCTCTCTTTTCTAACTTTACAAACCCATACACTAATATTTGCCATCAATTCTCAGTCTTCTTTCTTTTTCAGGTGTTTGCATGGGCGAATGTAGGAGAAGGAAGTTAATAAAATGTAAAAGATGAAATGGAATTGCAAGAACCAACGAGAAAACCATAGTAAATAGGAAAGGCAATAAAAAAAAGCAAAAAATGCAGATGAACAGAGACAGACCGACAGATAGATATAAATGGACAGATAGATATTTTCAGGTTGAGATAGATAGATAGATAGATAGATAGATAGATATGGAAAGACTGAGAAAGATAGATTGATACATAGATAAAAGAATGAGATAAATTGATATATTTAGATTAAGATAGATGGATAGATAGATGAGAAAAGAATGAACATAGATATATATGAATAGAAATATATATATATATATATATATATATATATATGTATGCATGTATGCATATATATATATATATATATATATATATATATATATATATATATATATATATAGGTACATAGATATGAACAGAATAAGATATATATATATGTGTGTGTTTATTAGATAGATATAGACAGACTGAGATAGATAGATAGATAGATAGATAGATAGATAGATAGATAGATAGATAGATAGATAGATAGATGAATAGACACTCGTTTGGAGTATTTAGATTATTGAATGAAAGAATGCAAAGTAAAAACTGCATAAGCATGTGGGAAGGGAAGAAATGAAGATTTTAAAGTAAGAATTGAAGAAAAAAAACGTTGAAAATTGTGGCGTAAAAGCGACGAGATGAAGAGATAATGGAGAATGGATCAAATTAATGACAACGTATCGGAATCTGTTAAGAAAAGACAAGAATTTAAGAGGCGCGTCGAGAAGGGAAAGAAGAGACTCGGCGTTGTCCGATGATACTGCGATTACTATTAATTGCTTTTGCAATAATAATACGGCTGTTATTTTAAAAAGGGAAGGAAGTGAGCGATAACATTTAAAACAAAGAACAAAAAAGATGGCTGATAAGAAATAGAAGATCGACTCTAATAACAAAAGCAACAAGAAACAATTTGGAGAAGTACAAGAGGGAGATACAGAAGATAAAGGGAATGAACAATGAACGTGGTTTAAAAAATAGATTGATAGAGAAATAGAAGTGGGGCGGAGAGGAGAAAGAGAGTTGTAAATGAGAGTTGCTTTGGATGGAAGGTCTACACAATTGCGAAAAGAAGATGGGGAAAAAGCGTAGACAAGCTGGAAAGGTAAGCAATATGAAAGAGGAGGAAGAAGAAAATGGTTAAAAGCAGGAGGAAAAGTAGAGAGGATAAACGAAGGGGGAGAGACGTAAGACAGCAGTAGGAAAAGAAAAGAGCAATACGATAAAGGAGAGAATAAAAATATGTGAAATAAGAGGAGGAGGAAGAGGAGGAGGAGAGAAATGCGGAAGACAAGGAAGAGGTATGAGGACAAGGACGAGGAGAGATATAACTAAATAGAGAGGAAAGAGAAGAGAGTGAAGAGTGTAGAGTGTAGAGGAAGCAAAAGCAGAGTAGGTAAATGAGAAGAAGAAGAAGGAGGAGGAGGATAGAGGAGAAATAAAAGAAGAAGAAGAAGGATAGAGGAGAGATAGAAGAAGGAGGAGGAGGGGGAGGATAGAGGAGAAATAAAAGAAGAAGAAGAAGAAGAAGAAAAAGAAGAAGAAGAAGGATAGAGGAGAGATAGAAGAAGGAGGAGGAGGAGGAGGATAGAGGAGAAATAAAAGAAGAAGAAGAAGAAAAAGAAGAAGAAGAAGGATAGAGGAGAGATAGAAGGAGGAGGAGGAGGAGGGGGAGGATAGAGGAGAAATAAAAGAAGAAGAAGAAGAAGAAAAAGAAGAAGAAGAAGGATAGAGGAGAGATAGAAGAAGAAGAAGAAGAAGAAGAAGAAGAGGAAGAAGAAGAAGAAGAAGAAGAATGATTAAGGTACAAGATAAGATGAAAAAAAAGAAAAAATTAAAATGAATGAAAGAAGTTAAAGAGAAAAGACCGAATAAAGAGTAAGGAGTCTAAGATTAAGACATACAAAAGACATTTGAGAATACGAACGATTTTATGACAATCTTAAATAAAAGAGAAAATAAGATCAACGCTGGAAGAAAAAGACAAGGAAAACGTGGCGGGAAAGTCAAAAATATCGTGAAAGTAAACAAGGAGTGTGGGGGAATGGAGTGAACGAATAAACAATACGAATTCTTCGGAGAATTCGAAGAAAAACGTTTCGAAGTGAATGAAGAAGAAATTGGAGAAGCATTCGAAGATTTCAAAAAACAGGACGAGCAGAAATGCTAATTTCTCCAATCTCTGTCTCTTTGACGAAGCAGATGAGAATTGAGAGGAAAAAAATATGGCCGCTGTAATTAAGCAATCATGAACACTAATACTAATCTTCATTGCCCAGAAAAAGGCGGAAAGATAAAAACAAAACAAACAACATTAAAACAATACAACAATAAGACAGCAAGTGCAATCACAACAGAATCGACAATAACAAATAAAATGCGGGAAAAAAAGAAAGGCCAATGGAAAATTATATGAAAATTAACTTTTCCGCCATCTTTAATTTTTAGTCTTTTTTGAAAAATATTTTTTTTTATTACCATTATAACTAATTCAAATTCCCTTTTGTTAGTATTTTTCTTTATTTGTTGTTATTTATTTATACATCGAGAAACGCTGAGTAGCGGGTTTATTGGAACTTTTAAATTAGCAAACAAACACATATGTCGTCAAGCAAACAGGGTCTACACACGCAATTACAAGATAGTCAAGTTCAATGGTGCAAACCTTAGTGAGCGATCAACATTCTCTAGCCGACTACTGCTTTATCTGCGTACGTTACTTAGAGATTAAAACTTAAACACACATGAATATAGAAAAGGCTGACAACTATTAAAAGCCAATTTTTCACAAGTAGATATTTAAGTAGAGATTTCTGCTTTAGTAAACACATGTTCACGCATATAATCTATTTTAATTGATCTGCCCATGTCTTCATTATCTATCTATTTATTTTATTACTTTAAACGCATTTATAGTGGATGCTAGTATTTCAAACAGACGCCATATTTGGATTTTAAACCATGTGTATTGCGTCTCTCGGCGTGTGCATTTACGAAATCTCAATAAAGAAAATGTTTTCTCCGACAGGAATTGAACCTGCGTCCCCCCTTGTAGAAACCAGCGCTGGATCTGGTGTGCTTTACAGTTTGGCTACAAAAAGCTTCAAAGTTCAGCAATGCCCTATGTCCCCACCCCACGCTTTTTTATCGAAAGTCTATATATACTTAGTTTCATATCCAAAGCATAAAGAAAGCAATTACTAAAGAATGAATGGATACATTTTCTCACAGGCAAAAATTAGTTTAAGCGGCTTCTTTTTATTTTAACCAGTGGGTATTAACACACACTGAAAATATATATATATATATATATATATATATATATATATATATATATATACCGGTTGTAACAGCAAAATTGTCCAATTGTTAGATTAAGTTTTGAACTGTTGTATCTTAGAAGTGATAAAAGATATCTAACTGGAATTCTCCGAGTTTTTTTTATAATACTATTAGACTCTACTTTGAGCAATAAAAATGTACAATTGCTGACCAAGCTTAACAGAAGAATAGTGGTGTAATCGATCATAAACGAAAATGACATGTCTATCATCTCTATCTATAAAAGGCAGGATGTGTGTGTGTGTGCGTGTGTACCGAATGCACGGCCGCAATTCTCGACGGATTTGCACCAAAATTTACATGCACAGACTCCAAGTTAGCGAGAAGGCCAACACTGATTTTGCATTTCCCAACTCCCATCGATAGTGGAAATAATCGATTTTTTCATGCTTCTACGGCAGTTTTCATGTAGTTTGTGGCCATTTTCTACTGGCCAGAGTGAGAGCCAATAGCTGGCTGCCACGAATAGGCAGGAAGATTCTATTGGCTAGCGTGAGAGCCAACAGCTGACTGACATGAATGTTAACTACCATGCTAGCATGCAAACAAAGCATCGATAGCTGCATTCGTCACAAGTGGGAAAAATTTAAATCTGCATGGCACTTTACTCCAATTGGCTCATTCGCTTGCTTAAACTCAACGTCGATTCTGATTCCGCAGAACTGGGTTGGTGTGAAAAAGTATTTGTTGTTAACATTCTTTTTTCATTCGGTTTTTCCAGTTACGAGTCATTTTTTAAAGCTGATCGTTTTGCGTTCATTTTGATTAGTTCTTTTTTTCGTAACAGATTTAATGTTTAGTATAGAGCTTCGAAAAAATTCGCAGTGTGAGATAGGCAAGAAGTAAGGCATGTAGCAACATCATCACGGCAAAGGGCACTCCTTTAAAGGCAAGGAAGGGCAAAAATATTTTAACTCAAGTGATAGCAATTGCTGTATGAGTCGTACAATTTTTGCATCAAGCACGGGCAACGCCGGGCCATGCTGCTAGTTAATTAATAATTAATCTCAGTATGGGAAGCTCATGAAGAATTGAAATAAACGTCATATATATATATATATATATATATATATATATATATATATATATATATATATACCAGGATTATTTTCCAACTTATGCGAAATTATCTTCACCTTCTCTAACCTTCAAACTTTATGTCCTGGAGTAACAAGGTGCCTTACACGTTTCACGAATGATTTCATTTTCAAGTCTTTTTTCACTGCTCTTTGGACTGTCATAGCTGAAACTCCTCTTTAACGGGACAAACGTTTTATAGATTTAGTTGGATTATTTCTAATTGATCTCTTCAACTCTAAGTTGAAATAATGATCCCTCTTCCTGTTGTGGCCTCCTGATCCAGTTTTCCTCTCTACTTTTTCCTCATTTTTAAACGTATTCACCATTCTCTTGACCTTTCTTAAATGGATTTTGAAGATGGAATCCAGAGTATGATTGTTGGTACCATTACTGAAGGCCTGAATGATCTTTTTCCTTGGACCATTGCTCAATTGGTAAGACATAGTTGGGCTGACACAAAACGATTTTAACCTGTTCTCTTTCTAGCTGAATAACTCAAAAGGTTTTTCATTGATTCTTACGACAAATGGTGACAAGATTGCTAAACTTGTTATCTGAAAAAAAGAAACTAAGTTACTTGATTTTTTTTTTTTTAGATGTTAAACGTTTTGTGAGATGAAAAATTATGCTGTAACACAATTTGGACAATTTTACTGTTACATCTGGCGTGTATATATATATATATATATATATATATATATATATATATATATATATATAATGAATGAAGAATATATATAAAAGAATGAAACCACGCTCAGAATTAACATGGAACGAACTTGATAGAAGAGTGAAAAATCATAAAAAAAAGCTCTTAGAGTCATTGAAAAAAGAATGCAATCAATTATGAAACTTATACATTGAGAAACTTTTGCAAAGAATGCCCAAAATTTGTGCTACAATAATGAAGGCTAAAGGAGGATATTTTAATTCGGTCCTTACCATGTGCTCCACACAAGAACTTGAGATTAAAGAGTGATGTAATGGTTGACAGGCAACCAATGATGAAAAGTCCCATAGCAATTGGGCTCAGATTTGTAATAGGCAACAGTTTCGAAATTTATTCACAAGGACCTGCCTTATAGACTAAGAATTATAATCTAGTATAAAATAAATTGAAACCAGCCAGCAATGAATAAAAGTGCGATAGTTTCGTCTAAACCGGGACTTAACACACACACACACAAACACACACACACACATATTCCATCTCTCTCTCTCTCTCCTACTCTATCTCTCTCTCTCTCTCTCTCTCTCTCTCAACTCCCATCCAACTTCAGGTAGGTCAATCCAGAAGCATCTCCACATCTCAAGGTCTTTCGTTACTATAAATAACGAGGATGTATCCTCGGCCTGTCGCATATTTTACAGCGGTCAAACATGGGTCGACTGACCAGACTCAACGTTGCTTAACTTCGGTGATCGGACGAGAATATGATGTAGCCGTAAGAACACATGCACACACACACATACATACACGCACATGCACAAACACACAAAAGCAAAGTTCAGACCTGAAACACACACACACACACACGCACATACATAGAGTGGAGTAATGGATAAGCGCCTTGGATTGAGGAATCGGAGAGCCGATTTTGAATTCCAATCGAATCCATTACATTTACTTATGTGCTAATACCCTTGGGAAAGGTATGAATCCTCTTCTCCCTCTAGCTATGAGTAAATTTCAGGACAGACTAGGTTCTATAGCCTTGGATGGCAACTGCTCTAGGAGAAGGAAAACTCTGAATTCAAAACCTGCGGAGGGTCGTTTGGGGACCTTGTGGCACGTAGTGCACCAGGTCTCTGTATTCGGCCCTTCAAAAAGTGTGGATGGTCCTGCACGAAACCTTCACCACTATTATCAAATCTCATGTGCTGGTGTCGGGCTGTCAGTTTCCTAGGAACTGATCTTGACCTTCATACGTCGACGGGAGAGTCGAGTATATATATATATATATATATATATATATATATATATATATATATATATATATATATATATATATGACTCGTTCTCGATCCGAAAAAGAGTTGATTCCCGTCTAAAAGACTTAAGTCTGTCCATTTAGTCAAATTTTGTGAATTCGGTCTCGTTGAAAACTTTTCCGCACCCCCTTGCATAAAATCTCCAAGCAGATGACAAATGTTTTGTTATAGAGTAGATAAACTTTTTTTTAAAGTGCTATCCACAGCGTCCTACTCACCAAAATTATCCCAAGACAAATTTTCAATGTAACGTATCATATAGGCTACAGTTTTGTGAGTAAGTGTACAGATTAAGACAACTGGAAACCACAAAATGACCGTCGACAACATCTGGATGACATCTATAATGCACATTAGATGATAGAAAATAATAAAAGATAATAAAAGATGTAAAAGATAATAATGTCAATTTTATATATTTAAAAAAAAATTGTGCATATGTTATTGGGAATGTGAGATGCAGTCAGACGGAATATAGTTAGGGTTTCACAACACAAAAGGAAACAAATTTTTTTAAAGCTAACAAAAACGTACGACGAAAAATAAAACGACAGATACAGCGTGCAAAAAAACAGGAAAAGAAAAAAAATAAAAGACACAAGGAAGTAAAAAAATGTCACTTACTGAAGAAGGAAGCAACTTGTTTTTCAAAAGGCTCAACTAAAACATACGACAAAAAACAATTCGTCAAAAAAGCGGAATGGGGTAGAAAGGCATTTATTATATACAGTATACAACATTCTGATAAAATACTATATACATACATACATATATATATATATATATATATATATATATATATATATATATATATGCATTTTAGAAGTTTTGAGACTTTTTTAGGAGAGAAGGTTATAAGTGTCCTAGATAATTTTAATTTTAGTAGAAAGGCATTTATTATATACAGTATACAACATCCTGATAAAATACTATATATATATATATATATATATGTGTGTGTGTGTGTGTGCGTGTGTGTGCGCGTGCGCGCGCATTTTAGAAGTTTTGCGACTTTTTTAGGAGAGACGGCTATAAGTGTCCCAGATAATTTTAATTTTAGTAGAAAGGCATTTATTATATACAGTATACAACATCCTGATAAAATACTATATATATATATATATATATATATATATATATATATATATATATATATATATGTGTGTGTGTGTGTGTGTATATGTATGTATTTTAGAAGTTTTGAGACTTTTTTAGGAGAGAAGGTTATAAGTATTCTAGATAATTTTAATTTTAGTATATCATTATTATATCTCTAATAAGCTGACTAAGCAACTTTTGTTATTCCAGATTGAAGGAGGCGGGTGTAACAGCTCTTTGAACACAACCTAGTAAACAATGCTTTTAACAGCTCACTAATTTACAGAATGCAGTCGGGACGTGAAAACAAATTGGAAGCTCTCCATGCAATCAGTTTCGTGTGGACAGAGCCGGGCATCTAAACTGTACCTCACTCTCCCTACAGTTCAGACCCTGATCCTTGGGGCTTTAGGTTGTTCCACAAGTAGAAGAACCTCAGGGGCAGCGTTTTGAAAATATTGGGAGGATGATGGAGGCCGCGACAAGGGTCCTGGACGCGTTTACTTTGAATGACTTCCATGTGACCATCACGAAGTGCCAGATGCGCTAAAATAAGTGCATTGAAGTCAGATGATCCAACTTTGAAGGAGATTAAAGTTTTATACTTCTTTGAATATTAATAAAAGTCTCCTGAAAATATCTCAAAACTTCTGGAATGCATCTCGTGTATGTATATATATATATATATATATATATATATATATATATAGACGAATTCACTTATATTTATTGACATAAAGCTATAAAGAATTTATTGATGTACATACAAATATAAATAAGAATAAATGCACACACACATGTAAAATATATAGTATATATATATATACATATATATACAGTATATATACATATATATATATATATATAACTAACAGATGATGATGATGATGATATATATATATATATATATATATATATATATATATATATATATATATATATATATATATATATATATAACTAATTGATGAATGTTTTGACAGGTTACTGAGAGTGAAAGAAAACGTGAATACGCCTGTGAAAAAAAAAGAATATGATACAGAAAGACAAAAATGACGATTAATGTTGAAATTAAATGTTTACATATTGTAGTTATTAGAAAAGGAAGAAGCCAAAAGAGAGTTCCAAAGGTGAGAAGTGTAGGAGAAGAAACTATTAGAATAGAACTTACGGTTCTATCTTTACTATTCCACAGTAAAATGATGAGGTCCCGTTGCCAATCTGTTTGGTTTGATTCATGAGGTCGACGTACCAAAGAGGAAAGCTCATCAGAACAATTGCCATAAAAATATCCATGTTAAAGAGACGGGGAAGCTACGTTACTGCTGTGGTAAAGTGACTGATGTCAAGATGCCAGGTCAGGACCAATAGTATTGCAAACCCTTGTTTGGATTTTGTCAAGAATTTTGAGATATATAGCAGGGGAAAAATTGTGGGAAAAATTCTTACGCTGAACCAATCTTCTTAGAAAGCAGACCTAGCAGCTGATTCAATATTGATTAATACTGATCGTATATATATATATATATATATATATATATATATATATATATGTGTGTGTGTGTGTGTGTGTGTGTGTGTGTGTGTGTGTGTGTGTGTATTCAATTCAATTTCATCAGAGGAAAACGTTAGTCCAAACATCAATATCTCTGCAGGCTTTCCGATGGAAGGCAAAAATACTTATCTAAGATGACTAGAAGAGAGTTGTTTTATTTTGGAAGCGTTAAAATTAAGTCATTTCTTGCCCCAATTAACAACAGATTGAAGATAATTTTTATAGGTCAGCTGCCTGTTTTAAATTATCGTACCTACTGGATTTACTATTAAGGTAAATAATCTTATCATCATTATAGATAACGAGTTGGGAAATGATGGCATCGGGAAGGTTGCTGATGAAAGAAAGTCAGGAGGAACACCCGTATTAATGTGTAAGGATCTAGAAGAGTGGCCGTTCAATACGTAATTCATTACACGATTTGTTGCGTCCTGGGTAAGACGATAAACTACTACGTCTAACAGCAAGGCCTCTGATCAGGAGATTTTGAGGAGCGTGAAACCACCTATTAATTGTTGGTGTTCCCATGGGTGGTAGTACCTGTTAGGGTCCCGACTATGGGCAAATAGTTAACCACCAAAACTGGGTTTAAGGCCCTTCAGTAAATAATTATTATCAGCCATATATTATTATCAGCAATACATTTTTGAAGAAAAATCATATTATCAGCAATACATTAATGAATTCTTGAAAAAAAAGAAAGAAAAACATTACCAGCTGTATATTTTTGAAGGAAATACATTAGCAGAAATAAAAACTGTCGGTATTAAATAACCCATTGAGGTTGATATGCCGTAAACCAAACCAAACCAAACCAAACCAAACCAAACACGATTTGTTAAAGAAGATTAGATCAGATCAAAAATTCGGTTGGAGATACCACCACACTTCAGCTTGTGAAGAAGACCCCACATGTCAAACGCTGCCAAACGCATTCGAGATATCCAAAACTACAACTCGAGCTTCGGCGTTTTTTATCTAAAGTTTGAAGGACTCTTTCTCAAATAATCATATCAAGCTTTAAGGCTTATTTAATGCTAAAATCTGAATAATTCGAACGCAATAGTATACCTCCAACCACATATAAAATGTATTGTTGTTAATTTTGCTATAAATATCTATTGTTGGTACTTTATATATATATATATATATATATATATATATATATATATATGATGGACTCCCCCGTCGAGTTCTAAGTATGAGGTTCCGACGACTACGAACTAATTATCTGCATGCCTATGACGTGACATGACTTTTGAAACCGGCTCGAGAATTGCACAAAAGACCACTAACAATACAGGAGAATGTATTGTATCCAAGTGCAACAAGAACACTGTTAGATGTATTATTTTGCTTTCTCATTTCATGTAGTCGATTTATGGTTACTTCTCAATTCTTGCATCAATGTTGCATTTCTTTAGCTCCAATGCGACCATAGCTGTTTTTCTTAGGGGTGCTGAGATGTGGTCCTAGAGAGTTCGCATATTCCAAGAAGTTGATATTGTTTCGTTGAGTTTTTCACAGTAGCCTGATATGTGTGGAACTAATTAGATGTAGTTGTCAGAATATATATATATATATATATATATATATATATATATATATATATATATATATATATATATATTATATATATATATATTCAATATTCAAAAATTATAATAGAAATGTTATAAAATCACTATGAAAATAGCCATTTTTATCTTGATTTTATAACATATTTATATTATAATTTTCGAATAAATTATATTTGCTCTGCTCTGTATTGAGCACTCTATTAAGAATAGTATTTTTGGTTATTGGAATTTATTCCGTATACACTAATCCTATACTTGGATATCTATACATACATATATTTTTTTTAATGCATTTCACCCCTAGCAAGGCGGGAAGCCATTAGCACGCAAGGGGTTATAGAGGATTTGGAGCGAGAGCAGATAGGAATGGTAGAGGAAAAGATGAAGAGAAGGATAGTGGATAGATCAAGGCAACTGGAGACGTCGATTGACATTACATTTGAATAGTTGGAGATTATAGCTATCAGGGAAACACATATATATATATATATATATATATATATATATATATATATATATATAAAGATAGATAGATAGATATATAGAGAGATACTTGCAACAACCTTTCCTTTATATATGCTTCACTGAATGTGAAAGACAAGGAAAATTTTAATTGATTTTTTTCTAATCTTCTTACTGTTTTCTTTTTGGGGAGAGGCTAAGGGAATATGTCCTTAAAGAGTTGTTATAATCCAGAATAATAACTATATTTCATAATTCTGAAAATAACACACACACAGACACATTTATGTATACATATATATATGTTATGAAAAGTACTATGTCCGATAATTATTTGAATATATTTTCCGTTCATACTTTCTTTTTATAGATACAAATATTGAAGTAAATGCTCTGTTTATAATAAACAGTATTAATAACATTTAACAGCCTGAATGTCCGAGAAATTTAATAGAAAATATGTGTCTTCTGACAGGAATTGAACCTGTATCCTATACGAGACCGTCATATAGCCTGACCTGTTATGCCATTTAGCTACTGAGGAAGCTATACTCATTATTACAAACAGAGCATTTACTTTAACATTTGTATGTATAAAAATAACAGAATATGTTAGCTCTGTCACAGATATTCAGCCCTAAGTACCGCGCATATATATATATATATATATATATATATATGTGTGTGTGTGTGTGTGTGTGTGTGTGTGTGTGTGTGTGTGTGTGTGTGTGTGTGTGTGTGTGTGTATGTGTGTGTGTGTGTGCTAATACCCTTCGGAAAGGTGTGAATCCTTTTCTTCTACCTCCAGCTATAGGTAAATAGCAGGACAGACTGTGTTCTATAGCCTTGGATGTCAACTGGTCTAGGAGAAGGACAACTCTGAATTCAAAACCTGCGGAGGGTCATTTGGGGACCTTGTGGCACGTAGTGCACCAGGTCTCTGTAATCGGCCCTTCAAAAAGTATGGATGGTCCTGCACGAAACCTTCACCACTATAACCAAATCTCATGTGCTGTTTTCGGGCTGTCGATTTCCTGGGAACTGATCTGAGAGTCGAGCATATATATATATATATATATATATATATATATATATATATATATATATATATATATATATATATATATATATATATACAAAACGCTATTATAGTGGACACTTCTTATTTGAAATAGATGCCCCATTTTATTTCTTAAACAGTGTGTATTACGTCTATCGGCCTGCGTATTCGACAAATCTTAGTCAAGAAAATATGTTGTTCGGCAATAATGGTAGCAGCTTCGTCCCACTTTGTGGGGGAGACTGGCATAAAATTTCCTCACCTTCTCTTGCCCTGTGAGTGTTAAATCTTCCACATCTTCTCTCATTTCTGAATGTTAACAGTAGCTTGCTCGTATTAGGTTGGTGCAAAAATAATGACGTAATAATGTCGTTTTTTGACGTATTTTTTAACGTCAAAAAACGACATTATTACGTCATTATTTTTGCACCAACCTAATAGTTTCCTGTTCGCCGTGTCTTTCCAAGGCGTGGCTGATCATGGCCTTCAACTAAATCCTGTCTTTTGTTTCACTAAGAAACTTTTGACCCTTTTTGTGCCTATATTTTTTTTCGCCCATCCACTCAAACTCGCTAAATAGGTTACTCACTGTTGCCCTCTGCTTTTCTAATCATCGATGCGCTCAGTGTGTGTTAGATTCCCTATGCCCTCTTTCCTCATTATGTGTCCCAAAAATCTTCAGTTGTTTCCTTTTGATTGTAAGTATACGTTTTCCTTGTAGTTTTGTCATCCTTGTATTTTTTATTTTTTCAAATGTTATGCTAGCCGTGTTGATAACACAAAGACATGGTTCAGTTGTTCTAATAAAGTTTAGATTATTAATGACTCCTATGGAAGACTGTGATAACAACATTACCGACACAAAGGAGTTCAGTTGTCAGAGCAAAGTTTGGCAAAAAATAAAACAAAAGCGAAAATAAAACAAGCAAAAGAAAAACACCAAAAAACACCAATGCTTTTTACCAAATGGGATCGTCTATAAAGATCAATGACTAATAATCAATAAAAAACCGCATATTTGTTTCACCTTTCTGTTCGAATGCACATAAGAAGCACGCCTGAGTAGACTTATTATGTCAAATCGATACAGATTTCTTATTTACTAATGAGAAAGCTAATGATACACTTTACCAATAACAATTATAAAAGTCATTATCGGATTTTACGACCAAGAAATCCTTCCCACCATTTTGATCTTTAACCGCTGCTGACGACAATTACTTACCCCTGTCTTATGGTCACGTGACCGAGTAGTTAGAATGTTCGCTTACTGATCATGAGACCCGGGTTTCGAAACTCACCAAGGTTTATTTGTGAGGGAGGTGTCTTCTTGATTTTATCGGTCTGGAGAAGGCAATCCCCGCGTACGGCACCTTTGGAAAGTCCTTGAAAACCACACCACGGCCTTGTGAGTCACATTGTGTAGACTGAACCCTTTGGAAGAGTTTTGCTAACACGAAGTCACAAGTCATCGTGACCGAGCGTTTAAGCTTGCTGGCCTTGTTCAGGCTAGATAACGCGCACTCTCCCAGAAACTGCAACTAAGTTCCGATCAGTATAGTTACAGTATAAACCAGAGGTGGGATTTGTGGGTGTGAAGCAAACACAAATGTGCCTGAGCAGTCGGCTGCAACGGGGATTAGCCAGCCGCCCCAGTAGACTGACATCCACGGATACGAGTGGCTGCGCCATTTATTTATTTACTCCTGCCTTAATGATAAGACCGATAGGCTCGATAATGTCGAATTGGCAGCTGATCTCAAAAAAACGACCTTCAATCTGTTGTTAACTAGGGCAACAGATTGCTTGTTATTTTTAGCGTCTTCAAAACGAAATGGCATTCCTTTAATTGACTAAGAAAACTCTTTTTTGCCTTCCATCAATCTAGCTAATGCGAACCTCCAGAGGCAGTGGCGTAGCTTGTGTTTTTGCCGCCCGGAGCGATCTTTAGGTTTCCGGCCCCTCTCCAGAAGGAATACAATATTACAATGCACATTAACCCCTTAAATTATATATATATATATATATATATATATATATATATATATATATATATATATATATAGAGAGAGAGAGAGAGAGAGAGAGAGAGAGAGCGAGCGCGAGAGAGAGAGAGAGTCAAAGATGAAATTATTCGTACAGCCAGCAATTTTTTTATATTTTTATCCATTTTTCAGAATTTTAATGCCCATATAATGCCAGGTTTTTTTGCCGTGTTTCTGTTAATGTCGTATTTATAACTCCTCACTGATAAATTATGAAATAAAAGTACAATTGTATTTATTTATTTATTTATTTTTTTTAAATAAAACAGGCGATATGTAAAAAAAAACGATGACGTTACTTGTTTTTTTCTAAATCGGAAAAACTTGAAATTTTTTTTACTATATTAAAAGCAAGATAACCTTTATTTCTGTTCATATGCCCTCTGTTTTATTCAAAAAGAAAAACAAAAAGCCAAAAACACATTGTACATTTAATCCATAATTTATCAATGTTTTTAATATTTTTTCAATATTTTAACAAGTGAGGAGTCATAAATTAAATGCCACATGAACAGAAACATGGTTCATTTTTCTTTTAACAATGTAAAAAATGCAATGACTTTTTAAATTATTTTGTTTTATGTAGTTGAAGTTATTTTTAGCAAAGTAGAATTAAAAGTAAAGTAAAAATAAGAATTAAAAGCCCGATAAAATTAATTTCGCTTTTAAAAACTGAAATAAATTTGATCATACTTTTAATTCTTAAAACATTTTTAATATTAAAACATTTTTAAGTCGCTGGCAACACTGAAATAATAATAATAATAATAATAATAATAATAATGAAGTTTACATTTCCACTATTACATCATTCGGACTGTTATCCTCATCTTTATTACCATATTCACGACGTTTCGGCTGTTGTACATTCTGGCCATCTTCAGGTGATATACGTCGGAATTACGAACCGAATGCTTTATTTAGTCCATAGGGATAGATTATTCTAATTCTACGTGCCATGCCTTTTCTGGATATCTTAGTTTCAGTTAATTCCCTTTTGTAACTCAACTCTCCAATTTTTCGTTTCTTTCTGTTGTGGCCAGGTACTGAAGTCACAACTGCTTGGGTCAAGTTACTTCTTCTTCTCCTTATTAATAATAATAATAATAATTATTATTATTATTAATATTAATAATGATAATAATTATTATTATTATTTATAAAAATAATAATAATAATAATAATAATTATTATTATTATTATTAATAATAAAAATAATAATAACTAAAAAAAACTAATTGAATGCAAATATTTAGGTATTGTTTCTTCGGAAAGTCACGTGACACCAAAAGCAAAATAGTAACGGTCGATCTAATCCAATGAAAAAGCAACTTTTGATCACGTGCCCCATTGTTTTGAATGTTTGGTTACTCATTCTCTTTTTTCTTCCTCCGTTTTTTTTTTTAATATTTTTTTTTAATTTTATTGATTGTTGCCATGGATGCAAATTATTAATTATCTAAAAGATTATTTCGAGTTTTTCTTGTATTTTTTCTTTTTTCATTGATTTTGTTTCGAAATTTGTTTTAATTTGAACTTTTATTTTCTATTTTTTGTACTTGATGAAAATGATGTATATTCAGATTCAATTATATTATAAATAACTAATGACTTATGTAAGAGATTAAGTGACATCAGGTCTCCCTGTTACTCTTAGTATTCTAGTTGCTTTCTATGAAGGCGTTGCCTAGATAGTTCTGGCTTTTCTCTAATTTCCAACCACTTCAGGCTTTTTCTTTTACACTCCTGAACCTTTATTCACAATTTTTCAGCTGCTTGGTAAGGCCAAAATACTTATCTGTCACTTCATAGTCTTTCAGAAATATTTGTTCTTAAATAGCATCGCCAAAACGATAAGGTCAATAATGCAATATACACCACAGGTGGGAGTTGAACAGACTACAAATTTGCTTGAGTAAGCGTGTGCAACAGAGATTGGCTAAACGCTCTATCAGACGTATATGCTGGGAAACGAATAACCGTCCATTATATATATATATATATATATATATATATATATATATATATATATATATATATATATATGAGTGTGCAGCTTATATTTTATATAATAAACAAACAATTTATAAAAAGCATTAAATAGCAATGTTAATGTGATCAATGGCGGAATCGCTTAGCTATCAGGACTTTATGAGTCATTAACTTACTATGAATTGCGCCCTGAAGATGACAATTTGAAATTGTCGAAAGTACTTGGCATATATCTTTCATCTGACACCAAATCGAATATAAGGATCATATTATTCAAGGAATTGATAGTAAGTTAATATCTCATTAAGTCTTGTTAGCGAAGTGATTTCGCCATTAATTACATTAACATTGCTATTTAATTCTTTGCATAAATTGTTTCTTTATGATATACATGTATATATACATACATACATTATATATATATATAATCATATATATATATATATATATATATATATATATATATATATATATATGATTTGGGAACGCTGCAACAATTTTGTGCAGATTAGAATTGGGCATTCCAACAAAAAAACGCTCCATTAGGAAGGGCGAAATAGAATCCGTCCCAGAGCTCCTGGGACACAAACAGACATGCAATGTTTGTGGAAAAGTCACCCTCTCGACTGCGGGTTTAGCAAGGTTCCAGAGGCGGATATGCAATATAATTGGCCCTGCTCTGGCATCTCGTCTACAGTTGCTCTCTCACAGACGCGCCGTCGCCTCTCTCTGTCTTTTTTACAAATACTTTCATGGTAATTGCTCCGAGGAGCTGCATTCGCTGGTTCCCAGACTTCATGAGTTCAAGCGCCCTGTGAGGCTGGCATCCTGCTCTTGCCCCTTCACTGTCAAAACTCCTAAATGTAGCCGTCTTTTCTACTCCAATAGCTTCATGTCTCGCACCTCTCGCCTGTGGAACTCCCTTCCCTATTCCAGTTTCCCTGAGAGCTATAATCTCCAGCTATTCAAATGTAATGTCAATCGACATCTCCAGTTACCTTGATCTATCCACTACCCTTGTCCTCATCCTTTCTTCTATCACTCCTATCCGATCTTGCTCCAAATTTTTCTGCAACCCCTTGCGTCCTAGTGGCTTCTTGCCTTGCTTGGGGTGAAACGCTTAATAAAAAAAAAAAAAGAAAAAAAGAAAAAAATGTTACTTGTGTGAGTTTTGTGACAAAGGTTTGTATATCTGTTGTGGGACTCAAACGTCAAATGATTGTACACAGGGACAGTCAAGTTCCCAAAATAGGGTAACTCAGACAAAAATTATGCGTGTCACGTGTCTAAGAGAGGTTGTAAAAATGAATCTGGCCATTAAAATTCACTTAAGAGCCCATAGCAGAGACCTAAAAATGATGGAAATAATAACATTCTGAATAAAAAAATACAAAATTAATAAGTGAAGAGATGGTTTTCTTCTGGTAATAAGTGACAATCATCATATATATATATATATATATATATATATATATATATATATATATATCACGAAATCGCCACACAGAGACGTTGTTGGGCGTAAAGACAATTCGCGAATTTGTAGGGCGGGACGGACTTGGCTCGGTGATTATAACATTCATCATCTCTCTTCTTTTTATGTGTCGTGTTCCCCCAGAAGATAGACGATCATGGTTCTCCACAACTTCCTGTCTCTTGTAGCTCTTAATAAACTTCGTCTTTTTGTTATTTCCCCTAAACCCTGTTCCGCCATCCATTTACTCAAGCACATGCTTATGCGTTGTTTTCCTCTGTCCCTCTTGGCTTCTGTCCTGTGAGTATCAGATTTTCAAGCCCGCTTTCCTCATTATATGTCCTAGAAACCTCAACTGTCTCTTCCAGATCTTAAGCGTCCTTTTCTTTTTTGTTTCAATTTTTTTATAAAACCTCGCATTTTCTCACATGGTATCCTCAGCATCCTGCTGTAGAACCACATTTTTGTTGTTTCAAGTCTCTTCTTCATATTTGAGGAGATTGTCTAGTACACACAGGAGGACAGTTATCACGTAACAGTTTACTGCTATTTTCCTTTTTTCTAGCGAATTTCTTCGTACAATGCTTAGTTTTTGGAAGGCATCTTTGGCTAATCCAATACGCCTTTGGGTTTCAGTGTCACACTTTCCGTTCTCCGTTGAAACGCTCCCCAGATATTTAAATTTCATTACTAGTTTAATTGTGATAGCATTTACCTCGTCCCCAACCCTAATGATAGAGGATGTGACAAGAGGTCGGGTTTAATGTGGGGGAACCCCAGCGCCTACACCTGGGCCAGGGACAAAAATTACCCAGCTCCCGTAACCGTCAGTTGCACTGGCATCGGTATGACTATCGATCCTTCCTCTGGTGTGCAATGAGGGAGGTGTAGCCGCAGGCAGCTGTTTGCCGGGACCTGACACCTCACAGTATTTATTTTCCTCAGCTGCGTCTCGGTCCGCACATCGAACCATATCTGAGTTACAATCAGCCCGAAGACAGAGAGGCAACTGAGAGATAATAATTCTTGCAATTTTTCAATTCGCACCTTAAGCTCATCCTTTTGCTAAGAGTCATGCATTCTGTTTTCTTACAGATAATTCAAAATCTTCTTATTTACTTTCACTGTGATTGCCAATCTCTTGAAATATATCTGACGATATTAGGCAGGTTATATCATGGAAAATTGAAATCTATATTTCATATGTGAGTTGGCAAAGGCCTTCAATTACAGAAGATTTATATATGCATACATACATACATACATACAACTTACTTATTATAAAACGCAGATTGTGTGTGTGTGTGTGTGTCTGTACGTTTATATATTGGATCGGATTTCCTACATTTTTCAGCCGATTTCAACAAAACTTCACAGGAATGCGTAAAATTAACTTCCGGTGGTTTTAACAGCGCCAAAAATTGGAAAAACACAATTGTTTTTGCACGAAATCAATTTGAAAACACGATAAAGCACGATTCTATCGCCAGAATGAAAGGGGGACAACTCATATCGAGTTATACTTATTATAAAACCCAGGTTGTTTGTGTGTGTGTGTGTGTGTTCTTTTATATATAGGATCGGATTTCCTACATTTTTCAACCGATTTCAACAAAACTTCACTTTTTTTGGCAGGTAGTGTTTCTTATTGTCTTGCACACTTTTTTCTTTATTTTTACATTCAGAATGCTTTAAAAATTCCATTTACACGACAATTGTTTATAATAAAATTCTATTCAATCGATAGACTCATAACGATTGAAAACAATGTTTTTGTTTGAGTTTGGGTTTGACCAATTCGTAAAAAAAAAACCCCAAAACAAAAAACTAATTAAGACATGCGTGTCCGTCAACCTTAAACAATAATCTTTGTCAATTTTATTTTTCAGTCTTTATGATGGTCGATACTTGATCTATCTCTTACTGTTACATCCCCGGGCAACGCTGGGCTCTCCTGCTAGTACACACACATACACACACACACACATATATATATATATATATATATATATATATATATATATATATATATATATATAACAACTTAAAAGAGACTGTTTGACCAACACAATGACTGACGAAAAATTCTTGTTAAGAAAATAAAAAAAATAAAAAAAAACAAATGAAAACTACAGACAAAAGTTCATTTTCTCCATCAAGTCATTCATTTCTGTAGTTCACTGATACCAGCAAGCAGAATTTTTTTTTCTCCTGATGATGGCCATGTTGGCCGAAACTAGTCGAGGAATTTAAATGAAATAATAATAAAAACGAAGGAATATTTATATACAACCCAGTGTGTCTGAAGATTTTAATTTTTTAACATTTTTTATTGTTCAATATATATATAAATTAGGAGGATCTGAGATAATTAAGTAATGCATCAAACCTCTACAGAATGCCGTTTCGTCATATATTTGGGACTAATCAATAGTGCATCCACTACCGAGAATTGAAACCCGGACAGTTACGTTATCAGGGAAAAGTCATATCAACTGTTCCAACATATACAGCCAAATTGCCCACATCGTGTAACAGCATGAGATAACTGTCCATCCCACAAAATGTTTAATATCTAGAAAACACTAAACTAAATAATTTCTTTTTACAGTTTTCAGATCAGTCGTTCAACTATCTTGTCACCATTTGTCGTCAGAATCACTGAGAAACCCTCTGAGTTATTCAGCAAGAAAGGGAAAAGATTAAAATCGTTCTGTGTCAGCCCCACTATGTCCTCCCAACTGAGCAATGGTGAGGTGAAAAAGATCATTCATGATTTCATTAATGGTACCAACATTCATATTTTGGCTTCCATCTTCAAAGTCCATTCAAGAACCATCAAGAGAACGGCGCATAATTTGAAAAAAGAGGGAACAGTAGAGAGGAAAACTGAATCAGGAGGTCACAGTAACAAGAGCGATCATTATTTCAACTTAGAGCTAAATACATTTTATTGTTCAAAATAGAGTCCAATAGTGTTATAAAAACCTCGGAGAATTCCAGTAAGATATCTTTAATCATTTGTAAGATAAGATACAACAGTTCAAAGCTTAATCTAACGATTGAAAAATTTTGCTGTTACACGATTTGCACAATTTTGATGTTACACACGGTATATATATATATATATATATATATAGTTTTAAGATGTGCTATCTTTATGGGATAAGGTGTTCAATATCAGAGATAGAGCGTATGTAAATATAAAAGTGAACATTAAAGTCAACACTGAGAGGCGACAGGCTGTTTCATGCTACTAGACGCAATCGTCAGGCCGTCTGACGATTGCGTCCAGCATGAAACATCCTGTCGCCTCTGGGTGCTTGACTTCAATGCTCACTTTAATATATATATATATATATATATATATATATATGTGTGTGTGTGTGTGTGTGTGTGCGTGTGTGTGTGTATCTGTGTCTGCGTATCTGTCTGTATATATATATATATATATATATATATATATATATATGTATATATATATGTAAATATAAAAGTGAACATAGAAGTCAACACTTAGAGGCGACAGTCTGTTTCATGCTATATGCAATCGTCAGGCCTGACGATTGCATATAGCATGAAACAGACTGTCGCCTCTAAGTGTGGACTTCTATGTTCACTTTTATATTTACACACGCTCTATCTCTGATATTGAGCACTTTATCCCATAAATATAGCACACCTTAAGACTATATTTCTTCATATATATATATATATATATATATATATCGCAAGTGTATGTAATGGCAGTTCGGAGTGATAAATCGGAGAGTCGAGTTCGAAATTGTCGGAAATTTTGTATAAAAACAAATAATTTTGAGAACAGTTTTCGTAGACAATCGTGGTAAGACGAACGATAGTTTAAATTCTGGTTAAAAAAAGTTTTATAGACAACGATAAATTATGTCTTTGCTAAGCTTATTAATGTGGAACTACATTTAAAAATCTGTGAAAACGTTGTATAGACTAAACGTGATTAACTACAATTTTAGATAATCCTGCGCACGAGGAACATTGATTTCTTATCTTAATATATTGGAGGCCTTAAAATGTATATATTTTTTCTGGAGGCTGATAAAATAAATCAGCATTCGAAATCTGATTTTGACTTGTGCCGAGTTCAACAAGGTATCTATTGATTCCACCAAGAAGAGAATATTTCATATTTAAACAAAATTTAACTCATATATATTTGGCAACCGCGTAAAAAAAAAAGTCACGGTGGAGTAAAGGATGTCGTCTAAGAATGATAAGAGAGAAGAGTTCGAATTCCAGTCGGGTTCGTTGCATTTTCTTAATTGAGTGAGATATCATAGTCCTTGTTAAGAACTACAGACTTCATCATCGATCTGAGAAAGGTATATATATAAACGCACACACACACACACACACACACATATATATATATATATATATATATATATATATATATATATATATATATATATATATATATATGACTAATACAAATATAAAATTTGTCACTTAGCTGATTGGTATTACCTTTAGCATCCCGACCCTAGAGTTTCGTTGACGGACCCTCCAGCAATCATTCGGTCCACTCGTCAGTGGATATCAGTAATTGATATATATATATATATATATATATATTTATATATATATATATATATATATATATATATATATATATGTATTAGCAATTTATATATATATATATATTAGCAATTTATATATATATATATATATATATATATATATATATATATATATATGGTGTGTGTGCGTGTGTGTGTGTGCGAACATAGAAATCGACGCTACATGGTGTCTAGCATTTTCGCAGTTTACCGGTTGACCCACCATCTGCTTATGTCGTCCTTTGCAAAATATGCACACGTCTGGTGACCTTGTGTCAGAATAAGTCAAGTGTTTATTTTCGGTGAGGGTATATGATAATGTAGCCGTGTGTCGATTACGTAATATGCCCTCATGATCGTACGAAATATAATTTAATGACCCGTTGTTGCTTTTATTCTGAAAGATTATATCGATCCGTTCAATGACGCTAGCACTGGCCGTGTCAAAGGAGCTGGGTAGCACGTAGAGAGACGACTTGGTCTCTGCCTCTTGGTTAGCTGTTGTCATCATCGCCTCGTTGCCGTTTCCATACACAAATGCCGCCTACTGGAAACACGAATCTGATTGTTACATAGAATTTTTTTTTTTTCATTTTCTTTTAATTTATCCTAATCATTAAATTTGGGTGAATGCATTTTAGTAACATTTTTCAGTTAAAACAACAAGACAGTTAATAGAACTGTTATTATTATTATTATTATTATTATTATTATTATTATTATTTATTTTCTTTGCTTTCTGGCGTTTACACATTTCTTTCCGGGTCCCGCCCAGGGACCTAAGGTTAGAAATGGCATCATGACACTTTTCACTGACAAAAAAAATAAATAAAATAAAATAATTACATAGATAGAGCCCTTCGTAAAGTGTGGGCTGTACTTGTCAGAACAATTTTTTGTATCTTCTTGAGGCATGGGCTTCCAGGAATCCCTGCAATTAGTCTACTGCAATCTTTTCCAACCAGTCCTAGGGCTCCAACTACAACAGTGATTGTTGATGTTCCCATATGCCACATTTTCGAGACCTCTATTTCAAGGTCCTTGTATTTTGACAGCTTTTTGAATATCTTCAAAGATACATTGCAGTCAGCAGGGACTGCCATATCAATAAGGAGGCACCGTTTTTGTTTGTGGTCTTTAATAACAATATCTGGGCGGTTGGCCTTGATATTATGGCCTTATTATTATTATTATTATTATTATTATTATTATTATTATTATTATTATTTCCTTTGATTGCTGTTGTAGATACATTTCCTTCCGGTTCCCAATCGGAGACCTAAGGTCAGAAATATTTTCGTAACATTTTCCACTGATCATTTTTGTAAAAAAGAAAAAAAAAGAAACAAAAACAACAGCAAAAAAAAACAAAAAAAACAAACTTCGCAATGCCGTAAGCTGTACTTGTGACTACAATTTTTTGTAATTCTTTAAAGCGTGGGGAAACCAGGAATCCCTTCACTGAATCTATCGGACCCTTTTCCAATCAATCCGAGTGCTCCAACTACAACTGGAATTATTGATGGCCTTATGTGCCACACCTTTTAGATTTCCACTTCAAGATCCTCGTATCTTGATAGTTTTTTGAGATCTTCAAAGATACATTACAATCTGCATGTGACTGCGATGTCAATAAGAAAGCACATTCTGTTCTTGTATTCTTTGATCACGATATCTGGGCGATTAGCTTTGATTGTTCTGTCTGTGTCTAAAGTAAAGACCCATCAAATTGTGACAGGTCCTATCTCTTTAACCGGATCAGGAAGATGTTCATAACAATTTCTTGCTATTTCCTTCCCGTAAAAGTTGCACATTTTCCAGTGCAGATACTAGTCACTCTATCTTGCCGCATTATTATTATTATTATTATTATTATTATTATTATTATTATTATTATTATTATTATTTCCTTTGATTTCTGTTGTATATACATTTCCTTGTGGGTCCCAACCCGAGACCTAAGTTTTGAAAAACAAAAAAAAAACAACACATTTTACATAGATAAAACCCTTCGTATGGTGTGGGGCTGTATTTGTGAGTATAATTTTTTGTATTTTTTTAAAGCATGGGCTACCAGGAATCCCTTCCCTGATTGTATCGGAACCTTTTTCAATCAATCCGAGTGCTCCAACTACAACTGGAATTATTGATATTCTCATATGCCACACTTTTTAGATTTCCACTTCAAGATCCTTTTATTTTGATAGTTTTTTTTTTCATATTGTTATCTTCCCTTCTAGTTACATCTGCTATCCATTTTATTAGGCTGGTGCAAAAATAATGACGTAATAATGTCGTTTTTTGACGTTAAAAACGACATTATTACGTCATTATTTTTGCACCAACGTAATAGTTGACGCTGCAGTTGGAAGTCTTCAAGTGATCTGTTCTTTGTTTCAGATTCTGCAGCGTCAGTCTGTAGGGACTGATGAGAAATTGTCTCCTTTTAAGACCTAGAGGATTCATGCACCTCAAGTTATTTTACATCATTGATCCGAGACAACGGTTGCATGTGGCTTATAGGGTAGACATTTGGGAACGAATTGGAAGTCATGCTTGACGTCCCTATAGGAGCCTAGATCCTACGAGGCGAAGAGAAATTGATCGATTGTCTACTATGCAAGCGACTACATTTTTATCATATTGACCAGTCATGGGCAAACCTCAACAACTCTTTTTACTTTCTGAATGGCATAGCATGCTTAATATTTTGAGGAAAATAATGTTTATTAAAACTGTTTCATTTCCTGCTCACTTGTCCACTTACATATTCTATTATGCATAAGCAATGAATAAGTACAATGTGTCTTGAATTTTGTAACTTTTCGTTAAAGGCAACGTTATCTGCGTTTAAAACTATTGCTGAATTTCACTAAGGAATATCGTACTTTTTTGAAATCATTTCACCCTAACGAAAGCAATAAAGCCACTAAGACGCAAGAGGTGTGTCATGGGTCCTTACCTATAACACTTCCTAACACTATGTATACTACGCCTCTCAAGAGAGAGGGTCGAATCGAGTCGAGCCGATAGTAGTTCACTCCAAACCAAACTGACAGTCATACTAACACCTTCCACATCTTGTATTATTATTTCATGTAATATACCTTCGTTATTTCTACTCTTGTGTTCGTGTTGTTCTTCCTTGATCCTAACCTGGACCATAACAAGGTTATTGAGTGTTAGAGAATTGGAATAAAATCTACTATTAAGGCGAGAGGACATTAAAAGAGCATGAATTAAGAAGACAGAAGATAGCGATTGATATTGCATTTAAATTTTTGAAGGTCAAAGTTGACTGGGAAGCAAGAAGCCGGAATGGAGTTCCACAGGCAAGAAGTGTGATGAAAGAAACTGCTAGCATAGAACATACGGTCACAGTTAGAAATTTAAACTGTAAAATGATGAGACCTTGCCGCCAATCTAGTACTGCACTTAAATTCATAAAGTCTAGGTACCATAGGGGAAAGTTGATTAGAACAATTACTACGAAAATATTTATAGAAAAATGCAGGGAAGCAGTGCGAAAAGAACTGGAGCCGAGATATCATGTCAGGACCAATAACACTGCAGATTCTTCTTTGGATTTTATCAAGAATATCTAACTATATTGCAGGAGCACCCGAATAGATATGGTAGCAATATTCAAAGCAAGAACGAAATATAAATATGTAAGATAGATTCTGGCGAGAAAACTGTCTCATACAACATAGTGAGCCAAGTTTCTCAGTTGCAAACTTGATTCCATCTTCTCTTTCCACTTCATATCAGCTGAAAACTTTAGTCCGAGAAGGCGCAATGTGTGACTCTCCTGGAGGTTAGCATCAGTCATGCGCATGGAAGGTAAAATGTGTTCTCTCAGATGATTAAAAGAGAAAAATTTTGGTTTTGAGGCTTTCAAATTAACAAGCCACCCCTTGTCCCATTTAACAAAGTCATTTGTCTTAGAAACAGGAAACGTTCCTAATAATTTGTTCGCTCGACAAGAAATATAGTTTAAAAAAATATTTTTATGTTTCCAAACGAAGAAATTAGAAACAGCTCAGACGCAGTGGCGCGTGGTAATCTAGAGAATTCATCCTGGGGATTACTTAGCTTAAGCGGAACAGGGCAACAATTGCAACGCATTCTTTAATGATGGACACACGGTGCATAGGAAGTTGGCACCATTTAATGATGGACACGCTGTGCATGGGAAGTTGGGACCCTTTAATGATGGACACACAGTGCATGGGAAGTTGGCACTCTTTAATGATGGACACACAGTACATGGGAAGTTGGCGCCATTTAATGATGGACACACAGTGCATGGGAAGTTGGCACACTTTAATGATGGACACACAGTGCATAGGAAGTTGGGACTGTTTAATGATGGACACACACGGCATAGGAAGTTGGCAACCTTTAATGATGGGCACACAATGCATAGGAAGTTGGCACTCTTTAATGATGGACACACAGTACATGGGAAGTTGGCACCATTTAACGATGGACACACAGTGCATGGGAAGTTGGCACTCTTTAATGATGGACACACAGTACATGGGAAGTTTGCACTCTTTAATGATGGACACACAGTACATGGGAAGTTGGCATCATTTAATGATGGACACACAGTGCATGGGAAGTTGGCGTGTTTATCTCGTAATCCATCACTCTGCGAAGAGCGTTTTATTAGACTTAGTTCAATAGTGACTATTGATTTGCGGGTAGCGTAACCTTTATCGATGCTAAAAATGGAATCGACGATCCGAGTTCAAATTCCAGGCTAATCTGCTGTAGACGTACTATCAGACTTATTTTCAGAAGTGCCATAACCTTTCAAAGTGGCCTTTATAAATCATTGTATTTTTTGGTGTTTGATCTGGATAAAAGATGTTCGTTTCGCGATGAAATAAGAAAGACTAAATTAGTTTAAAAATCTATTCTGAAATAGTACATAGATGGTAGTATTTTTTGGGGTGTCGGATTTGGATAAGGGATTTTCAGTTTTGGTGATATTTATACATTAAATATATTCTTATTTAGCACAAGGAGTGGGTGAACTTTTTTTTTATGTGCCCACCTTACTTCAGGATGTGGGCAGTTGTAGCTCGCTATAATTTCATGAGTTCAGAGTAACAAAAAATGTGCATTTTTCCAGTTTGTAGGTTTAGCTCATTAACCATCACTCTATGACAAGCGTTTCATAAAGGATCACCTTTGATGTATAGGTAGTGTAACTGTTAGCAGTGTTGAAAGTGGAATCGGTGAGTTAAGTTTAAATTTGGGGTTAGGCTGTTGCGTTCCAAGGCCACAAATATGAAGCATCCACTTTGGGCCGAAATTAGTACAGTATAACTTGCTAACCATTCCTCCAAAGAAAGACGTGCTATAAGACTTATTTTCAGCATTCTTGGTTTCAGAACCGTGCCGAGAAATCTCTTTGACTGATCAACCGAAATCATAGAATAATAATTCAATAATGGACAAATGGCAAACTAAATATGAACGTCTCGTATGTTTAAAGTATTAAGATTCTTAGACACTTCCATTAAACAAATATTTCCCATCTTAAACGCGTTGATAAATGTTCCAGCAGGATGGACAGCGTTCATCACATCTAACATTTAGGTTTCATGAAAAGTGAGCGATACTTAGCCTTTATATAGATCGCGGAATTTATTTATGCTAGGATTAGATAAAGAGGTGTACCATTTGGTACTAAGTACGCTGTAAATACATTATTCTTACACAACATTTGCGATTTAGGATTGGCCTAATAACTGTCCAGGATGAGAATAATTTTGCAGCTTACCGGCAAGTCTACAGGTGCACAGTATACTTGTAATTTTGACCAGATTAAAAGTGATACCTGACTCATTATCGGAAAATCGATGGTCTATCTGTATTTTACTAGTTTTAATTCATGATGAAAATCTGTCTACAACTACCACATTCATGGTACTTTTGATTCCAGAACGTTGCTGGAATATCCATTTTCTTGGAGCATCAGAGGTCAAGTATCAATAATTCAATGATACGCCTCTGACCCACTCAATATGTAGATCTGATATCTTTAAACCTATTAGAATCTTGTATATTTCTCAGATTCAATTCCTTGATAAATATCTCATCAGGTGAACTAGAAATTATACATTATGAAATGTTTGTAAACATTAACTGAACACAATATTCCTTGGTGTTGGGAATAGATAAGAGGGGTGTACCTTTTGGTATTAAGTAATCTGTAAATTCTTACACAACATTTGCGATTTAGGATTGGCCTAACACTTGTCAGGAATAAGGAAGATTTTGCAGTCGTCCAGCTTTGTCCGGATTAAACTTGGTACCTGACCAATTATCGATAAATCGGTAGTCTAGCTGTGCATATTTTGCATACTAGTTTTAATGTATTCATATCGTTGATCGGACCCCAAAATATCACCAATCACGATAAACGGATGTCCCTTCGGTGAGGCACCCTGCCGAGAGAAACTATTAGGCCTTATACCTGGCCCCAAGTGGAACTCGTGCATACGAGCCATCACTATACGATCCATTGCTAAGGATATAGGTAAAATGATGAGTACTCCGTAAGGCTCCTGTATCTGACTCCACATGTCTATCCTCTAAATTTACATGGTAGATTCTGTGGTGGTAAGAAAGGACAGGCTGCAGCAAAAGAGTCCCAATCCATCATCATCGATTTTACCCCAAAGAGAGAGGCACTGTACCTTGAGTGACTATTGGGCCTTAAACTGACACCTAAACTTCAAGTAGAAACTCATGCATACGAGCTAAAGATGCAGGTAAAATGGTCAGCTTTATGTGCCTCTCCAATAAGTGCCTGACTCTACCAGAGAGGCAGATCAGGCCAAAAAAGCAGTATTATTGTCATACTTTTGCAGAAAATGCTTAGACCACACTCTCCAGCCTCAACAGAAATGGAAAGTTCTTATCGAAAGTGTTCGGATGTACTATATTAATGGAAAGTCCTCGGATGAATTATATTCATGGAAACTCCTCGGATGAACTATATTCATTAAAAGTGCTCGGATGAACTATATTCATGGAAAGTGATCGAATGAACTATATTCATGGAAAGTCATCGGATGAATTATATTCACGGAAAGTCATCGGATGAATATTTATGAAAAGTCCTCGGATGAACTATATTCACGGAGAGTCATCGGATGAAATATATTCATGGAAAGTGCTCGGATGAACTATATTCGTAGAAAGGGCACGGATGAATTATATTCATGGAAAGTCCACGGATGGACTAAATTCATGGAAAGTGATCGGATCGGTTGGAATGTCGAACTGAACCCTTTATTTCGCTCGCTGGGGTAGACTGTTCTAGTTCCTCGTGCTATGTGTCTAATGGATGTTAGTTATCAGTTATCTCCTGTTAATTTACCTCTCCAAGTTCTCCATCGCCTTAACCAGGTATTGAACTCACAACTCTTTGGGTCCTGTCACTGGATCTAACTAACCCCTCAAGGACACATGGCACAGTGGATAAAGGCGTAGACATACACGCATGTGGCATATATATATATATATATATATATATATATATATATATATATATATATATATATATATATATATATATATATATATATATATATATATATATATATATATATATATATATTCTTGTACATATATATAGTGAGAGGTAAACGTCACCGGCACCATCAAGAAGCCATTCCAAAAATAACATTAATGTTTGTTGAATTGGTCAGAGTCTTGCAAATCAGTCGCGCTAACAGATGTTCTGTGGCCCTTGTATCTATCCATATATAGATAAAATCCTATTGACACACACACACACACCAATTTATATTTATATATATATATATATATATATATATATATATATATATGCTTTGTATACGCACACGTATATGTGCATATAGAACACACGTCATGTAGTTTCATTTACAAACTAATCAATACATTTCTTTTATTGATAATCACTCGATTTCTTCCTCGTTATAGCAAATCATTGTTTTTCTTCCACCAAAAAGACCGCTTACTTTTGCAGCTTTCTTTGGGGAATGAGGCCATTGCTATAAATTTAATTTTGGAATCATCGTCTTTAGACAAATATTTTTCATCAAGATCTTATTGCACGTTCCTTAGTGATTCAATTAGTTCCTGGTGATGACGATAAACTCCATCCGGCATCAAGGTCTCTGATCGGGAGATTGGAGAATTTTGAGGAGCGTAGAATCACCTCTTAGTTACTGTTGCTTCCAGATCCACCTTGACCCTGGGTGGTATCGCTTGTTAGGGTTCAAGCTATGGCCAAACAGTGAACATCAAAACAAAAACAGAACAGTATGAAAGTATTAAAAAATACATATTTTATAGTAAAAATACAAGCAATTTAAAAAAAAACACAATACCAATTCATACTAAAATTAGCAACAATACATTTTACCTGTAGTTGAAGGCATGGAATTCCGGGCAGAGATTTTGACCAACACAGCTGGAGACGAATCTCCAACTGCAGGATATTTACCAACTGCCCGCGCGGTTAGATGTGGGGTATCCGAACCCGTAGGCTCGGCCAAAAATTCCCCGAATAAAACAGGGTCGGGTAGCTGTTTCCCGAGACGAGACTCTGCCCTTCGACACAGCCTCGTCTGGGGATACTCTCTGCTCGGAGAGTTTGATCAGCACAGCTGGAGACGAATCTCCAACTGCAGGATATCTAGCATCCGCCCCATGCGGTCAGATGTGGCCCAAGGCCGAATTTAATGTGGGGTATCCGAGTCCGTATGCTCGGCCAAAAATTCCCCGTAGGTCTCGTATAAAACAGGGTCGGGTAGCTGTTTCCCGAGACAAGACTCTGCCCAACTGCAGACCAACATACAGTATTTACTACCGTCTTTTTTATGAATGGAGACATACCTATTATCGCCCGTAGGTATGCTACAACAGGTTGACATGCAGCTAAACAAAATCAAGGAAACCAAACTATTGGTAGAACGGTTTTCTTAATTCTCATAATATTTCCTGGTTCATGTCTTTAGCCAAACAAATAAAAGACATTTAAGTAGCCACTCCCCTACATATACACAAATGATAGCTGCTCTCTTGTTATTGGGCATCGCTATTCCACAACAACCCGCAAAGACCCACCAGTGACATGCACGGAAATGACTTTTAAAGCCAGGGTAGTGATTTGCATTGTTTTCCACAGACTCCGAACCCATAACCGCTCACAACATTAGATACTGTTTCTGACATTTGATGGGCATGAGTCTTTTTAAACCACCAAATGACCTGCATTCTTTGTGAAGTATAGTGGCCCAGTGGAAAAAAAAGCGTTGATTGAATCCAGTAGCTTGGCCCAAAGAGATGTGAGTTTAATACCTGACAATCGCAGTGGTGAACAAAAACTTGCAAAGTTGAATTAAAGGGAGATAACTGAGGCATGGTGCGTGGAACTAGTACAATCAACCGCGGTCGAAGAAATAAAGGGTTCGGATCGAAATTCCACCTGAAGAAAGTCGGATCGTACAACGACCGAAACACTGTGAATGTCGCAACAGAGATGAGGACAACATTCCGAACAATGTAAATAGCGTAAATAATTTCTGATGGACATTCTATACACACATATACAATGCATACAAACATATATATATATATATATATATATGTA
>OZ010601.1:59286099-59323599 GCA_963932145.1 Acanthosepion lycidas | reverse complement strand
ACACCTCAATGCTGACACGATTTTTATTTCTGGTAATATTTTCTTTTTTCAAATATTTATTGCTGATACTAATTTAAAAAAAAAAAGGATTTCTGGTATGGAAATCTATTTTTACACTTTCATAGTGTTTTGAGTCAGGTTGTGGGGTCAGATATTTGCCCATAGCTGGGACCCTAACAGGTGCTACCACCCCGGGTCATGGTAGACCTGGGAACACCAGCAATTAATAGGTGGTTCCACGCTTCTCAAAACCCCCTGAGCCTTGCCGCTGGACGTAGTTTATCGTCTTACCCAGGACGCAGATGTAGTTTATCGTCATACCCAGGACGGGCTCAATGTTGTCTACTCTTTTACAAAAAAAATATTAAAGCCACTAGTAAAAAGTCATGTAACAAATTTAATATAGGAGATAAGGAAACTGAACATCGAATAGTCTGCGCTATGGCTAGTTTCATCCTACACTGCACCTGTAGGTTTTAGGGAGGACTGTCCTTCTTCGTCTTTCGGACTCATCCTCTTTCTGGTTTAATCATTAGAATTAGCGTGATAGTATTCTTATTGTCTTAATAAATACATCGAATTGACACCATATTAGAGCCTTTAATTAAGAAAGCAGGTGTTTAGGTCGATTTTGGAACCGTGGTATTCCATTCAACTTATAAATTGTGGTTTGACAGGATAAATAACGACATTTTTTGAGGAAACGAATTTAAACATTAAATTTATGTTAAAAATTGTAGCGTTGGAATTTCTTTCCGGTGATCAGTGAAAAGCTTTATAGAACAGCCTTATGAAATGTATAATTTACAAGCACATTTTTACTAAATCACTGAGTCATCAAATAAAACCTTCAGTTACTTCAAAGGGAAATTATACTATTTAAAACAATTTAGCTATGCTATGATGTAATATATTATACAGTGCAATTGTTTAATGTGATTTTCAATAGACAATGCAAAATTTAAAACATTTGGTCTTAATTTGTGCCCAGCAATATTATGGCGTTATATACATGTTTATTATATTATCCAAATATTAATCTATGGCCAGGTTTTTTCCCAATATCACCTTCCCTAACAGAATCACTAATCTCCAAAGCCAATGTACACAACAAATATATGAAGAAATCAAAAGAAAATGGTTGAATCCAACAATACAAACAATATTTCTACACATGAAAATATTCTCTTCAAACATAAAGTAATTGACGTAATTTTTCAGTTGACCATATGAATATACAATAACGTTTCTAAATTCTTTTAGTTGCTAATGACATTTTCATCTCGACTGGGTCAGCGTTATTGATTCCCCCATGTCCGTCTATATTTTCTCTTTTCCCCCTCTCCCCTAGCGAGAGAGCCTCTTGATTTTATCCAAGGGCAAAATACAGCGGCTTCTCTTTTTCGAAGGATTGGACGGATCCTACTAACATCAATTATGTTTATTTTTGCTTTGTTTTGATATTTAGTTTGTTTTGGGTTTCACCCTCCTCTTTCATGATCATTCATTTGATTTGTATATATATATATATATATATATATATATATATATATATATATATATATATATTGTAAATAATATTTATCATCTCCTTGAGATGTTTTTTTGTTTTTTTTTTAACTTTCCAACCTGAGAGGATGTGGTATTATGGTGTATGGAGGATTGATTGACGATGGATGAATTTTTATGGTGAAGGAGGAAATTGTAACGAGTGAATGGGTCGTAAATCCGATTAGCTAGGTATAAAATAGTTAGTGAAGACCAGTCTCAACCCATTCCCCCTTTTCGGCCTTGTGCCATAATTGTATTAATTTACAATAAATCTCAAAAACATTTTGTTTGTTGTTTACAGATACTTTGTTTCGTTTAAATTCATTTCGTTTTTTTTGCCATGAAAAAGTCCACATTGGACGAAACGCGTCGGATAAAACTACAGTTTTTCCTATTGTCTTTTTCCGTTATACATATTGTTTTTTTCGACAGGTTAATTCTGAAAAATTTTTACATGCATTTTTATCTAGTTTTTTGGGGATATTTTTTTTATTATTATTAATATGACCTAAAAAATGGCGTAAGATCTTATTCATTGAGTAGCTTTTTTTGTAATCTGTTAATTTCTTTTAAGGTTTTTCCTTATCGAATACAGTAAAAAATTACATACTTTGCTGGCGTTGAATAATGAGAATATGGTTTGAATATATTTTCCATTCAATGAATCTAATAAAAAAGATATCAATTTTATTTGGATTTATTCCTGAAAGAGTAAATTTTTGAAGTCAGTTTGTAAGCAAAACCTGCAGAAATTAGGTATTTCTATATACTTTTCAGACGATCTTTCAATTAATTTCCACCAGAATTGGTAAAAGCTAAATATTGGTCCGGTTTGAACAAGAGTCAATAAGCTAAATATTGGTCCGGTTTACCCTAGCGTCAATAAGCTAAATATTGGTCCGGTTTACACAAGAGTCAATAAGCTAAATATTGGTAAATTTAATTTTTGGTGTGTATACTTAGCATATCAAACCCCAGCTTTCGCATTGAGTATATTGTTGATTCTCTGAAAAAAAGTGAAAAATCAACCTGCCCTAATTTATGCGTGTTCAGTTGAAGAAAACAAACAAAGGCTTGACGGTGAGGATTTGCCACCAGAACAGATATTGTAGCAATACTCTTTTCTTAATCTGATCTGACACTTCTGGAATTAGAATTAGGCATTTTCTGGAGCGATAAAATGAATCGACCATTAATCTAGCATTCTTTACGATAGCACGAAGATAGGTCGGGAGTGAGCTTCAGCCTTAGTCGGCGTTCGAAGCAAAGAGCCCCACCAGGATAGGTGCAAGGTTAGGGCCTGCTTGCAGGTGATGAAATGCTGTGAGTTTAATTTTGAATCTATTGATACCAGCCATTCTTTTCCGCATTAAGCCATTACAGATAGGTCAGTCAAGATATCAGCTGTCAGGCACGGGTCATTATGATATATAAATGTGCACCCATGCACATAGTCTCATCGTTGTCGTCCTCGGCGGCGTCGGCTTTGTCCACGAATTTATTTTCTTCTTTGCTGATCGCTTCCTTTATGATGATAGTATTGATGACAACACTCACCGCCAACGTGAAAGTTCGCGACTAGAAGCGTCCAATTTCACCAAAACCTATTCCATTATTCATTCCCTGTCGCCGTTTGGCTTTGCAAGATTTGTTTAGAGGGTAAAAATCAGAATCAACTTGCCAGGAAGTGGCCCACACTCTTGATTTCCTGACCTTCCTCTGCGGCACATTTAGAATGAGAGATGTCGGATCCAGTTAGGAAACTGCAACGGACTGCCGCTCTGTTATAATTTCGAGTGGCGCCTTCTGTAGCATGTCCGTCAGGCGTAGCCCTCTTTAATCCGCTGGTTCAACCGTTGAGATCTATTGTAATCACCAACCTCTTGTTCCACCGGTTGGGTCTTAGGGGTTAGTCGCGCTTAGTCTGGGTCCGCGTCTTCGACCTTACCGCCAAGTGTGGCCGTATCAGGAGTTTAGCACTCCCGACGGCATCGGATCACAAGAGAGGTACGCACATTGAAGCATACACGTATAGACACTCATATATATTTTCCATTGGATGTCGGAGTAAACAGTTTGTCACCAAATATTACTTTAATCATAGAAACAAAACGATAAATAAGGAAATATTTTTTTTATTATTCTTCTTAAAAATATTTGAATGATAACTAACAGAGGATATATTTACTAAGTATCTACGTGTAATTTTGAGCAGGTCGTTGATATAAACAAGGAAGGATCCAGAAGAGATCTTTGGGGGACGCTAATATTGATCTTATATTCTTCAGAGGACTGGCCATTAACGACGACCTTTACAGACCTGCCTATCAGGAAAGACTTTGAATAAAGAAACACTGTGTGATACCTGTCGGATTAACAACGCGGAAAGTGTTAGAAAGTTTACGGTTTAATATACACTAAGGTGTGAAAGTTTGAAGCAACTCTCAGAATTTGTATGGGATGGACTTGACAGAACAGTGAAACCTTTCCCTCTAAAAAAAAAATGGAAAAGAGCTCTTGAAAAAAAAAAAAAAAAAAAAAAAAGAATGGAATCAATTATCAGACTTGTACTTTAAGAAACTCTTGCAACGAATGCCAAAAAATTGTGCTGCAGGAATCAAATCTAAAGGGTGATATTTTGGCGAAATTTAATCCTAAAATGCATTTATTCTTTTTGTCATAACAAAATTTTTAATAAATTTTTTTTTCTTTAACCATGTATAATAATTGTCTCTTATAAGAAACAACTACTCTTAGGACCAATGTAAAAATTACCAGGGTTTGCTTCAAACGTTTGAACTGCTGTTTATATATTTTTAAAAATCTGTTTGAGACGTTGGGGATTGTATAGATCAGTAGAATGAAAGTTGAAAAGTTTGAGACTTCAAATGTAAATGCTGAGTCAGACTTAGAACTTTGTTAATGTTACCACTCGCACAACAAATTTAAGTAGTAATCTATTCAGCTGTACGGATAGGTTATTGGACTAGATTCACAGACCGACAGCATGCGTAATAAGTGATAGGAGAGTGGTGCTTTAAGTTAAAACAATTAGAGCGAATGAATGCCAAGTCAGTGGTTACAGCAATGAGCCACTTAGCATACGGTTCATTCAAATTAAGATGGCGTCTTCTTGCAGTTCAATTTAACAGCATATCTTCACTTGTTGATAATTATAAATCTAATAGGAGAAAAATGACAATGAATTAATAGATAAGTACGGTTTACACCGGCGTCAAATGGTATCTATTGATTGCATTGTTTTTTTTACTGATTGTCAACCTTTTACAGGCTAATTAAAGCCAGCAATTATTTTGAAATTTCAAGAAATTTTTTGAGATAATGATGATTTTTACAGATACGTAATCAACGAATATCTGGTGTGGAAAGAAGAGTTGGATTCATGCCTTCCCTAAGAATATTTGCACGTAAGTGATTACAACAAAATCGACTGGAATTGGAATTCGGCTCTTCGATCTCCAACCGTTATCCATTACATTACCTGCACATACAAGCTTACAAGCGGTCACCCATTTAGTTACTGGACAGGCTCAACGTTTCTTAACTTCTGTGATTGTACAAGAACCGGTGTTTCAATTGAATATCACCGTAAGCCTAACATATGTTCTTTTTACATAAGAATCAAAAAGGTACACAAAGGACTGATTTATATTAGAGTCAATAAGCTAAATATTGGTCCGGTTTACCCTAGCGTCAATAAGCTAAATATTGGTCCGGTTTACCCTAGCGTCAATAAGCTAAATATTGGTTCGGTTTGAACAAGAGTCAATAAGATAAATATTGGTTCGGTTTACCCTAGCGTCAATAAGATAAATACTGGTCCAGTTTACCCTAGCATCAATAAGCTAAATATTGGTCCGGTTTACCCTAGCGTCAATAAGCTAAATATTGGTCCGGTTTACCCTAGCGTCAATAAGCTAAATATTGGTTCGGTTTGAACAAGAGTCAATAAGATAAATATTGGTCCGGTTTACCCTAGCGTCAATAAGATAAATACTGGTCCAGTTTACCCTAGCATCAATAAGCTAAATATTGGTCCGGTTTACCCTAGCGTCAATAAGCTAAATATTGGTCCGGTTTACACTAGAGTAAAAAACAGTAGATGGAGTTCTGGTTTACATTAGAATAAAAAGTAGACATAGGTCCGGTTTTGTGCTAGACTCAAAAAGACATAGAAAGGTCCAGTTTAGAATAGAATCAGAAATGTAAACACAGGTCAAGTTTACATTCGAGTTGGAGATGTCCGGTTTGCAACGCATTCTGGAATAAAACCATAGATCCGGTTTACGCTAGATTAAAAAAGGTCGACATTAGTCGGTCTTATACTAGAGTTTGCAAGATGGCCTTTTTTGGGGGGGGAAAGGGTAGAAGATCTACAGGGGATGCAGTCGATGTATTCTAAGTTTCTCTCGACAGGGTGACGTCTGGCTAGAAAATTAGAATGAAGTTTACGAAAGGGTTTGGTTTAGTTTTCGATCGTGAAAAAAGTAATGTTTTTTGTATAGATAAAATAATCAGGATTTGTCGGGACAGCAGTGTTGGTCGTGTATTTTTTTTAAATAATTGTCTCATTATTAGCGGCCATAACATATGCAGACACCGAATGAAAAAGTACAAAAGCTCCTACAGAAGATAATGAAAGAAAGCAAGAAGAAAGGACTAAACATAAACTAGAACATGACAGAATGTCAGCAAAAAGATGAGCCCAAAATGCAAATTTCAAATTGTAGATACCAAAATTAAACAAGCGCAAAAATTTAAATATCTGGGAAGTGTTCTAACAGAAGACGGAGAGAGCGACACTGAGATACGAAGACACAATGGAGTGACCAAAGATACATTCCAAAAGCTAAGCAGAGTATTAAGAAACAGAAAATTTGAAATTTCTGGGCGATATAATGAGGACGGAGGACTTGGAAAATCTGATACTCACAGGACATTGAGGGAAGAGGGAAAGAGGAAAGCGGTGCATAACATACTTGACGAGTTTGAGCAAATGAATAATGGAACAGGGTTTAGGATAAATAACGAAAAGAGAGGATTTATTAAGAGCTAAAAAAGACAGGAGATTGTGGAGAGCCATGCTCGCCTACGTCCTGAGGGGATTCGACACATAAAGAAGAATATTAAAAACGTATATATATATATATATATATATATATATATATATATATATATATATATTAAATAAAAACAGATCACTTTAAGGTTCCATGTAATAAATTATATCACCACAGCCCTTTTAAAGGACTGCGGATCATCAGACTTTACTTCCAAAGGTTTTTTCGTTTCAACCTTTGGAAATAAAGTTTGATGAACCGCAGTCCTTTAAAAGGGCTGTGGTGATATAATTTATTACATGGAACCTTAAAGTGGTCTGTTTTTATTTAAATTATTTGCTCTCGATTTACATTGTGCTCTCTGGATTTTATCCTCCTTTGGTCTACCCATACGAATTACCTAGTTTTTCATAAACTAACTATATATATATATATATATATATATATATATATATATATATATATATATGTATGTATATATATATATATATATATATATATATATATATATATATATATATATATATGTGTGTGTGTGTGTGTAAAAATTTCAATGAAGCTGGGATGGTAGGGAAAGGAGAGGATTATGAAAAGGGTGGTATACGGGGATATTACGTCTGTTAGTCGGCGTTCTGTTATGGCGAACGCTTTTATTAAAAAGGGTCGGATCGATAACACAGACGGCAAGCACTGATCCCCGTCATCTGCAGACGAATACCTGCTCGGCTTGTTTAGCGTTCTCGCAAGCACACAGACGCAGCCGCGAATGGCGCGCTAAACTACGCATGCGTACTTCGACCAATTCCCAGCCTCGGTGGGAATTAATTTATCAAGATCTATCAGTCTCGACATGGCTGTACGGACAACTATTCAATTCTCATGGTATCGATTAATATGTAAATCCATTTGCTTGCTATTCATTTAGTTACTTAATTCGACATGAAGCCACCGTAAAACACACACACACACACACACAAACACACAGAGATTCCTATATAACTATATTGTCGACAAAGAAAAAAAATCCCTTACTATAAAGGTAATTTACATTAACCAGAAAAAAAAGGCTTAGTCAGAAGCGTCTATCTTTTTAAATTTGTATTTTTAATGTAACTATAACAACAAAAACATTTCGATTTCATTTTTGCCTTGAAAAAGTTCGAAGACGGAACGCGTCGGCAAAATCTTTTTTTTTTTTCTATTTGTCATTTTATACCAATCTGTCTTGTCCACTGAATTGATCTGGGAATTTAACTATATATATATATATATATATATATATATATATATATATATATATATATATATATTCCTATAACTCTCGATGCATTCATACAAATTGAGACATTCAGTTAGAATTAAAAAGTAATGTCCCAAAATTAATTGATAATAGCTAAAAGAATAGCCGAAAATCCTCGGACATACAGAATATCCGGACAATATTTACACGCTTTCTGCCCAGAAAACAAATAAATTTATACGAACACGAGGACACATGATAAAGAAAAAATAAGAAAGATTTATAAATCTAACAAGTTTCGCTTTTATTTAAGCTTTATCGAAGAATGAGATATGGAAAAAAAAACTTGTTTTTCTGTTGTTTTTTTTTTTTTTTTTTTTTAAATTTTCATTGGTTAAGCAGGCTTCAGGTGCATTTGACTTGTCAAGCAACGTTCGTGTGTATAATTTATGTAATAAGTTCATCAAAATTCTTCGGATGATAATGTATATATGCATGTGGGTATAACAGAAGGTTGTCTATAATTATGATAAACTTACATACATACATACATGATATATATATATATATATACATATATATATATATATATATATATATATATATATATATATATATATATATATATATACATATATATAGATAGATAGATAGATAGATAGATGAAGAACGAGATAGCTAGATAGATATTACGCATACATGTAACTTAGTATTACTTACATCATGTTATCATTTTTGAAAATGTTTAAAACAGCTTGGTGCCAGATATATCATTTACAAATATATAGTTTAAAAATATATAATATTTGAGTATATGTGTGTGTGTATATGTGCGTGTGTGTGTGTAAAATAAATATTTATGTTATTTTTGTTCCATGATAGATAATGTCATGGGTGCAATATTTGCCATTACGTCATCAAGTTTGTTGAAAAGCAATGATTTCTATTAAAAATTACGATTCCCTGGTGATAAAATATGTTATACATAGGAGTTGAAATATATATATATATATATATATATATATATATATATATATATATATATATATATATATATATATAATGCAAATCATCAGGTTTGTTTGGTTTGTTTAGTTTTACGGCATATCAACCTCAATGGCTCATTTAATGCCGACAGCTTTTCTTTCTTTTGGCAATGTTTTTGCTTTGTTAAAAATCTATTTCTAGTAATATTTTTTCCTCAAAAATGTATCACTGGTAATATTATTTTAAACATGTATTGCTGGTAATACTTTTTTTTTTCAAAAACGTATTGCTGGTAATAGTTTTTCTTCTTCAAAAATTTATATCTGTTAATAATTTTGAATATATATATATATATATATATATATATATATATATATATATATATATATATATATATATATATATATATAATAGAGGAGTCTTACTGCTAATAAGCAACAACAACTGAAATTCTACTTACGATGTCAATGTGCGGCACCAAGATAATACAAGTAAGAAATTATCTGAAAATTACCAGATTTTTTTTTCAGCCGAGCACAACTTCTGCGAGAAAAGCACTCACGATATAATTATATTCAATAAATTAAGAAACGTTTAAGTGACCTATCTGATTAGTCGACTCAAGAGTTTCCCATCGAAATGCTCATCAAGGCTAGATGTTTGATAAATCCAACATATATGATAATTTATCAAACATCTGATCTTTTTTGAGCCTTTCAATCATATCGGCTAATCAGATAAGTTACTTGAACCATTTTTTAATTCATTTTTATCTATCTATCTATCTATCTATCTATCTATCTATCTATCTATATATATATATATATATATATATATATATATATATATATGCACATGTTTATAACTGTTTTTACTTGTGTACAAATACAATACGTATAAACTATAATTCGTATTCTCACTCTAACCCCCATATATATATATGCACGGATTTTATTTGTAACAAGTATTTATATACAAGAGTAAAAATGCGTCGGCTAAGATAAGTTTTCCTTTTGCATTCATATTTTCCTTTCATCGATATAATCTATCTGTATGTTTTAGAAACACGCACACACACGCGCGCATACACACACACTATATATATATATATATATATATATATATATATATATATATATATATATATATATATATATATATATATATAAACAATATATTTAGTTATGAGTTCTAATTGTTTATTTAGTAATTTATGTTGCATTGGGAAGGTAATTTTACTATTTTCTCCTTCAGACAATTTCCTTGGATTTCTGTGGTATACACATTTCTTTTCGTGTCCCAAACAGAGACCTATGTTCAAAAATGGCTTCATGACATTTTCCACTGATCATTTTCATAAAAATTATATATATATATATATTATTATTATTATTAATTATTATTATTATTATTATTATGAGTAACGTGAACGTTTCAAGGAAAATGGAAAGAAAGGACTCTTATTTTCAGAATCGGAAATAGTTGAAATTTCTAGTCACATAATGAGTAGAAAGAAAGTTCTGAAAATTTGATACTCACATTACATATTGAAGGCCTGAGGGAGAGTTGAAAGCCGTGCATAATCTACTTAGCGAACTTGTGTAAATGGTTAGTAGAACAAAACGACGAATTAAGAGGTACGAAGGATAGGAAACTGTGGAGAGCCATAGTCACCCACATTCAGAAGGGACACGACACATAGAAGATTATTATTATTATTATTGCTAGTACTTTATTTTGTCTTAGTTTTATTTATCTATTATTTGGTTGGGGAAACTATTGTTAATTGATTTTTGTTTTATGTCATTCGAATTTGTTATAAAATATTATTGAGCGTAGAGGATATTAAATTATTTATGATGGCCATTTTGTATCTGTGTGGCCACTTCGCTATTTTACAGGGTTCGATGGATAAATTGTGGTCTAAATTATGCGAAAAGGAAAATAAAATTGGCATCCCATTTTAACAGATATATTTACCAAAATTACACAAAAATATTTTGAAATACTAAAGAGTAAATTTATTCAATAAATTCAATAAAATCGCCATTGGCTTCAACCAAAGCCTCTAGCCGCCTGCAATTCTCCTTTACGGTCACCTTGTTTCATATGGTGAATGCTGCCATAATCCTTGCCTTCAGTTCATCTTTGGTGTTACAAGGAGATTTTTTTGTGGTTTCCCGCTCATCAGCGCCTCACACATAATAACCAAGGGTGTTGCAGTCTGGAGAGTTACGTGGCCAGATTTAAGGGGTGATGTGGTTGCAGAAAAAATTGTCTGCCAGCCATGTCTGGGTTCTCCGGCTTGTGTGGCATGATGCAGAATCCTGTTGCCAAACATCTGGTCTTCCCGCAGCCACCCTCTTGATCCAGGGCAGCACTATCTCCTCAAGGCACTTGATGTAGGCCATCACCAACAATTTCAGGATTGAGACCATCACCAAAAATTTCAGGATTTCTTTCCTTATCAGAACAATCAGATTGAGATTTCCAAGCTGCTGTACCTTCGTAATCACCATGAGACTCATCCAACTCTTTCTGGATCTTCTGTACTGACATTAAATGTTCGCATTGGAGCTTTCGGCGTCATATGCCAAGCCGTTTACAAATTTCTGGCGGAGAACTGTGTCATGGTGCTCTTTTCCTCACAGACGGTGTCCAGCTGACTTCACAATACTGTGCCGTCGACAAAATTGAAAACAAACAACAGATATGCGCAAAATTGGCGACAATTACCTATCGCAACCTGTATTGGAGTTGGCATGGGTTGGAGCTTTTTTTATTTATACAAAGAGGGTTTAACTTATAATCTAATTTAAAGTTTAATTTATAATCTATCACAATCCGTTAAGATCTATCTATCTATCTATCTATCTATCTATCTATCTATATGTATATCGTCATCCATAAACAGACTGTTTCGCTGTATTACAGCACATCAGTGTGACTAGACGTCCGGTTGCCTCTAGCAAGGATCGAAACCCGGCTGAATTGGCGTCAGTCAAAGTTTCTACCCCTAAGCCGGTGGCGCCCGATATATGCCTGTACATATCTATCTATCTATCTATCTATCTATCTATCTATCTATCTATCTATCTATCTATCTATCTATCTATCTATCTATCTATTTCAGTCTGTTCATATCTACTGTCCATATCTATCTATTAGGTTGGTGCAAAAATAATGACGTAATAATGTCGTTTTTTGACATATTTTTAACGTCAAAAAACGACATTATTACGTCATTATTTTTGCACCAACCTAATATCTATCTATCTAATAACGTTTCTTAATATGCTATTTTGTTTCGTTCTCATTTGTTCACACACACTCTCTCTCTCTCTCTCTCATGCATGACCACTTGAATAAACAATGATTAAGTACAGTATTTCTTTAATTTTGTAAAATGTTGGGAAACATTTTCAGCATCTTAAACCATTGGCGATTTTCACTACGGAAGATCATACATGCAAACAACTTTTACTTTTGAAACAGAAAACATCCATAATAATCTTTTCTCTGGAGGAGCTATAGGCTTTTTTTCATTTTAAAATGAATAAATTGCAAAATAAATTACACGCGTTGACATGTGTTAATCACTCCGTCATCATTATAATATTATACAATATTAATAATATATATTATATAATATTATACAATATTAATAATATATATTATATAATATTATACAATATTAATAATATATATTATATAATATTATACAATATTAATAATATATATTATATAATATTATACAATATTAATAATATATATTATATAATATTATAATACAATATTATACCAAGACGTCATTTTTTTAATTATAAAAAAATCTTTTCTTAAAAAACCAAAATAAACTTTTCCCACATTTCTAAGTTATATGCTTGCGTATATGGTCTTCTTTAGTGTAAATATGGCTGAAATACCTATTAAAAAAAATACCTTGAATATTTTTCCTCGTGCGGCCGCCTTATGATGAGCTATACATCAAGTGACCCACAGCTCAGAATAGGTTGCCCATATCTGGTTTAAAACCAGGCCCGGTGCAAGGTTCTCGTGGGCCCTGTTCCGAATCTATGGGTTACTGAATGATGAATAACCAAAACGAAGGTTGGAAATGAAATGGTAATATTTATAACATCAACAAAATGCAATACTCGCCAGCGGCGTGAAATAGGTAAACCACTGCTTGTGGTGGACTACTTAGAGAGCATATTACGATATTTACCTGTCTCCCTACAAAGTAGGATGCGGCACAGGGCCAGATTTAATGTGGGGAAATCCGAGTCCGAGAGCTCGGGTAAAAATTGCCCATGGACCCCGCGGGATCGGCTATCTGTCTACCTCCTCGGTAAATAGTTCGATACGGCAAGAGCTTCCACGGCTGCCAGAGTAGACAGTACATTACCCACACTTACAATAGTGTCCAACATATTTAGGAGGATTGGGACATACCCATTAGTATTCAACTGTCATGAGCTTGTATTCATAGAAAATTTTATTGCAACCTAATTATGTACAAAAATGGATCATATGCAATATAGGTTAACAATTCAACTAGAAAAAATGATGATAAATTCAATCTATCTAAAATACAAATTAGAGACATGTCATGAGAGATCATTCCATCTTAAATAAATCTTAAATGTTTTTTGGTATATTCAACATTATGGATAAAGAATAGCGAAATTTATATAGTGTTTTTTCGAGTTACCATGAGCAAAACAAAACCACGGATTTGAACAAATAAAAGATCTCGGAATGACGTCAAAATACGTGAAAATTTTTCAATCTTTAGTAATTGTTCTTAGTTTAATTTGAAACGAATATAACTGTAGGTAGAAAAAAAAAAGAAGACAAAACAAGCGAATGCTGATGAGATATCGTGGGTAACAAAGCAGTGCCCGGGGTCCTCAAGCAGGCTTGTCCACTCCTCCGTTCGTGGGGTTCGGGTTAGTACGCACCGACCCTGTCTAAAACTTCCAAAATTATTATTTCCGTTTGCTGTGTGTCTTTTTGTGTCCATGCTTCTGTCTGTGTGTGTGTGTGAATATAAAACGAGAATTACTGCTATGCATTTCTAGATTTAAATCCGATCACCTATCGCGCATCTCTATTGACAGACCCCAACTCAGCTGAAATTAATATTTCAAAGTCATATCGAACGCTTCATTTAAGCGGCTGTCATGAAGATTCGGGCTGCCTCGAAATATAATTAATCGATTTATAGACTGATTTCACCCAGATATTTAACTGCACTTTTATTAAATAATTGCTCACTTGGCCTTTTATAGCCTCAGCCTCCTGCAAGAGGCTTTCTAAGTAAAAAAAACAAAAAAAAAAAACAAAAAAAAAAAACAAACTATGCCGATGAAGTTGAAATAGGCCACGTTATTTTATAATTATGTGCTCGCACTCAAACAAAATCATACAATTAAATACATATATTTTATGCTGTCAAACAATCAATAACAAGAAGCTTTCTATAAACGGACGTATTAATTACTTATACGACTATTCACAAATTTACATCCAAGCAATAATATATATATATATATATATATATATATATATATTATAATTTCTAATTATATATGCTATATTATATATATATTATAATTTATATATATTATAATTTCTAATTATATATGCTATATTGTATATATATATTATAATTCATATATATATATTATAATATATATATATATATATATATATATATATATATATATATATATATATATATATAGTATGAAAAGGTGTAGACGTTTATCTCTTGTTTCCTGTTTCTTCTAATTTTCTTTCACTTCCAGTAGCCCCTTGCGTATTAGTGGCAATATCATCATGCTTAAGGTAAATTGTTTATATATATATATATATATATATATATATATATATATATATATATATATATATATATATAATCTCTGCGTGTGTATGTGTGTGTGTATACTTAAAATTTATGAGATCAGTTGAATCAGCTATCTTGGTTTCAACCTTCGGTATCCTCAGGCGACATTTATCAATTGACCTCACAACGCTTTATTTAAAAATAATAATAATGGACGCTATATAATTTCTAAAAAATAAATAAAGAAATGCACGACGTTGGGTGTGATATGAAGAGACAAGTATAGTTGTAAAAAAAGGAAGGAGAAGAAGGGGGAAGAGAATGAAAACCAAGGGTATTATAGATGTATCGATTGGGGGTAGGGAATTAAATGTAATTTTTGTTTTTAATCCGGCCACATATGTGCTTAATAGGATTTTTTAAATATATATGCAAGGACTCATGACTTCAGATTTCTGGTTCAAAATATTCTTTGGATCCGAAAATGTCAATATTGCCAATTTTTGCGAGTCAACAGAGGTTGCAAATTTTATTGTGGTTGTTATAAGACTTGGCCTTTTAAAAATTTTCCAGCTTAAAATCGGATCCCTATATATATATATATATATATATATATATATATATATATTAATACCCAATCCGTTACTGCTACTCAGAATGTTATGAGCAGTTCCACCTGATGATTGCTATTGCTTGAAAATCGAATAGCAAATTTAGTATTATTATTATTATTATATTATATTTAGGTTCTGTTGATTTTGGCATGGACTCATTAGTTTATTTTATATTTTATACAAATTTGATAATGGCTAAAAGTATCACCAAAAGCCGTCGGAGATACAAAACGTTTAGACAATTTCTACATAATTTATGTCCAGGAAAAAAAAGAAAATTAACTTGTCAGTCTTATTTATTGAAACTGAAATATATATTAATAAATATTAAAAAATTAAAATCTTCAGACACACTGGGTTGTGTATTAATATTCTTTCGTTTTTTTTATTATTTCAGTTAGATTCCTCGACTAGTTTCGGCCAACATGGCCATCGTCAGGAGAAAGAAAAAATTCTGCTTGCTAGTAGCAGTGAACTGCAAAAATGAACTTTTGGCTGTAGTCTTCATTTACGTTAAGATACGCTTCGGGCGTTCGAGAAAAGCCATGGAAATTTTATTGTTTAAAAATAGTAATTTGACTTTGCTAACCAGACGCTTCCTCTGTAGCTTAGTGGTATAGCACGTCTGGCTAAATGGCAATTCCGTGAAGGATACAGGTTCGAGTCCTGTCACGGGGACACATTTTTGTTGTGATTTCTTGGACATTTAAGCCGGTAAATGTCGTTAATACTGTTTATTATAAACAGAGCATCTACTTAAATATTTGTATTTAAAAAGAAAAATAACGTTGAAACAGAAAATATATTAAAAATATTTGTCGGACTTAATCGATTTCATTTATATATATATATACATATATATATATATATATATATATATATATATATATATACAGTGTAACCCGGATATAAGAGAGTTGTCGGGACCGGAGAAGAAGTATCTTATATCCGGGTTTCTCTTATATCCGGGTTTGGTCTATTTTGTTTAGGTAAGTATGGCTCTACTTTGGGACCAGATAAAATCTCTCTTATATCCGGGTTTCTCTTATATCCGGGTTACACTGTATATATATCTGATAAATTGGATCGTATTTACGATTCCAATGGAATAAATTATGACCATAGAATATTAGTATTTAAGCCTTTTTATTATATATATATATATATATATATATATATATATATATATATATATATATATATATATATATATATATATATATATATATGTAGGGGTGTAGGGGTGTGTGTGAAATGTATGAATCCGTGACTTCTCCCCCAGCTATGGTTTAAATAGGAGGATAGATTTAAAACTCAGCCACCTGACGCTATATAAAGACGATGATACATAGGCTACAAGTACTGGGTCTGTCTTAAAAAAAATACACGATAGATTAATTTATACTTTTTCTATAGGTATGTACTCAAAAGGCGGCGCAACAGACGAAGGCGGAACTTATTTCTACACGGCGCTGTTAAACATTACACTACTCATGCATTCGTATATGTACGTGCAGGTATCAAGGCATTTGAATGTGTATATAGATATGCTGGCTGACGTTGTAAATGGACGGGTTTTTCCATTGCTCAAAAAAGCGATGTCAAATTTTTTTAAAAAGGACGTGAACATTATTTTAATCGTCTGTTTATACCTATTTTTTTTTTTATATCATATTTTTTATTTAATTATTGAGTATTTAATATTTTTAATTATCAAAATACATATTAGTTTATTTTTTAAGATAAGTCGAAGTTATTATTTACATCCTAAGAACGCACACATATAAGCATGGATAGATGAAGAAATCAATATATACGTACATGAATAAAGACGTGAACACATACTGACAAACACACACACACACACACACACACACACACACATATATATATATATATATATATATATATATATATATACATGCATGTGTGAGTGTGTGTTAACGCCTTTATTCATGTACATATATATATATATATAATTTATTCATTAAATAAATACATATAAAATTAATACGATACAAAAACATTAATAAATCATACGCAATTTATATATAATTTATATATGTGTATGTGTGTGCTTATTATATATATATATATATATATATATATATATATTAATATATTTTTTATCTGAAAAGAAATTATATTAAAATAATTGTCGGACTTATATATATATATATATATATATATATATATATATATATATATATATTAGGTTGGTGCAGAAATAATGTCGTTTTCTCACATAGTAACATATGTGAGAAAATAACATTACTTTTGCACCAACCTAATATATATATATATATGATAATATGCATATATATATATATATATATATATATATATATATATATATATATATATATATGTATATATATATATATATATATATATATATATATATATATATATATATATATTTATGTTAATATATACATATTATAATAATATATATATGATAATATATATATATATATATATATATATATATATATATATGATTATATATGATTATATGATTATATATTATGAAATGGACAAAGTCCGACAATTATTTAAGACATTTTTATATTTATACATTCTTTTTATAGATACAAATATTTAAATAAATACTGTTTATTATAAACAGAGTGTTTGCTTAAATATTTGTGTCTATAAAAAGAGCGTATTAATATAAAGACGTTTTAAATATGATTATATATATATGATTATATATTAGGTTGGTGCAAAAATAATGTCGTTTTTTGACGTTCAACTTCGAAAGAAAAACGATATTATTTTTGCACCAACCTAATACATTCATACATACACACACGTATATATATATATATATATATATATATATATATATATATATATATCAGTGTGTGTGCTTGTGTGTATGTGAATATGTATGTGCCCGATAGATAGGCAGAGATAAAAAGAATGAAATAGATAGATATATCGATAGAGAAATAAATAAATGCATATATATTACATTTCATAGGCATGCAATATATGTTTATATATATTAAATGTAATCTATTTATGCCATAAATATATATACTCATGCATGAAACACAGATATTACAATATGCAAATATAATAAAGAAATATGTATAATTATACATTTAAAATTTAAATATATATATATATATATATATATATATATATATATATATATATATATTTAGAGCTCGGTGTATTTATTATAACAGAGCATGTCTATTTTTTCAAATATAATTTGTGTGTGTATATATATATATATATATATATATATATATAGATAGATAGATAGATAGATACACCTATTGAGCCAGACAAACCTACCTAGGTTTCACCTAAACGGATCGTCAGACTTTCATGTTTGTAGCTCTTTCTTTTTTTAAAACCTTTTTCCCTCGAGATTGATTTCATTATTGGCCAAAAAAAATTCGAGGGTTTTTCGAAACGAGTATAGTTATCTATATTTGTATGTATATATATATATATATATATATATATATATATATATATACTACAAATATTTTTCTTTGTATAAATGCTAGTAATTTTTATATCGTCACTCTTTTGTTACCACCAACACTGTACGCTATTATATATATATATATATATATATATATATATATATATATATATATATATATACATATGCTTTTCTGTGTATTTGAACCCTTGTATTTTAAATGCTAATTCTACTCAGTTTTTTTTTTCCGTTTGTACACTGTTTTTCTGCATAAATGTGTACATGTGTTTTCGAGTGTGTGTTTGTGTCTGTCTGTGTGTGTGTGTATGTGTGTGTATGTATGTCTCTTTGAGTGTATGCGCGGGCGCGTGCGTGGATTATTTCCGAAGTCAAATCGAAAATCAGAAACATCGAGTACCTAGGTCGTTCGATCAATTATCCACTTGCCAAACCATCTATCTGCATATAAACCCCGTCTTAGACGTGCAGGCGCACACACTCGTACACACACGGGCACGCGCACATAGCCAAACACACACAACCACATACACACAGACTTAATGAAAGTAACCCATGCACATATACACACCCAAGCAGAAAATGAGTGTGTTTGTGTGTGTGAGAGAGAGTGAGTGAGAGAGAGAGCGAGAGAGAGAAAGAGAGAGAGATAAAGCGAGAGAAGTGATAGAGAGGTGGGCTTGATATAAACAGTGTTTAAACTTGATTCGCTGTTTGTTAGGTACATCCCACTCTGTTCCTGCCAAATAAACTCAATCATTGTTAATTTTAAATCTTTGAAGATCACCGAGTTAAACACTTGATCCAAAACGAAAGATGAAATGATTTTTTTTTTTGCTTTCTTTCTTTTTTAAATATTCTGTTTCTGTATTTATATAGGAAATTTTCAATGAGTCCACTTTTCCGACAGATCACAGGAGCAATGTCTGTTCTTTACGACCTCCTAGTCCCAACTTTTCCTTTCTTCCTCTCAATGCATGTGTATTTATACATACATATGTGTGTGTTTGTGTGCGTTTGATTTATCATACGCACACACATATATGATCACAGACTGTGTGTTTCCGTGTATGCGCGATGGAAACTGGCTTAGACCGATAGGCAAATGCACTATATTTCGCACGCACACATACATACTCACACACTCCCTTTCACACACAAACATACACACATACTAACACATACACACTTCCTTCCATACACACGCATTCCCATTCAGACACACACACACTCTCCTCACTCACACACACACACACATACACACTCCCTTTCTCTCTCACAGACTCACACATACACACAAACTCACACACACTCCCTTCCATATACACACACTCCCTTCCATAGACACAGACACACTTCCTTTCACACATGCAAACTCCTTTTCACACACACACACACACACACACACACACACACACACACACACACACACACACACACACTCCCTTCCATATACATATACTCCCTTCCATACACACACACTCCCTTTCTCTCTCTCTCTCTGTCTCACACACACACACACACACAGTTCTTTTCACACACACACGGAGGTATGTGCCGCAATACAGTGTTAAGTAAGCTAATCTCTGGTAGAAAAGTTCAATGTGTAAAGTAAGTTCAATCCTCGGATATCAAAGACTTGTACCAATTGCATGTAAATTTATCTTTCTGTACAGGTCGTTACCGATACACACACAGGCACCGACACACATATATATGCACACGCACACACATACATACATATATATTTAATATTTTATTGTTTTACGTTATCTATATATGCACAAATATTTAAGTAAATGCTCTGTTTCATAATAAACAGTATTAACAAAATTTACCGTCCTGAACGTCCGAGAAATTGCATAGAAAATATGCATCCTATAACAGGAATCGAACCTGTATCCTACCTCTTAAATATTTATGTTACTATAAATAACGTATAACAATAAAATATATTAAACAATTGTCGAATTTTGTCCATTTCGTAGTGTGTGGCGTCATTTGTTTACATTAAGATACGCTTCGAGCTGATATGGACGTTCAAGGGAAATCATGAGAAGTTTGTAGTTTAAAAGCAAAAATCAACTGTGCTAAGCAGACGCTTCTTCGTTGCTAAATTGGTAGAGCATGTTAGGTTATATGAGGGTTTCATGTGGGATACAGGTTCGATGCCTGTCGGAAGGAGCATATTTTCTTTGAAATTAGATGAAAATATATAGAAAGTGCTTTGAATGCAAGATCATCTGCAATAAATTCGCCGAAAGGTTCTTACAACATTTCCCCTTTCTTGACAGAACTTCTATAATTATTATTTAATAATAAAAATGATGGGAACATGAACAAAAAGACAAAAAGACTGTATACACAAAACAAAGGACGAAACGCTTCACTCGAAAAACTTTTCCCATTTTGTCATCGTTTTATTTTTATTTTATATATATATATATATATATATATATATATTTCCCATTTTGTCATCGCCTTATTTTATATATATATATATATATATATATATATATATATATATATATATATATATATATATATATATATAAGTGATATTTCACAGTCGTTAATCCTATTTTGAGTCCTGTCAAAGAAATAAGATAAAATGTCAACGAAAAAGTGGACAATTAATCCGCCATTTTTATCATCCTTTTCTCACACTTTCTTTCTTTGGTTTAACTTATCATCCCCTCGATCTCGCACGTACCCAGTGATCTAAAAATGCCCCCACGCAAAATACTCTTAAACACAAACACTCGGTCACTCGCTCATATATATATATATATATATATATATATATATATATATATATATACACACACACACATATATATATATACATATATATGTATATATATATATATGTATATATATTTATATATTGAGTGAGAGACGCGAGTGCGTGTGTTCGTCTTTTAAAGTATTTTGAATTTATTTTATATATATATATATATATATATATATATATATATATATATATATATATATATATATATTCCGGTGTGATGCATGGTGATCTCTTCATCTCCTCTGCCATACGATCGACTAAACACTTCATGCATCAAATGCGTTGCAATCTGAGAATATTAATTAATATTGAGACATAACTGCAGCGTTTGATCGGCTGCATCCAATTTTTCGTATTTGGCAAAACAAGTAGCGTGCATACTCGTGTATGTGTCGAGTGTTTAGGAAGAACTTGTTGCGGAAATCACAAAGGACTGAAAACAACGTCGAAAGAATCAACTTTAGTGCAATTTGAAAATAATAGAAAGAAAAAAACAGCTTCAGGCATGAAAACGCTTCTAACTTCGAATATATTTTTTGATTAGATTCGATCTTAATTGACGTGATAAAAGATATTTTAAAATATTTTTGTAGATACGATCCATGTTTCACTGTTAACTGAGGAATAATAAACTTGAGGCCCAGTTTATCGCATAGAGGAAAATGTATTATTTAATTTCCTTAGTGTTTAGTAGGATTGTTTAACGATATATCAACTACTTACGGGTCATTTAATGCACTAATTTAATTTTCTTGGGAGCTTTGAAGTATTAGGCTGGTGCAAAAATATTTTCGTTTTCGAACATATGTTACTATGTGATAAAACGAAATTATTTTTGCACCAACCTAATAATACAAATATATGTTATTCTGCTTTCACAATTGAATACATGGTAGATGATACTCTGCTTTCGCACATATTTGTGTGAACGTAATTACAAGAGGCAGTGAGATGTGTAATTTATGTTGTAATTTAGTTAAAATTATATTTTGGAATATATTTTGATTTCTTTAAGAAATTGTAGGATATTATGAATGTCAACTGCAATGAAGAGGTGGTTCCACGCTCCCCAAAACAACCAAGCTACTTGCTACCGGAAGTAGTTTCACGTCATACTCAGGACTCTGTATAATAGTACACAAAATATGTTGTGTTGTTAACAGAATCTATCGTTCGGTCGCCATCAAAACCTGGAGTCGACTTAAACAGGAGACACCATATTGCTTAATCAAGTATCGACTTATACATGAAACTATACAGTAATTTTCTTTATATATATATTTTTTTATTTTTTGCAATTATAAGAAAAAAGTTAATTGCGATCAGAAATTTACTGAAATTATCGATAATTGTAATTACATTAATAATTATATATTTTTTAATTGACATCGAATTTTTGAACTATTTTGAACTTATTCGCTAATTATTAGATACGTTCTTTATGAGAGAAATTACCGCTTTAAAAATTGTTTTAAAAGCATAAAATCTCTTAGAATATGTAGAGAACACCGAGGTTCGGTTGAACTAATGGCTAACGAGACGATGAATGGAATCAGCGGTCCGTGTTCAAATCCTAGCCTAGTCTGCTACGTTCATTTTCGCACTGATTCTCTGCGGGAAAGGCATGAATCTATCCTCTCCCTAGCTATGGGATAAATAGCAGGATAAATTGGACTCTCTGAACGCTGAATTAAAAAGACAATGGGGAAACACGTGACTATCTTTTCTAAAATGTCATGGGAATTCGCAAAAAAAAAAAAAAAGAAAAAGAAGGAAACTGGGGAGACCCATGATTACCTCTATCTTGAAGGGAGATGAAACTTAAGGAAGAGTTAACGAATAATTATTTTAATACTAGTTTATCCACCTGGTCAAAATGGCGTCTAATTTGTTTTATTAGACATTTTCTTTTAAATGTAAATTTTTAAATCGATAAATATCCATAGTACTAGGTATGACGATAAACTACATCCGGCAGCGGGAGAGTGGAGGTTTTGTGGAGCGTGGAACCAGCGCTTAATTACTGTTGTTCCCAGGTTCACTCTGATCAGGGGTGGCAGCACCTGTTAGGGTCCCGGCTATAGGCAAATAGTGACCCCCACCAAACAAAAAAACACTATGAAAATATAAAAATACGCTTGTATATTAAAATATCAGCAATACATTTTTATATAAAATATTACCCACACTAATAAATTGTAGGGACTTCACCCAAATCCGTTTTAAATACTACCAAACAACTACATAAAAGAACTCTTTCATGACATTAATCCATATAATATCCGACAATTTCTTAAAGAAATCAAACTGTATTACAAAATATAACTTCAACAAAAATAAAACATGAAACGCAGTTGTGAAAGCAGAATAACATAGATTTTTATTACCCCAAAGCTCTCAAGAAAACTTCGGCTTTAAATGACCCATAAAGGAGTTATGCCATTAAACAAACAAATCAATCAATCGATAAATATCCATAATAAACTCATTTTCACATTTGAAATGGCTACATCTAACCGTAATATCTATGCTAACAGCTTCTTTTCTAGCATTTCTCGCTTGTGGAACTCTCTTCGGAATTCTTGCTTTTCAGGCAAGTTTCATCTTCGAAAATGTTAATCCTATATAAGTTGTTATCTTCCTTCTCATCTAATTGCGCACACAGACACCCCCCCATTGCGTCTCAGTGGCTTTATTGCCTTGCTTGGGGCCAAATGATTTAAACAAAAAGCAGTAAAAACTGACAGGATTATTTAAGTAGGCCTCGGTAGTAACCTTCACTTTTGGGTTAGTAACTTGTTATATACCGTACCTATAAACACTAATGGGTATGTCCCAACCCTTATAAATACGTTGGACACTATTGTAAGTGAGGGTAATATGGTGTTTATGTAGTCCACCATTAGCAGTAGTTTACCTACTTCACGCCGCTGGCGAGTATTGTATTTTGTTTGGTGTTATAAAGCTTACCATTTAATTTCCAATCTCCGTTATTCCTCATTCAGTAACCCTTTCTAGGTTACAACAGAAAGAGAAAAAAGAGGAAAAAAGAAAGAGAAAAAATATAGGGAATAAAGAAAAAGAGAAATAGAAAAAAGAATGAGAAAATGAAAGTTTTATATACCTTATCTGTGAACACTAATGGGTATGTCCCAATCCTTATAAATACGTTGAACACGTTGTAAGTGGGGTAATATGGTGTTTATGTAGTCCACCATTAGCAGTAGTTTACCTACTTCACGCCGCTGGCGAGTAATGTATTTTGTTGGTGTTAAAAAGATTAACATTTCATTTCCAACCTCCGTTTTGGTTATTCCTCATTCACTAACCTAGGTTACAACACATTCACACACGCGCTCGTGCGCGCGCGCACACACACACACACACACACACACACACACGCATGCACACACAGAGTAATGCCTCTCTCTCTTTCTCTCTCTTTTCTCCTATCTCTTTCTCTTCTCTCCTCTCTCTCTCTCTCTCTCTCTCTTCTTGTTATATATCGTACCTATGAACACTAATGGGTATGTCCCAATCCTCATAAATACGTTGGCCACTATTGCAAGTGGGGGTAATATGCTGTCTAAGTAGTTCACCACTAGCAGTGGTTTATCTACTTCACGCCGCTGGCGAGTATTGTATTTTGTTGATGTTATAAAGATTACCATTTCATTTCCAACCTCCGTTTTGGTTATTCCTCATTCAGTAACCCTTCCTAGGTTACGACATAACTATATTTTTATCTCTCAAAACGCAAATAAATAATTGAGAGGTGCCTGGTAATGTGAATTCCAACCCTGTGGAAGAACCTACGTCACTGCATTAAAGCGGAAAGGTCGTTGGAATATCGACTCTGATTGCCGGTATCGAGCACTTTTAGGCCTTAGCCCCGTTGTGCACACTTTTGGGCTCCCCACTTTAAACCGATCTTGTCTCACATCCCGTCACCGTGGTGATGGAGTGGGGGTGAGTAAATACGAGTAAGTCTCGGGTGCAATATCTTTGCCCTCTGCAAAAGTTAGGAAAAATCTCTCCTTGGCCAGTGCGGTAGCTGTGCACTCTGCCTAATTTTATACTCGCAAAGACTGGTGGTCTTCAAACACTCAACCCTTTTGTGGGGACTGTGATCTAACCATAAGACTAAATTTGTTACCTTGGCCTTAATCTGAGGCAATGCCATTGTTGGTTGGGTGCTTGTTTTATCAATATCAATTTCTATTGATTATTTAATGCCGAAATCTAAATATAATATAGCGCAATATTTTTTTTTTTTATAATAATGATTTTAGTGATAGAAGTCTTAATAATTAACCCATAGCTGGGGAGAAGAGGTGGATTCCTACCATTCCCAAAGGTATTTGCACGTAAGTGAATATAACGAATCAAACTAAAATTGGAACTCGGCTTTCCGGTTAACAATTCCGAGACATTTTCCATTACACACATCCAAACTTGCAACGCCTGATATTCCCAAGCGGTTACGTATCTAGGCAGTGACCAAGCTCGACGTTGCTTAACTTCGCTGATCATAAGGGAACCAGTTTTGGCCGTATGTCCAATATCATTGTGCTTAGCTGCTGGATTCTCCCATCGTTTTCGACGTATGAGGGTCAAGCCACTCAGTTCTTAGAAAACAAAAGCCAAACTAACCGCGCATATCCTTTTGATTATAGTGGTGAAGGCTTGAGCAGGAGCAACTACACTTTTTGGGAGAGCAGGATACAGAAAAAATAGTTCACAGTATTCCACAAGGTTACTAAACGGCCCTCAGCAGGTTTTGAATCCACAGTTGTCCTTGTACTAGACCGGTTGCCACGCGAGGCTATATGACCGACACTGTCCTGCTATTTACCCATACCAGAAGGGGGAAAGATGAATTCATTCCGTCCCCAAGGGCATCTAAGTGAATGTAATGAACTCGACTGGAATTCAAACTCGGCTCTTCAATTCCTGAATCTTAAATTTTTAATTTCGCGCATGCGCGTTGTTTGATTTTGTCGACTGCACAGCATAGTAGGGTCAGTTGGGCACCGTCTGTGAGAAAAAGAGCATCATGACGCAATTCACTCCTCCAGAAATTTGGGAACGGCATGCTGTCCTGCTTGGTATATCGCACGGGATGCTGCAATACGAACATTTCAGAGTTTTGGGGTGTCAATCTGAGGACAGTGCAGTGAATCCGTATAGATTTGGTTGAGTCTAATGGTGTTTACGAAGGTACAGCAGCTCGTAAAACTCACTCCAATCGTTCTGATAAGAAATGAACTCCCGAATTTGTTGCCGAGTGCATCAATCTCAACACGGAAGCCTACATCAAGGGCCTTGTGGAGGTAATGCTGTCCTGGGTGAAGAAAGTGACTGCTGGAAGACACTATGTTTAGCAACAAGACTCTGTACCATGTCACACAAGCAGGAGAGCACAGTAATGGTTGTCAGACAATGTCTGCGACCACATCAGCCCCTACACCTGGCTACCTAAAACCCCAGACTGCAAACCCCTTATTAAATGTGGGTCGTAGTTGAGCGAGAGCCCAACAAAACTTATCAAAGATGGACTGAAGTTAAGGATTATGGAGCCATTCACCAACTTAAACAAGGATACCGTCCAGAAGATTTTCAGGAGATTCCGAAGTCGTCTGGAGGCTGTGGCTGAAGCCAATGGCGATATTATGGAATAAATTTACTCTTTAATATATCATGAAGTTTTTATCGGTTAAAATGAGTGCCAGTGTTATTTTCATTCTTGCATAATTTAGACGACAGTTTATCCATCGCATTATATAGTTTCGATTCCTATCGGAGGATGTATATTTTATACGAAATTTCGGTAAGCCCGGTAAGTGCAATTGCTTAATTAAAATAAAAAGTTTATTTACTTAAATAAATTGTATCTATAAAGATAACGTATAAATAGCAAATATATTAAATAGTTTTTGGGCCTTATCCATTTCATTATATATATATATATATATATATATATATATATGTATATATATATATATATATATATATATATATATATATATATATATATATATATACTGGGCACTTCTAGGTGGTTTAATGGTTAGCAAGCTTGTCTCGCTAGAACAATTACAACAGGAAAATCACTATATATATATATATATATATATATATATATATATATATTAGTCACACATAAAATGAGGCACGTTATCGGAAATGAATAAAACGCTTCTGAAATGATAAATAATTAATTTATTTAGTTGAAATCGGCACCATGTTGATAAATGAGTGTTCTCCAATCTACCTCTGAATTCTTGATCCCATCTTTAAAAAAATCTCATCCTTTGATGTGATAAATAGTTCAATATATATATAATTATACATACATATATATATATATATATATATATATATATATATATATATATATATATATATGCTTTGATTACCTCTTCCTTATTGGAAAATGTATTAGTGTATGGGAGCTCAAAATGCCTAAATAAATGATAATCAGCAGGAAAGATAGGTGAATATGGAGGATGAGGCAAAATTTCATAATTCAGGCCTGATGCAGCTTTTAGACATTTGATTGAGAAGTGTGTGGCCGTTTGTTGTCGTGATGCAAAATTGCGCTATGTTTATTTTTCATTTTTTCATGCATACACTCAATTTCCCCACAACACGAAATTGTTGTTATTGTTTGCCTTTGAAGCAAGAATGAATAATGAGTAATCTTTGATTTTTTTTTTTCAGGTGCAGTGTATGTTGTAGGTCTTGTTTTGGTGATTCTCTTGCATCTAACCACTGGCCTAGACAAACACATGGCCAGTGTCAACATAAAATTCCTCTACATTAACGTCACAGTTGAAAAATGCTTAAAACTCCTAAAAAAAGTACCTAACACAGATAAAGCTCTCTCTGCCAACAGCTAAAATAATAAAACCTGCCGTCTCATCATCAATCAATGCTACTTCACAGTTAATAATGATTAGTCCAAACAAAAATTTGGATAGCCAATGGGATCACCTCTCAGTGGAATGATAGCGTGTATTTTTTTTTTTTTAATCGGTGTCACCCCAAGCAAGGCAGTATAGCCACTAACACGCCAGGTTGTGGAGTAATTAAGAACAGAAACATGAGTAATGAGTAGAAAGAGAAAAAAGCAATCAGGAGGACAGTAGATTGCGATTGACATTGCATTTAAATTTTTGCAGATTAAAGTTAGCTGGAAAGCATGGAGCCGGAAGGGAGTTCCACAAGTAGAAGTGCGAGAAAAGAAACTGTTAGCATAGAACTTACGGCTCCATCTAGCTAGCTCAACTGTAAATTGATAAAATCTCGACGCCAGTCTAGTGTTACGCTTCAATCCATACAGTCTAGGTACTATAGCGAAAAGCTCATCTGAACAATTACCATGAAAGTATTTATAAAACAAGCGGAAAAAGATGCAACCTTACGGCGGTGGGCAGGTGACTGATGCCTAGCCGCCAGATCAGGACCAATAATATTGCTGATTATTCTTTGGATCTTATCAAGGAGCTCCAGATAAACAGCAGGGGCACCGGACTATATATGGCAGTAATATTCTAAGCATGGTTGAATGATAGATTTATAGATATGTAAGATAGATGCAGAAGAGACGAATTGTAGTGCACGACACAGTGAAACGACTTTCTTGGCAGCTGACCTAGCAATAGATTCAATATAGTCTTTCCGCTTCATGTCAGCTGAGAACGTTAGCTCGAGAAGGGGCGACGGGTCACTTTCCTGGAGTATAGCATCAGCCATGTTGATGGATAGCAGAGAGGGGTCTCTCAGATGGTTAATAGAGATAAGTTTAGTTTTAGAGGCGTTAAAATTGACAAGCCATCTTTTGCCCCAGTTAACGAAGGTTTTCGGGTCATTTTGCGCATCAGCCTCCATTTTGACCTTGTCGGACTGATCAGACTTAAATGGTAGTGACGTCAGCGTAGATGCCAAGTTGAGAACTGATGTCACTGAGAAGGGCATTAATGAAGATTAAAAATAGCGTAAAAGTTTTAGAATTTCTCGACTCCTGTCCGTTCCAAAATAATTTACCCAAAACAATCGACATACTTCCGTTATATTAATGACGCTCTACTTATATATCCGCGTGATACAGATTTACCTGAAATAGTAAAAATCGAAAAACCTCGAATTTTAAATAAGAACGAAATTTAGAATTTTGAAAATCCGAATAATTATTGATTCGAAATATTATCATAAAATATTATATGACCCGAGTTTTTGAAGAACAAGCCAACGAGAAAAATACGAAAAATGGTTACTTAAATTTCCCAATTATGTTCCAGAAACTTCAACTCTCTCTTTGTGATTTCAACTCTTTCAAATGTCTACAAGTGATTTTTTTTATTTTCATTTTCCTTAAATTATACTCTTTGTTCACGTGTTCCATCCATGATATGCTCAGCATCCTTCGGTAGAACCAAATTTTTGTTGCCTCAGGTTTCCTCTTCATTCAGCACTCTTTTCTTTATTTCTAATGAATTTTTCCAGTTTCTTAGTACTTAGCCTTTTGGAGGCATCTTTTTTTTTTATTCTAACGCAACTTCGGATTTCAATGTCACACTTTTCGCCGTTTATTATAAACTTTTTCATTGAGTTGGTGCTTAAAATCCGACCGTGGTTATTGCTTTGCCCGCTATTTTTTAGGTTCAAAAATAATTATAGGATTCAAGTGAATGAAAATTTTACAGATTTGTAAACTATTGCCGGTGATATCAAGGGTTATCTATGTAAGTATTTTGATAAAAAAAATGTTACTTGCTACTTGACATGTGCAGATTAAATATAAAAGTAGATTATTTAAGATATAATTTTTTTTTTTCGTTTTATTGTACAGATTTTGTTTTGAAGTTGTTATACAGGGTGTCCCCAAAAATTTGAGATGATTTTAAAAGCAATTATCTTGAAATCTATTAAGGCTAGCTCAATGAAATTGAACAATTTAAGTATTGAACATTATAAGTTTATTATCGGACTGATTTCAGGAGTGTTCAATATGCTCACCGCCTTTTGAAATTTCCCCGGCGGCTGCCACGTAAATTTACCAGAATACAATAGCTAGCCGACCAACTGTTGTATTATGGTACACTTGTATGTATTTTAGTCAACCAACTGGTGATTCTACTCAGATCTTGGTCAAACTATGAACTTTTCAGCCGACTCACATATGATCGCCTTAACTTTTATATATCTGTCAGTAATTTTTTTAATTTTTTTGGGGGGGGGTGATTTGTTACAATGTAAGTGGCATTGTTGTTATTATTTACAATTTTAAATAGTTTCCTTTTTTTTTAAAAAAAAAAGATTTACAATTTGATGCTTTGAAACATTCTCTCGTAAAACTGTACGTCTAAAATAAATTTATCTGGATGATTTTTTTTTTCTAAGTTAATAAGAACAAGCTATAATTCTCTAACGGAAAAAGAGGATTTTTTGAGCGCTCTTTGAATGTTGCCTATGAAATAAACGGCCAGTTTGCATTAATAATCATTGTATTAAAATGAGAATCAAGCAATAAATTTAAGAAGACGTAAATATAAATAAGAACTGGAAATCAGATTTAACAAATATATTTGTGTACATATTCATTTGGTATTTGTTCTTACACGCCTTTAAAGCAAATACTTAAAAAATACAACTTGATATGAAGAGGATGATGTTTGAAATAAATTTCTTTGTGGGAAAAAATAGGAACTCTGTCTTGTGTAAAGGTCTGCATTCGTTCTTAGAGAATTTGAGTTGGGCATTTCGAAGACCAAAGTTTATCCCAACCAAAAGGAATCAATAAATAAAGCAATAAATAAATACGTCAAAAGTAAAGAGAAAATTTTAAATTGAAATAAAAAAAATTGGCTCCAAAATCCTAATAGATTTTTAAAAATGATACACGCACACACAGACACACACACACAGAGACTAAAAAAGAATTTGTCGTTGCCCGTTAATCACTATTTATTGATAAAATACGACCAAATCTGGCACAAGGTCAGAGAAGGAAACCACCTACTGAAAATCACAAACACGCACACACGCACACGCACACACATACACGCACACATACACACGCACACTGACACACATGCATCGAAAAGAAAAAAAATCAAAACTTCACCAATGAAAAATGCATATATAAAAGAAAAATGAAAAATAGAAACAGTCAAATGCTTATATCCCTTGACGACTGGATAGAGTGATTCCCGTAGGGTTCCTCTACGAAACTCTGAAGTCTGAATGCAGAAGGTAGCATCAATGCGCTAAGTGAGAAACATTTTACTTGTATTAATTAATATATATATATTTATGTGTAGTATAATTTCTATATATATTATGTATGCGCTGCGCGGTACATATTGGAAAGCACTTAATATCAATGATAGAGCTAACATAATCAGTTGTATGGATTTGGGTTTATAATCCTGGGTTTCACGCTTTTGCGATCACCAGACATATATATATATATATATATATATATATATATATATATATATATATATATATATATATATATATATGTGTGTGTGTGTGTGTGTGTGTGTGTGAGAGAGAGGGGAGTGTCGTTCTTCAGGCTAACATAAATCATTTGGTTTTACTCATTTTTTCTTTATTTTTTTTCCACAAATCACGAGAAAGAACGTAGTATTTTTTTTTTACATGAACTTCGAAACAATTCTGGTGACATAGCCTTCAAATTTCATGTCAAGGACAAGGATGAAAGAAAGCACTTCCCATCTGTTCGACGTAATTTCAAAACTAAAGTTGATGTACTATTCCGGCAATCTTTCAAACGCTATTAAAATTGATATATCCTTATATAAGGATACAAATGCATTGCATCTATCTATCCATCTATATAATTTTTTGAATTAAGTACAATGGAGCGCATGGATGCGTATTAATGATTAAAACAGAGGGCATTAGATAGGATTACAATAAAATAGACATAATATGCCCGGATTATTCAACCAAACATGCCTGAATGAAGATATGCTGCCTATATATATATATATATATATATATATATATATATATATATATATATATATATATATATATATATATATATATATATATATATATATATATATATATATATATATATATATATATATAATGCAAATCACTTCTATGAATAGAGCACTTTGAGTGATTGGCATGCTTATTCAAAATAAATACATAAAAATTCCTGATGCCAAATCAGTCGGGTTTCGATCCTGGCTTGAGCCAATCCGATGTCTAGTCACACTGATGGGCTGTGGTACAGTGAAACACTCTGTCTATGGATGGGAACATATATATGTATATTTATATATATGTGTCCACACACACACACACACACACACGCGCGCGCGCGCGCACACACATATATATTAAAGAGTGTGCCTGACTAAATGAATGACGGAACCTGTTTTAGAAGAAATAACAGCAACCCTACATTTATTAAGAGCTACGAATGATAGGTAATTGTGACGCGCCATGATCGCCTACGTCCCGAGTGGACACGACGCATAAAGGAGAAGTATCTATCTATCTATTTATCTCTCTCTCTCTCCGTCTTTCGCCATCCATTACTTTTCTTGATATATGAAAACCTTCTGGTATAATTTTTTTACAAATGCAAAACATATGAAACTGAGTTATGCAATCAATGTAAGCTATTATTTATATTACTTACATTACTCTGTTATTTAACATTGAGCAGCGTTTTTTCTCACACTGTAGAGTATATATATATATATATATATATATATATATATATATATATATATATACAGGCTGTTTCATGCTGAACGCAATCATCTGGCCTGACATCTAGCATGAAACAGCCTTTGATTTTAGCTTTATATTTACGTACGCTCGATCTCTGTTACTGAGCACTTTATCTCATAAATAAAGCACACCTTAAAACTATATTTCTTCATATATATATATATATATATATATATATATATATATATATATATATAGATAGATAGATAGATAGATAGATAGATAGATAAAAAAGGGTCGTTACAAGTGCCTCGTGTTCCTCACCGAATTTCTGAAACGGCTTCCCACTATAATACATCTCAATTTTTAAGTAATATTCATATTAAATACAAATTTTATTCTAACCTACTTGTAATTTTAACGTAAATAATGGATCATATGCGATAAAGGTGAACAATTCAGCTAGAAAAATTGAAAAGAAATCCAATGTATCTAAAAATGCAAATTAGAGCGCCATGTCATAATAGATCGTTCGATCTTCTTGTTTTGCGGAAATTTTTAATATCAACTTGAGATTTATCTTGTTAAAAAGTTGAATTTTAACACATTCCACAATATGTATACAAAGTAGGGAATTTTACATAGTTTTTTTCCGAAAACGGATTTGAAATTAAAAAAAAAACAAATATATATATATATATCTATATATATATATATATTCCTGCATTCAATCAAAATCTGCGAAAACCTTTCATCCTTTAATCAATTGGGCTTAGTTTTAATTTGTAATAGATGGAGTCCGAAGATTGTACACACCGGCCCTCTATGCACACACACACACATACACATACCACACACGCACACATACCACACACACACACATACACACACACGTATGTGTGACATGTGATGTATAAAAGATACCATGTAAAATATGTAATGTGACAGGCAGAATGTATTCTACCATTTATTCTTCAGTGCGTATTCTTTGTCGATCTTTATGGATATGAGCACGGTCGTTTTTGCAGCATGAACCTTGTGTAGTAAATTTGCTCTTTATATATATATATATATATATATAGAGAGAGAGAGAGAGAGATAATATTAGTGGTAAATATACACATACATATGCAATCATATATCTAAAATATATAAATATATATACATACATACATACACATACATATATATTTGTATAAAAAAAAAAATATTCCAAGAGGATAGAATCCAGGTAGAACTCAATGTCCAGGACAGAGTAAGGATATAACAAAAAAGCTTAAACATTAATATTAGTGTTTAAGCCTTTTTATTATTCTTTTAATTAAATTTGTATCAGACATTATTTCTTGTTTTGTTATAAACAGTCTTTTAGTGATTACAAGGATAGCAATTCAAATACGTCTATCAACTAAAAATAACGTTTCTCGTAATACTACTGCTAATATTACTACTACTACATATAAAAATAATAATAATTATACATATGTGTGTGTGTTACAAAAAGTTTTCGCGTGTGACGCGTTTCTTCTTTATCTTCTTTGTCATACATTTTCCCCAATCTTATATATATATATATATATATATATATATATATATATATATATATATATATATTCGAATACAGGGTTAGTATAGATGGAATAAAATTTAGATAACCAAAATCACTATTTTTTAAACGGGGCTCAATACAAAGTAGGGCGAATAATATCTATTTTAAAATTATAACATAAGTATGTTATAAAATCACTACAAAAATAGCCATTTTGTGTCAACACTTCGTGTGTCATGTTAAATGATGGTGTGATGCAAAATAAAGAGAAGTGTTGAAACAAAATGGCTATTTTTGTAGTGATGTTATAACATGCTTTTGTTATAAGTTTGAAAAAAATATTATATATATATATATATATATATATATATATACCGTATATTTCCGCGTATAAGGTGAACTTTAGATAACACGTAGTAAAAAAATAGAGAAAACTTTCATGAATTTATCGCATACCTTTACTATACGACGACTGCTTATTGATTATATAAAGATGATATTAATCGAAATATTGTTACTGTATCCTTAGAAATTCAAAAGAAACGAAATAACAAAACAGATTCAATATCACGTTTTTCCTACACACATTTTTTTCATCACGTGACCTCTTGCAAATACTGACTCTTCTTCTTCCGCTTCTTTTCCTACAAACACCCTGGTGTACTGATGACCATGCACATAATCGACAACAGCAAAATACTGCCGTAATTAACACTACTATCATGATTATTGAAAGTTTAGCGAATGATAAAGTTTGCTGTGAAGGCAATCATAACTTGATGTTTACATTTTCTCAGCTGAGCTTGTCTGCATAAAAGTTGATTTCATTGATATGGAATTATTCTTCGAGTAGACAATATATTCTGAAGTGATGCCAGTAATATATCAGGTAGAAATGGTTTAATTACTTTTATTATCAGTTTATTTCGTAATGTGAATCTTTTTCATGTACGTTATTGGTTATCATACCGAGGCTGAGATTAGCCTACCAAAAAAACAACACTCAGAATTTAAGCTTTCTTTTTTTTAAATTGCAGTATTAGACGACCCCCTAATTTTTAAGAGTAAATTTTCATATATATATATATATATATATATATATATATATATATATATATATATACGAATATAAAAGCAATTGCGTCCAGAATGAAATAGCCTGTCGCCTCCGAGTGTTGACTTCAATGTTCACTTTTATATTTATATTTACATACGCTCTATCTCTGATATTGAGCACTTTATCCCATAAATATAGAACACCTTAAAACTATATTTCTGCATATATATATATATATATATATATATATATATATATATATATATATATATAGTTTATGAAAAACTAGGTAATCCGTACGGGCAAACCTAAGGAGGATAAAATCCAGAGAGCTCAATGTAAATCCAGAGCAAATAATTTAAATAAAAACAGACCACTTTTAAGGTTCCATGTAATAAATAACGGCCCGTCAAAAATGTGTAAATTTTCCTATCATTTTTTGTTTGAAAGTAAAGTCTGATGATCCGCAGTCCTTTAAAAGGGCTGTGGTGAAATAATTTATTACATGGAACCTTAAAGTGGTCTGTTTCTATTTAAATTATATATATATATATATATATATATATATATATATATATATATATATATATATATATATATATATGTACAAGTTTCATTAAAAACGACTGGCACGGTACTGCGGTTAAATTTGAATGTTTTTTTTTTTATGTATGTATCTAGAGTTATAGGAATGTTTTATTTTCCAAGTATGGTCATCACATTCTGGCCGTTTTCATAGTTGATGCTATTCAGTGTTGTTAACTCTAGATACATAAATAAAAATATTCATACATTCAGTTAAAATTAAGATTAAATCATCCTTAATAATGGTTGATAATGGTTAAAAGTATAGCCGAAAACGCTGAAGCGCTTGGACATTCGGACAATTTATGCATAATTTATGTTCAGAAAAGTTTACCGCAGTAACTTGTCAATTGTTTTTAATTAAACTTGTATAAAAGAAGGATTGATTCCCAAATACACAATTATATATATATATATATATATATATATATATATATATATATATATATATATATATATATATATATATATATATAACTTTAAAAATCAGGAGGTCAGTTAAGATATGCGACCTTGTTTTCGACCTGACGGTCTTTTCGGGCGATATTTTAAAAAAATGACCACCTCAAACGCTTTATTTAAAAAAAAAAACAAAAAAAAAAAATAAAACAAAGAACGCAACATAATTATTTTTTAAAAATAAATTAACAGGCGCATAACAATCGAAATACATGACATTGAATGTAATAGAAAGGAAAGGGAGTATGAAGAAACAAAGAAGGGTAAAGAAAAGAAAAGAAAAAAAGAAAAGGAGCGGGAATGCAATGCATTGTAAATGTACACAATAAAGAAGAAAAGCAAATATCTAACTTAAATGTAAGGGGGGATAGGGAGGTGAATGTATCTTAAGAATATATATCAAATATGAAGTATCCAGCGTAGTAGCACTCGAAGGTAATATATATATATATATATATATATATATATATATATATATATATATATATATATATATATATACACAAGTAACACGATTGCTATTGTGTAGCGATTTTTATCATTTG
>OZ010601.1:59273599-59276099 GCA_963932145.1 Acanthosepion lycidas | reverse complement strand
ATTATGGAGGTCACTAATCGATGTATTGTAATGTCTAATTAACGAAAATCAGTAAATGATTATTTTTTTTATTCATATTATCGATAAACAGAAAGATTTTAGTTATGTCTGAAATTTTACACACGCACACACATATATTTATGCATATATATATATAATATAGTACATATGTATAATTGCATAATATAGTATATATATATAATATAGTCTCTATATCATATAGTATACATATATATTATACGTATATAATATAGTTTATATATAATATAGCTTATATATATACTATATATAATATAGTATATATATATATATATACTATATATATATAATATAGTATATATATGTATATGTATATAAGAGAAAGATATATAATATAGCATACATATATGTATATATATATATATATATATATAAATAAGGGTTTATATATATATATATATATATATATGATGTAGTATATATATAAACTATATATATATATATATATATATATATATATATATATATATATATACACACACACATATATATATATATATATAAGGTTGGTGCAAAAATGACGTAATAATGTCGTATTTTGACGTTAAAAAATACGTCAAAAAACGACATTATGACGTCATTATTTTTGCACCAACCTAATATATATATATATATATATTTATATATATATATATATATATATATATAAAGGTTTGGTTCCAACGAGAGAAAGTGCAAATATTTTTGTTTATAATGTGGATATTTTATATATTATATTTTATTATATTTTATTTTCTATATTTGTATAAAAATATAGAAAATAAAATATAATATATAAGAATATATGTTAGATGTTATATAGAAAAAAATCCACATTAACCAAAAACCTTTGCAGCATTTTCTCTCTTTAAATTATATATATATTTATATATATATATCTGTGTGTGTGTATGTACATAATGGTTTATATGGGCAGCATTCCCTCTTTTATACAAGTTTAAGTAAAGAAGATTGACAAGGTATTCTTTATAAACTTTTTATTCAATTTTTTTATTCTTTTGCTGAACATGAAATGTGTAAAAAGCTGTCCATATATATATATATATATATATATATATATATATATATATATATACTCACACACACACACATACATATATATATATATATATATATAAGCATTTCTAAAGTTTTACACACAATGTCTACAAAAGAAACACTAGAAAAATTGGTTAAAACACTTAATCGCTGTAATCTGTCAGTTAACTTTAATGACTATATATATATATATATATATATATATATATATATATATATATATATATATATATATATTATGAAGTTTTCTCGAGTGTGCAGGCCGGTAATGTAATACGTCGTTTAAACAAACATACAAAAAACAAAAACTGTGTCAATTTCGAACCCGCGTGTACACTAAAAAAACATGTGAAGCCATATATATATATATATATATATATATATATATATATATATATATATATATTGAACAATAAAAAAATAAAAAAATAAAAATCCTTAGACACACTGAGTTGTAGATTAATATTCTTTCGTTTTTTTATTATTATTCCATTTAGATTCCTCGACTAGTTCCGACCAAAATGGCCATCATCGGGAGGAGAATTATTTCTGCTTGCTGCTTAATAATATATATATATATATATATATATATATATATATATATATATATATATTATTAATTTTCTTCCAATATATTTATATAATTTATGATTTCCTGCACAAGGCATGTTTAAAAATGTATATATATCAAGCAGGGCTATATCAAATGGTAAAAATGTGGCCATTAAACCTGATATCCAATTTGAGAGATTCCTGATTCTGTTTCTTTTTTGTTTTTACTTGATTCTCTCATAAAAATGAACATTCCTTTTAGATATTTTATCCTAATGTAAACATTGGAAGAACAGAAAAGAAAGAACTGGAAATCGTAGATGTTTTAAATATTATTTTTATCCTCAAGGTTGAATGCTATATAATAGGTAATTAATTCAAAATCTGTAAAATATATATGTCCGTTTTGATTAACTTCGCTGGTGGCATTATAAAATTTAGTGCATATTTCAATATATCTTTCCTCAACATTTGACAGTTGATTAAGAAAAGTTAAGTATCTCATTATCAGTGGGTAAATGTAGTGTTTTATTTTTTGTTATTTTTTTTTTCAGTTTTTTTGTCTGTTCTTCTTCTTCTTCTTCTTCTTCTTCTTCTTCTTCTTATTATTATTATTATTATTATTATTATTATTATTGACAAAATCTCCAATTTACGTTTAAGACAACATTTGAAAAGAAATATGTCAACTTATTAATTGTCAAGTGCAGAAAAACTTATTTACCAATATAGACGAACATTTGCGCTGCCACCGGCAAATTTAATGAAAACAGGTATATTTTTTTAATAGATTTTGTGTTAATTATCAATTATATCGTCTCTGAATTTAAGGTTAAAACATATTTAAACCATCTATGATTTTCTGTTATTA
>OZ010601.1:59263599-59266099 GCA_963932145.1 Acanthosepion lycidas | reverse complement strand
CCGATTAACAATTCCGAGGAATTATCCATTACACCACCCGCACACATTCAAGCGTAGAGCAACTGGTAACACCAAACACTCACCTATCTAGGTACTGATCAGGCTAGACGTTGCTTAACTTTGGTGATTGGAGTTTCAACGTGATGCGGCCTTAAGACTTAATACCAATTTTATTGCAAAAACAATGAGTTATAAAAGCTAACATTGTACACATATGCGTTTCAAGAAAAAAAAAACGAATGAATGAGTTTGATTTAAAGGTAAAATAAAACCTCCTTTTTATTACGAAGATCTTTGTAGCCGATTTGTAAAATCATAGCATATTAGACGACGGAGCTTTCTCTAATGTGGGACGCAAGTTCAAATCCAGCTGGTGGTCTCATTTTAATTATAGTTCGCAGACCGGAAGAGGAAATAACTATTAAAAAATATATTAGGTTGGTGCAAAAATAATGTCGTTTTCTCACATTGTAACATATGTGAGAAAACGACATTATTTTTGCACCAACCTAATATATATATATTTAACCAATTCACTCTGAGCAAGGCGATAATGCCACTAAGACGCAAGGGGCGTCTGGGAGTGAAAGAGAAAACTTTACAAGCAAACAGAAACCTAATCTTAAACAGGAAACAAGGAGTAAACCTCTACTCCTGTTCCAAAAACATGGGAGGAGCGTGAATTTGTGTTTGTGTGTGTGTGTGTGTGTGTGTGTGTGTGTTCGTGCATTCCTTACATGGCATATGTATGTCACACACATACAATACAAGCCTGTGTATTTTTTAAAAATCAATTCACGCCCAAGCAAGGTGATAATGCTACCATGACGCAAAGGACAGTGATAAAGAATTAGAAAACTTTAGAAGGAACCGGAAACACATTACTAAACAGGAAATAAGGGTTCAAAAGGCGAGAGAGGAGTGTAAATAGGACGATAAGAGAACCTATCTATTTCTATGCTTATTAATGTTAAAAAAATATATATTTTTCCTTATTGTAAGATGCAGCTTCATGCGCAAGGCAATCATCAGGCATAAACGTTTAATTTATTTTATGATTTATAATTTTAAAAATTTTCATAATTTCTAATAAGATTATATATATATATATATATATATATATATATATATATATATATATATACGTGTAGGCAAACATGGACAAATGTGCCCGCAATGACGTAGTGTAAAAAGGACAGTTTTTCTCATGACACCGCTTTTTGTAACTACCTTCATCGTTTATTGTTTTAAAAAGCTATGATTAGAATTGTAATAAAACCTAAATATATGAAAGTGAATTTATACATTTTCTTTCTTCTTGAGAATTGAAAACAAAAATAATAAACACTATTTATTTAATGTATTGTTTATTTGAATGGTTAGAAAAACATCAGTTAATTGCTAATTGATTTAAACTTTATAAAATTGTAAAGAATAAGACTTTGCTTATAGCTGGTTCTCGTATTTTAATCATTTAGTAAATGTTTATAAATTTATTAATAAAAATTGTATTCCTATTCATTACTTTATAAATTGGTAAATGATAAATATTGCATTGCATTAGTTCCAATTGTATTAGATTTTACGATATTTTAAATATTTTTTGCTGTAAATTCTCAAGAACAAAAGAAAATGTATAAATTCTGTTTCTTGTCTTTAGATTTGATTACAATTCTAATCACTGCTTTTTAAAACAATAAACATTATCAAGGAGTGAAGGTGTTTAAAAAAACGGTGTAACATGAAAAACCGTCCTTTTTACATTCCGTCTTATTGCGGCCACGTTTATCCATGCCTGTCTATATATATATATATATATATATATATATATATATATATATATATATATATATATATATATATCTTAACAAAATATAGCAGATTACATGTATAGCGAATATGCATGACTTTTAACCTCCTGTATAGTGGGACCTCCTATTTTTGCGTAAACTTTATCATTAGAACTCGCCTTATCCTCGAGCATATATATATATATATATATATATATATATATATATATATATATATATATATATATATGCGCGCATGTGTGTGTGTGTTTGTGTTTGTGTGTGTGTAATAACAAATAAAATTAGATAGTCACTTATCTGTGCCTACTCTGAGATTTTGTTCGCGGTCATTTAATACATTCGTCAAGAACTTCATAGCAAAAAATATCTATCTATCTATCTATCTATCTATCTATCTATCTATCTATCTATCTATCTATCTATCTATCTATCTATCTCAGTCTGTTCATTATCTATCTATCTATTTATCTATCTATCTAGTATTAATACAATTATAAAATTTGTCACTTAACTGAATGAGGTTATATTCAGTGCTTCAACTCCACAGTTTCGTAGACGAACCTTTTTTGTAATCTTTCAGTCCACTCATCAGTAGGTTTCAGCAATTTACTGCGGATTTTTTTCATTTTTGTTATTTTGATACTAAGTTAAAAAGTAATTTGTGTGCTACTTATTGGTGTACATACAAA
>OZ010601.1:59243599-59261099 GCA_963932145.1 Acanthosepion lycidas | reverse complement strand
TATATATATATATATATATATATATATATATATATATATATATATATATATATATATGTAATATAATATAATATAATATAATATAATATAACATAAAAGCCTCAAACACTGTCATTCCATGGTTATAATTTATTACACTGGAATCGTAATCACAATTCATCATACCTACAAATTAAAAAAAAATTCCTTCTCTTTCCTGGACATTGAGCTCTATCCTCTTGGAAATTTATATATATATATATATATATATATATATACATACATATCGACCACTTATATTATCAATATCTGCACATCTATCTATCTATCTTCTATCTATCTATCTATCTATCTATATACATACATACATACATACACTAACAGATTCTCTCGTCGATTTTAGACGTATGAGAAGCTAACAGTTTATGTTCAATTTAACAGTACAAGACTAATTGCATAGATGATTTGATGATGGTGGAGGCTTGTGTTGTTCCAGTCGAAAGAATTGATCATATAATAAATAGTGCAGAGTTTGCCATGAAGTTCGTAGACAGCTCGCCCCTGTTTTGAATACAGATCTTTTCTTATCCTAGACCGGTTGCCATCCAAAGCGTTAGAACTTTGTCTGCCCAGCTATTTATCCATAGCTGAGTTATATATATATATATATATATATATATATATATATATATATATATATATATATATATATATATATATTAAAAACATATTTCTTTGTTTTCGTTTGACCAATCGAATATTCAGGCCGGTAGACGAAAATAAATAAATATACTATTTGATGAATAAACGAAGTGTCTACTCAAATATAGTTATCCACAAAAAATGACGTTTAAACAATCGAAAATACACAAACACATGCACATATACACACACAGACACACACACACACACATATATATATATATATATATTTACGTGTGTAACATTTTTGCCCATTTTGCACGCGTCTGGGCAGAAATGTCAAGAAGTGAAACTGTGATCCTAGACAGAGCGTACATCTACTATGCTCCTATCCAGGCCTGTCGACCCATGCGCAAGTAATCTCTTCATTTTTGACGGGTACTATGCCCGTGAAATTTAATAACGCTATTTTCTGATTTTCTAGTTTAAAAGAGATTTCTTTTGCCTTATTTTAAAATTTGACTTCACTTGTTTAAAATATTCCTTAAAAGCATTTTGACAATAAAATTAATATTAAAAATAATTCCAAATGTAAAGATCTAAAAACAGAAATTGCTAGAATGTGGCTTAATGAAGGATTAGGAAAATACACCAACCATATCCCTGGTAGCATCAAGATACCAGCATTCCAGATTATCGTCTGTCTTGGCCCGGCTCACGTATTAAGGAGGACATTAAGCGTCAAATAAATCTATAACACTCACGTGGTCGACCGAAGTCCAAGCGCTGGACTACGTTCCATGAGTGAACAAACCAGAATATTAAAGAAAAGGTCTGAATAATAATAATAATAATAATAATAATAATAATAATAATAATAATAATAATAATAATATAAAAATTTCTCTCTTGAAGTCTCTGATTGAGACTTGGGGGGCAACTCGGACTACACAACGCAAAGACAAAGACAATAATAATAACAATAATAATAATAATAATAATAATAATAATAATAATAATAATAATATCTAGAAATTACCAAGCACTCATACTGAAAAATTGTGTTAGTCCAAAATGCAGAGTCTGTGACAAACATCCAGAAACAATTAGCCATCTTGTATCAGGTTGCGCGGTATTGGCACCCATTGGATATAAAACAAAATGCAACAGAGTGGGCCAATATCTGCACTGGAAAATCTGCAACCCTTACAGAAAGAAAACTGTAAGAAACTGGTTTGAACACCATCCAGACCCGGTTACAGAGATAGGATCTGTAACAATTTTAGCGGACTTTACAATAGACACAGACAGAACAAACAAGGTTAATCGCCCTGACATCGTGATTAGAGACGGCAAAGAGAAAATGTACCTCCTTATTGACATGGCAGTCCCTGCAGACTGCAATGTATCTTTGAAAATCTTCAAAAAACTTTCAAAATACAAAGACTTTGAAATCGAAATCTCAAAAATGTGGCGCATGAGGGCATTAACAATTCCAGCTGTAGTTGGAGCCCTCGGCTTGATTGGAAAAAGGTTCCAATAGACTCATTGAAGGAATCCCTTGTAGCCCATGCCTTAAAGAAATACAAAAAAAATTGTACTCACAAGTATAGCCCACACCTTACGAACGAATTTATCTATGTAAAATAAGTGCGATTTTTTTTTCAAAACTACTCAGTGGAAAATGATTCTATTTTTGACCGCAGGTCTCTGGTTGGGACCCGGAAAGAAATTAGTATACACCAGGAACCAAAGGAAATAAAACAATAAAATAACAACAACAACAACAACAACAATAATAATAATAATAACGAAATGCTTAATTCTTGCAGCACAGGACCAATATTTACTAACTAGAAATTACCAAGCACACATACTGAAAAATTGTGTTAATTGCAAAAGCAGATTCTGTAATAAATATCCAGAAACATGGTGTTAGCACCCACAGAATATTAAACTCGGCATGATAAAGTGGGCCAATATCTGCGCTGGAAAATCTGCAACTTTTACTGGAAGAAAACTGCAAGAAACTAGTCTAAACATGACCCAGACCCGGTTACTGATATAGGTCTTTTAACAATCATATTGGACGTTTCTATACACACAGACCGAACAATCAAAGCTAATCGCCCAGACAGTGATCAAAGAACATAAAAACAGAATGTGCTTTCTTATTGACATGACAGACACTGCAGATATTGTAATGGATCTTTGAAGATCTTCAAAAAATTATCAAAATAGAAAGATCTTGAAGTGGAAGTCTTAAGAATATGGCATATGAGGGCATCAATAATTTCAGTTGTAGTTAGAACCCTCGGATTGGTTGGAAAAAGGTTCCGATAGACTCATAGAAGGGATTCCTGGCAGACCATACCTTAAAGCAATACAAAAAGCTGTACTCACAGGTACAGTCCACACATTACGAAGAGCTTTATCTATGTAAAATGTGCGTGATCTTATTTTTATTTTTTGTTTCTTACAAATATGACCAGTGGAAAATGTCATGAAACCATTTGTCACCTTAGGTCTCTGGTTGGGACCCGGAAATAATAATAATAATAATAATAATAATAATAATAATAATAATAATAATAATAATAAATGCTATGAACACCACCCAGACCCGGTTACGGAGATAGGACCTGTTACAATTCTATGGGATTACACAATACACACTAACAGAACAATCAAGGCCAACCGCCCAGATATTGTTATTAAAGACCACAAACAAAAACGGTGCCTCCTTATTGATATGGCAGTCCCTGCTGACTGCAATGTATCTTTGAAGATATTCAAAAAGCTGTCAAAATACAAGGACCTTGAAATAGAAATCTCGAAAATGTGGCATATGGGAACATCAACAATCCCTGTTGTAGTTGGAGCCCGAGGACTGGTTCGAAAAGATTGCAGTAGACTAATTGAAGGGATTCCTAGAAGTCCATGCCTCAAGGAGATACAAAAAATTGTTCTGACAAGTCCAGCCCACACTTTACGAAGGGTTTTATCTATGTAATTTTTTTTTTTTGTCAGTGGAAAGTGTCATGATGCCATTTCTAACCTTAGGTCCCTGGGCAGGACCCGGAAAGAAATCTGTAAACGCCAGAAATCAAAGAAAATAATAATAATAATAATAATAATAATAATAATAATAATAATAATAATAATAATGATAATAATAAAACAAAGATTGAAGAATTTATTACTGTTCGCAACAAGTGTATTAAAACTAATTATTATTGAAAGAAGGTTTTGAAAGGCATCACCAACTCCGTGCGCAGGATATTCAACCAACAAGAAACAAGAGACCATCTAGTTTCTGGATGACCAGAATTGACCAAAATAGAATGATTCCAAAAGCACAATAAAAGAAGAGCAAAGTATTAGTACTATAACGTCAAAGTCAAAGACTAACACAATGAACATGATCCATCAGTTGTCAGAGGAAACGATGAAGTTACTCTTCTCTGGGACAGGCCAATTGAAATTGATAAAGAAATTAAGGCCAGCGGAACTGATAGAGTTGTGAAGAACGACAAGGAAGGAACTTATTTCGTCATCGACAAGTAAACATCAACGAAAGAAACACCTCCCGGAAAACTGTAGAGAAACTTTCGAAATCTAAAGATTCAGAAATAGAAATTTGGGAGCATGTCGAGGGTGGGGGTGAAGACGACAACAATAGCAGTGTTAATAGGTGCTCTCTGTTTGGTCGGGAAAATGAATAGAAAAAACATCAGTAAAATAATCCCTGGCAATATCAAGATTAAAGATGTCCAGAAGATTGTTCGCCACGGTACTACTCACATATGACGGAGAACTCTGTCCATCAAATAAAGCCATCACACACTCATTGTCCAAGGGGTGGATTTGACTCTATCAATGAACGAAGCAGGACATTACAAAAGAAAACAAAACACGAAAAGGACTCTGAATAATAATAATAATAATCAAACCATATAATAATTATCAATGTGCATATATTTATATATTTCCTGTCCCATCTTTAATGAGAAGAGATCTAAATCAATTTAAATGAGTAAATTTGCTGAGTTCGAATTCCAGTCGAATCCATTACATTCATTCACGTGCTTGGGAAAGGTATGAATCCTCTTCTTCTCCCCACTGGCTATGGGTAAATAGCAGGACAGACCGGGTTCTATAGCCTTGGATAACAACTGTTCTACCGCAGAAATAAATGTCAAACCAGAGCATTAAAAAAGAAAAAAAAAAACAAGAAAAAGGACTCGGAATAATAATAATAATAATAATAATAATAATAATAATAATAATAATAATAATAATAATAATCAAACCATATAATAATTATCAATGTGCATATATTTATATATTCCCTGTCCCATCTGTAATGAGAAGAGATCTAAATCAATTTAATTTAGTAAATTTATGAGTGATTATTTCTCATAATTGTTTAAACAAACGATGCAAATAATTTATTTGCATTTGGACACAATTAGTTTCCGGTCAAAATGAACTGTTTAATTAAGCAGTTGCTTCACTCATACATTTCTTATATTGCAGTCTTATTTGTTCAAGCCTTTCATGTGAAGCAATACCTTTGTCTGTCAAGTAATCGTCTTGCTTCAACTTGATCTTGAAATAGGCTATGTCATCGCAGTTCAGTTGCTAATCTTTTTCTTCCAAGAGATATTACCATTTCATCGTTATATTAAACATACATTTTTTAACGTGAAAATATATTGAGCAAAAAGCGATTTATACAGTATCAGGAACAATCAATGAATCATAGATAACATTGAACATCTAAAGAATATAAAGGGAACGGCTTAATTAAACGCTTCGTTGGTCTCTATTTTGGTGGTGGATTCTTTATTTGCGCTTCATTGAATCTAAATTCGTTGTTTCAAGATATTTGTTTCATTGCATCTCATTATTAAAACTTTCTAACAATTGGCGCCATTTTTACGGCATGGGTACATAAATAATAATAATAATAATAATAATAATAATAATAATTAAACCGTTTCAAGCCAATACTCTGCCCGTACCAAACAAGCTGACGTAGACAAAACCCGTACCCATCAGTGGCTACGTAGTGCAGGGTTGAAAGCGGAAACTGAAGGTTTTATCCTTGCTGCGCAGGACCAATGCTTGCTAACTAGGAATTATCAAGCACATATATTAAAATATTGTGTCAGCCCAACATGCAGATTATGTGATAAATATCCAGAAACGATTGATCATCTTGTATCAGGTTGTACGATATTGGCACCCACTGAATATAAAACTCGACATGACAGAGTGGGCCAATACCTGCACTGGAAAATCTGCAACTTCTACGGGAAGGAAACTGAAAGAAAATGGTATGAACACCATCCAGACCCGGTTAAGGAGATAGGACCTGTTACAATTCTATGGGACTACACAATACACACTGACAGAACAATCAAAGCCAACCGCCCAGATATTGTTATTAAAGACCACAAAAAAAATAAAAAATAAAAAAATACAGTGCCTCCTTATTGATATGGCAGTCGCTGCAGACTGCAATGTATCTTTGAAGATATTCAAAAAGCTGTCAAAATATAATCTCGAAAATGTGGCATATGGGAACATCAACAATCCCTGTTGTAGTTGGAGCACTAGGACTGGTTGGAAAAGATTGCAGTAGACTAACTAAAGGGATTCCTGGAAGTCCATGCCTCAAAGGGATACAAAAAATTGTTCTGACAAGTATAGTCCACACTTTACGAAGGGCTTTATCTATGTAATTTTTTTTTTTTTTTTTTTGTCAGTGGAAAGTGTCATGATGCCATTTCTAACCTTAGGTCCTTGGGCGGGACCCGGAAAGAAATGTGTAAACGCCAGAAATCAAAGATAATAATAATAATAATAATAATAATAATAATAATAATAATAATAATAATAATAATAATTCACTGGGATTTAGGGATTCAAACTAATCGACCGATTCAGGACTGGAGACCAAATCTAATTAACAAGGAGAAAAACACAAAACTAAAAAGTAAGTATAAACATTTGAGTGGATTTCGTTGCAAATTAAAAGGAACTAAAAAAGCTGGTTAATTATTTAGATCGCGCTAGACAAGTGAAGAATCTATGGAACATGAAAATAGCAAGAGTACCAATAGTATATAGAGCTCCGGGAACAGTCCGAACAAAAAAGAAAAGTAAAATAGAAGATTAACGAAAAGTGTGAAAGAACTGGATATCCATGGTAGAATCAAGAAAATCCAAACAAACGTGATGCTGAAGATAGAATACTGAGGAGGGTGCTGGAATAATGAGGAGAGTGTTGCTGTAACTTGAACTTCAATATAAGCCACCGGTTACTGCTAGTTAGAACACTCAATGGGTAATAATAATAATAATAATAATAATAATAATAATAATAATAATAATAATAATAATGAAAAATTGTCAACACGAAATGCAGGTTCTGTAATAAATATCCAGAAACAATGCATCTTGTATCAGGGTGCACGGTATCACCACTCACTGCATATATTACTAGCATGACACAGTGTGTCAATATCTGCACTGGAAAATCTGCAACTTTTACGGGAAGGAAACTGCAAGAGATTGGTAAGAATACCATTCAGACACGGTTACAAAGATGCGACCTATGACAATTGGACTTTATAATACACTCAGACAGAACAATCATAGTTAATCTCCCAGATATCGAGATCAAAGACCACAAGAACATATTGTGCTTTTTTTATTGACATGACTGTCCCTACAGATTGTAATGGATCTTTGAAAATCTTCAAAAACCTATCAAAATGCTAGGATCTTGAAGTAGAAATCTCAAAAATATGGCACATGAAGACATCGATAATTCCATTTGTAATAGAAGCCTTTGGATTGGTTAGAAAAGGTGCCGATAGACTCATTGAAAGGATCATTTATAGACCAAGTCTTAAAGAAATACAAAAACAAAAATGTTCTCACAAATACAGCACACACCTTATGAAGAGCTTTATACTTGTAAAATATGTGTGAGTTTATACTGTCTCTTTTTTTTTTTTTTTACAAAAATGATCAGTGGAAAATGTCATGAAAACATTTCTGACCTTAGGTCTCTTGTTGGGACCCGAAAGGAAAGGTGTATACAACAGAAATCAAAGGATATAATAATAATAATAATAATAATAATAATAATAATAATAATAATAATAATAATAATAATGAGTACAGCTCACCGTTTACGAAGAGCTTTATCTAGTTAAAATGAGTGTGACTTTAGAGGTTTTTTTGTTTTTGTTCTTTCATAAAAAGGTTCAGAGGTAAAATGTCACGAGGCCATTTCTGACGTTAGAAACTCTAAAAAGAATAAGAAAGTTTCGGACGTTGTTATTCAAATTGATCGTTACATCCTAACGAGACAGTCAGATCTGATAGTTGAGTACAAAAGACAAAAACATGATCTACCGGATCCTAGATGGGGAGGTGCTGGCGGACCACAAGCCGAAACAAAATCTCACCCGGGAACTGAGAAAACTGTAGGACATAATTATTAGCATCGTGCGCATCATAATTGCTGCATTGGGAATAGTCTTAACAACGCTACAGAATCGAGAATGGATTAGAAGTTCGAATAAGAATTCGGAGTGGAATTGTCCAGACAGCAGCATTGCTAGAGTCTGCGAGAACAATGAGGAATATAGATTTAAAAATAGCCTTGCTCCAAACTCCAACGATAATCACGACGTCTGATAAGAGTGTTACTGTATTGAGAAAACTTGTCAATTGATTTCAATTTAGATCTGTATGATATTACTAATATAAAAGCAAATATAAATAACACTGAAATTTACGGCCCTAATATAGGTAATAAAATCATAATTATAATAATAATATATGTCGCCATCGTTATTGGATTGTTTGAAATGGCCTCCAAGAATCCTGCTAGAAGAATAAATAACTTTAGGATCTTGAAATGAATGTCAAAACCCAGAATAGTGAGGAGTGTTAAAAAAACTTCATCCTAAATTAAAACGAGAGATACTAATTGTGCGAATGCCCATTAATAATAATCTAGATGTATAAAACGCTAGATAGATATGATATTTGCAACTGTAATAAGCAGATACAATTTATTGTGGTTTCTTTTAAAGTGCTTAATATCTGGGAAAGGCACATTGTTAATCCCTTAGCTACGAGTGTTTCACAATGAAAATCAGTGGTCGACGAAGATTGAATCGCATCGTGAAACTGTTAGTAATGCCAACGATCTTGTGAAGACCGGGAAATGGAACGTTTTTCAAGGTTTTCAAAAGAGATTTTAAACATCGATCTACCTTTAATACATATGCATAGAAGCACGATCGCACACGCATGCACATGAATACACACACATTTACAGCTGCACATTCAAGCATATACGTGCGTCAGTGCCATATTTCTAGGATAAACTCATATCTTTCTGATAAATAAACCATGTGAATTTCAGCTTGTAATAAACTGTTTTTACTAGAAATAAAATCTGTTTTGATTAAAAATATTTACAATAATACGATATTATAAAGCAATTCAACGTATGGTAGATAAATATATATAATAGGTTTTTGTATTTTTTTTTTTTAATTTTAAGCAAAATGATATTAGGTTGGTGCAAAAATAATGACGTAATAATGTCGTTTTTTGACGTATTTTTTAACGTCAAAAAACGACATTATTACGTCATTATTTTTGCACCAACCTAATATTTTTACGTGTGAAAAGAAAGAGAGAACCTAAAAAGCAAAATAAGGATATTGAATGATGGGAATATGAATTGACGAAAATGCCGAGAAAGTTGAACAGAGATCACGGGACAATTAATAAAGAAACTCAAAACGTTTCTTAAGAATAATTTGCAAATCAAATGTGTAATCAGCAAGAAAAATGAATTATCTAGCAAGAAACTATTTGTGTGGCATTGGTGTAACTTAGACAAAACAGTACATGGAAATTAATTTGTCAACAATAATTTTTATTAATGAATGTAGAGCTACATTGGCTTGACCTGATGTATTGATCAAAGGTTGGGCTCTTCTCTCGAAATGCGATGCCAATGCGATTTAGAAGACAACAAGAGACAGGTTTTCTGAGAGTAGTGAAGGCTGTAGAATTATAAGTTCCTTCAAAGTTGATAATGGTATCTAGATAGATGCAGAAAACTATTGTAAATTCTAAGACGAAACGTTTTTTTGTTTTTTTTGCATAATACTGGGCACAAACATAAAGCGCTAAGCTAAAAACTATATTTTACACTTCAATGCCCCTTCACGTGTCACAAGGCAACAAAGGTTTCGATGACACCAAATTAAAGGAACCAGCCTCTCCAGCTGATAGAAATTTTGGCTCCATGATTGAAGGAGAGATATGTGAGAATGAGAAAGAAGATTCAAACAAAGATTTTTTTAAAAAAAATTAAATCACCGCCAAGAAAGGCGATAATGTCACTATGCTACAACGAACGACTGGGAGTGAAAGGGAATGGGAAATTCTTAAAAGGAAACGGAAACCCAATCCTAAACAGGAAACAAGGCATAAATCTCTACTTCTGTTCAAATGACCGGGGAGCAGTTTAATCCGGACGATAGGCGAATCTATCTATTCCTATTACAATGGATAAACCTCTACTCCAATTCAAATGACCCGGGAGTAGTGTAATCCGGACGATAAGCGAACCTATCTACTCCTATTACAATGGATAAACCTCTACTCCAATTCAAATGACTCGGGAGTAGTGTACTCCTGATGATAGGCGAACCTATCTACTCCTATTACAATGGATAAACCTCTACTCCAATTCAAATGACTCGGGAGTAGTGTACTCCTGATGATAGGCGAACCTATCTACTCCTATTACAATGGATAAACCTCTACTCCTGTCTAAATGACCGGGAAGGTGTGTGAACTGCATAAACCTATCTACTCCTTCTATTGGTGGAGGAGATAAAAAGACAAAATGAAATAAATAAATAGTGACTAGTTCAAATCCAGACGTTAGAAAGAGGACAGAGCTGAAGAAGACTTTACAAAGAACCAGAAACCCGATCATAAGCAAGAAACAAGAGATAAACCTCTACTCCTGTTCAAAAGGGAAGGAGTGTGAACCGGATGTTAAGCAAATCTACCCACACCTGTTAAAAATTTCTGAGAATCAATAAAAATTGCTACAGTAAATCAGTAGATGAAAAACATTCCAATAGAATGACAATTTACAAAAATAAATAATGAAATATTAATTTATGCAGGTAAATGGGATATTGGTAATGTTAGCTGTTTCCTTATAAGGAAACATTCGGCATTCATTGACCGAGCAGTTTGCATTCCTGCCATTTAGAATGTATAAAATCTTTCCCTTAATACATTTTTTATGGAAAATTGGTTTCTCAAGCCCAGTAATCAAATATATGTTTCTTTGGCCTGAATCTTACCGAAAATTTTTAAATAAAAAAAAAATATGATCCCCAAGATTGTTTGCATGATAAAACCTAACAGACCAAAAGCAAGTTATTATCAATATATATATATATATATATATATATATATATATATATATATATATATATATATATATCAATTGCATAAAAATGAAACTCAATTGTACCCCATTTATATGGACATTTCGCTCCTCGGGATAAATTCCCTGGAGTTTGTCAATGCTAAAACATTTGATAAAAAAAAAAAAATGAATCGTAACGTTTTTTTTAAATTTTTTTTTTTTTGTTGTTTTTTAAATTAAAATTAAAAAGGACGGAAAGAAAGAAGAAAAAAGAGAGGAAAACAGAGGAACAAACCGCAAATAAGGGGAAAAGCCTTTAAGAGAGAGATAGAGAGAAAAAAAAGAGAAAAGAAACATCAAAATAGTGAGAGGGAACAGGAAGACCGAACATCAGTTTTAATATTTTATATTATAAGGATTCATTTGGATTACATACCCACGGACTTTTGCCTATATATATATATATATATATATATATATATATATATATATATATATATATATATATATATATAGGCAAAAGTCCATGGGTTCTAAGTGAATATATATATACGTGGTGTAACAGCAAAATTGTCCAAATCATGTAACATTATGGGATGACTGTCCATCCCACAAAATATTTAATATCTAAAAACCACTAAACTAATTGTGTTTGTTTCTCTTTTTTTTTTTTTGACTTTCAGCCGTCTTGACACCTTTTGCCGTAAGAATCCCCCCAAAACCCTTTGAATTATTCAGTTAGAAAGAGAAGAGGTTAAAATCATTTTGTGTCAGCCCAACTATGTCATCCCAACTGAGTAGTGATGTGACGAAAAATACCATTCAGGCCTTCAGTAATGGTACCTACATACATATTCTGGCTTCCATTCAATAACCATCAAGAGAACGGTGAATAAATTTAAAAAAGAGGGAACAGCAGAGAAGAAAAGTGGATCAGGAGGTAACAACAAGAAGAGGGATCATCATTTCAACTTATTGTTCAAACTGGAGTGCAAAGGCGAATTCCAGTAAGATATTTTTAGTCATTTCTAAGATACAACGGTTCAAAGCTTAATCTAACAATTGGACAATTTTGCTGTTACACGATTTGGACAGTTTTGCTGTTACACCCAGCGTTTGTGTGTGTATATATATATATATATATATATATATATATATATATATATATATATATATATATATCGTAAGTGAATGTCAGGTGAGGCATTGGATAACAGTTCGGAGTGATAAAGTCGAGTTCGAACTTGTCGGGTTCGCCGGAAATTTTGTATAAAAACAAATAATTTTCAGAACAGTTTTCATAGACGAACGATAGTTTAAATTCTGGTTAAAAGAGTTTATATAATTATATATAGCGGGGAGAGAGAGAAGAAGCATATAAATAAATGGATACTTAGATAGGGTGTGATATATATATATATATATATATTAGGTTGGTGCAAAAATAATGACGTAATAATGTCATTTTTTGACGTATTTTTAACGTCAAAAAACGATATGATTACGTCATTATTTTTGGACCAACCTAATATGTGTGTGTGTATGTGTGTGTATAGAGAGAAAAAGACCGAGAGAAGAAGAAGAAGAAGAAGAGATTTTATTTATTTACAATATTTACATTCGGACTATTGTCCTGATATTTATTGTTATCACAACGTTTCGGCCGTTGTGTCTTCATCAGGTGTATGCTGATCCGGGTAACCTTCCGGACTGAACACATTATTTAATCTACGAGAAGTAAACTATTCTAATTCCACTGCCTATGTCTAGCAATATCTCATATAGGTCTTATTTTTTTATTTATTCTTTTTGTTTTTTTAGCAATGCTCAGTTCTTGCTCGCCCGGTTAGATCTTATACGTTGGAACTCACGCGTCATATTGCTCATATAAATATACCTTGAAAATGTAACAACATCAGTTGCTTAATACCGACTTGATTGTGAGAAGACTGACTTATTCGGAACACTTTTCGCAAAGCGCACAGATACTACACTATGTTCCTAAACAGAAGTATCGATCGATACGTAAATAACTGCGTCATTTTTGACGGGTAATATGTTAATAATAATAATGATAAGTGACAGATGAAATATCTCAAGCACAAATTTACTTTGTCTATAATTAAATAAATAACAACAGTAACAAGAATACTGGAATATTAAGGAGACATGCTATCACTTAATCTTCAGTGTAATAATAATAATAATAATAATAATAATAATAATAATAATAATAATAATAAACTTTTATGAAAGAATTACAGTTGTATGATTTTTATAATTGTGCACATTTTTCAAAAATAACTTGAAGACAGACATCCTGTCGAAATATTGTTAAATATTGTTAAATATTGTTAAACACTGTTTTTTCTTTCTTTTTTTTCCTTAAACCGCGCTCTTCTAAGTGTGTTGCAGTAATAGCAATAATAAGAAAGATTTAAAAACTGATATCTTATATAAGATTGCAGTAATTTTCCGCTATTTTCAAAATTTTATTTCAAAAATTTATTTTCACCGTATTAACGTCTAAACATATAATCAATTTTAATATTATTATTATTAATATTAATATTCTTATTGTTATTATTATTAATAATAATAATAATAATAATAATAATAATAATAATAATAATAAACATTTATGCAAAGACATATTTTTGTATTGTTTTTACTATTGTTTATTGTTTTACTATTTTTTATACTTGTAGGTAATTTTTAAACATTGAACTTACTTGAATACAGACATACTGTCTAAAGATTGTTAAATATTGTTAAAGACTGTTTTTTCTTAAATCGTGTTTTTCTAAAAGTGTTGCGATGTTGATGATCATGATGATTATAATAATAATAATAATAATAATAATAATAATAATAATAATAATAATTTGAAAATCGATATTTTATATAAAATCGTAGCAATTTCCGGTGATTTTCGGAGTTTTATATCAAACAATTATTTTCACCTTACGAACATCTTATACATCCTTTTACATATAATTAATTTTATAATAATAATAAAAGTAACAACAACAACAACAATAATAATAATAATAATAATAATAATAATAACAATAATAATAATAATAGTTTTGTTTTTTTCTTGTTTTGTTTTTTTTTTTTTTGTTTTTTGTTTTTTTTGAGGTATTAATTTTGGTCCATCGTGCTACAATGAAATCACCTCGATGCAAGGCTCGAAAATTTTGATTTTCCTGATTAATGACTAAAGATTTGTAATGACTACATTAAAAGACAGAGACTTTAGATATTTGAACGTTTCCAATCATATTTAAAATTATTAACTCGTTTCATATGGAATTGACCGATATTATAAAACTTAAAAGCTAACAAACTTTCAAATCGATGAAGCTGAAATATTCAATCGAAATAATGAGAGTTTTTATTGAGATTACTAATAAGTAAATCATTTTTTTCAATTCTGCAGATTACAGTTGATACTCAAGAATTAATAGATTTTATTTTTTTAATCCGGCATATTTTTTTATTACTTTAAGAGCTATTTTTAGTGGATACCCGTATTTCAGCAGATAGGGGTATCGATTAAAAATAACGCTCGAATTAAATAATATCTATCTATCTATCTATCTATCTATCTATCTATATATATATATATATATATATATATATATATATATATATATATATAGATAGATAGATAGATAGATAGATATGCATGTGTAAAAAGTCATATATAACTAAAATTAAGTAAAAGGACAAATTGAATAAAAGACAAAAGGAAAACTTATCTTAGTCGCCGACGCGTTTCGTCCTCTCTATATATGTATATAAATTATTTACAAATGTATGTATATATATATATATATATATATATATATATATATATATATATATATATATATAAGTATGCAGAAAATAGAAAAGAACACGTTGGGTGTATAATCCGGAGATCCTTAATATTTTTGTTTCTATTTTTATAAATGTATATATATATATATATATATATCTTATATATTTCTATATCAGTGGTATGTATAGGTTTATAATATTAATATATTTATTTATATATAATATATATATTATCTATAAAATTATTTTTAAATTAATAACTATTCATTTTAAGATATTTTAAAGACGATTAATAACAATGGGTCACAGTAAAAAAAAGAATTTATATTAAAAAAAATAATAGTTTTTATTTCGATGTAAGGAATAATACTTTGATTCATTTAAATGCTTTGAACTGTAGCACTCCTTCGGCATTTGAAGTTGTTTGTTTAAAATTCTTTGAAAAGACGTTGTGGAAATCAGCGGATCGCAAGATCTTTGGCGACTGATTTTGACTTTATTTTTTTTATTTATTTTGGGGAAAAAATTATCAAACGCTAACAATCTCACCTCGATTAATTTAATTATGCCGATTATTGTAATTTGTTGTTTTGATTTTAATAGCTTGTAAAATAAACCGTAAGTCCTATTCTATCTCTTCTTCTTTTGCTTCTTCATCTTCTTTTTCTTCTTATTATTATGATTTCCTTTGATTTCTGTTGTATACGCATTTCCATCCGTGTCCCATCCAAATACCTAACGTCAGAAATGGCATCATAAAATTTTCCACTGAACATAAGATAAAAATAAAACAACTTAAAATTGAAAATATCTTTTTTAGATATATAAAGCCATTCGTTTTAGTTCCAAGAACATTATTATTATTATTATCATCATTATTATTATTATTATTATTATTATTATTACTATTATTATTATTATTATTATTATTATTATTATTATTATTATTTTGTTTATTTTTTTTCCTTTGGTTTCTGTAGTATACACATTTCCTTCCGGGTGCCAACCAGAGACCTAAGGTCAGAAATGACTTCATGACTTCACTGATAATTTTTATAAAAAACCACTAAGATCACACACACATTTTACATAGATAGATACTTGGTATTATTATTATTATTATTATTATTATTATTATTATTATTATTATTATTATTATAAATGGCTTCCTGACATTTTACACTGAACATAATTGTAATAAAAATTAAAATTAAAATAAAACAACGTAAGGTCACACCCATTTTACAAATATAAAGCTATTCGTAAGATGTCAGCTGTACTTGTTAGAATATGTTTTTTTTTGCATTTCTTTACTGCATGAGCTACCAGGGATTCCCTTCAATATGTCTATCGGAACCTTTTCCAATCAAACCGACGGTTCCAGCTACAGCTGGAATTATTGATATCTTCACGTGCCACATTTTTGAGATTTCCACTTCAAGAACTATGCATTTTGATAGTGTTTTGAAGATGTTCAAAGATCCATTCCAATCTGCAGGGATTGCCATGTCAATAAGAAAGCACATTCTGTTCTTGTTTTCTTTGATCACGATGTCCGGGCGATTAGTTATGTTGGTATATATATATATATATATATATATACCAACATAACTATATATATATATATATATATATATATATATATATATATATATATATATATATATATATATATATATATATATATTGAGTTTTGGGATTGCAATACTCTCTAATATATAAACATGTTGACAAGTTATTTCTGTTAAATGTATTTTATTGGCATTTTACCTGTGGGACATTTCTTTTATTGGATTTAATGTATGCAGAAATGTGTTGTTTGCGCGCAAAAACACAATAAAAAACTTAACAGACGGAATTCACACACGCACACTCATACGCACATACTATTTTTAATTTAAATAACCTTTATGACTCATGTCAGTGCTCAATATCTGGGTATAGAGTCACTATAATTCACACACACACACAGATATACATATATATATATATATATATATATATATATATATATATATATATATATATATATATATATATATATATGCATGTGTGTGTATGCGTGTATTTGTGTGTGAGCACGTACATTTAAGATGCGCATAGAAAAACACTACACACACACACACACACACACACACACACACATATATATATATATATATATATATATATATATATATATTTGGTTGGATAGATGTGAGTTTGTAACCCTTTGTTTCACCCTATATATATATATATATATATATATATATATCAGCAGCTTCAATATATGTGAGTGTGTGTATATTATTAGAAAACTGGAAAAATCCAATTAAAAAACACTCGACAAAAAAAATATCGGTTGTATTAAATACAATTTGTTTAAATGAATTCTTGGTCTCTCTCTCTCTCTCTCTCTCTCTCTCACACACACACACACACATACAGACACATGCACACATATATGTGTATATATATACGTGTGTGTATATATATATGTATGTATATATATATATATGTGTGCGTGTGTGTATGTGTCTGTGCATGTGTGTATATAAAAAATTATCGGTCAAAAAA
>OZ010601.1:59226099-59233599 GCA_963932145.1 Acanthosepion lycidas | reverse complement strand
CATTATTCTGTTTCCTTCTGTAATGTTAACAGCCAGATATATACAGCTGAATATCCATGTATGTGTGTAGGCGTTTGTACGTCTGTCTGTTGATAACGGGCTGTAAAAGAATCAATCTCTGTTTGTTTTGTATTGATTAATCGACAATTATATGTATATAATTTCGCGTATATGTAAGTAAAAAAAAAACTTTTTTAAAGTGACAATGAACAAGTGTATCCGTAATTATGTAATTTAGTTCATTTAGTTATATATATATATGTATAAGCAAATTCATCGAACAGCTCAAGCACCTGCAAGCGGTATATATTTTATTAGCATATAGGTAATAAATATATTAGAAACTATAGAAATGTCATTGTAATGAGTTTGATTTAATTGAGAAGGTAGGCATTTTGGTTGTTCAAGTGTATAAATATATATTGTGTTATGTTTATATAAAATTATGTGTGTGTTTTGTTAGTGTCAGTATGTTATTGTTATTTTTTGAGTAATTAATTGTAGACATTTTAAAAAATGTGTCCATTTTGCTTTTCTTTCTTAGGAAGATTTTTTGTTTTTTTGAAGAAAAAGAATTTGTAAGAAGTCCTAGGTAGGTATTATGATTTACCTACGTAGAGATGACCAAAATAAAGTCCGCGTTTTGTGAAAATCGTAGATGTGGGTCCATGATTGATTGGCCAAAGTAAACATGTTCCAGCCAGGAAATTTTGCTTCCTGTGTGAAAAAGAAAAGGAGGGTGACAGACGTCTTCGTATATGATTACAATCTCAATTTCTTACCTTGAAAGGTTTCTTTCTTTCTTTATTTTTTTGCGATTTCCATTTTCACGTTTCCTTTTTAAACAATCATATGGATCCTTTAAGTGCGTTGAAAAATCCTTTTTAATCTTTAAATCTTATATGTACTTTGTTGCTTATTCTTGCACAACCTATTTCCTGTTCAAAGAAAGGTATCTTTCTTTCTAGTTATATATTTAAACAATCTATCTATCTATCTATCTATCTATCTATCTATCTATCTATCTATCTATTACGAAATAATAATTTTTCCCAAGTGATTGTCACAATGCAGTAATCACCATCAGTTGTTCATTTGAAGAATCCATTATTTGTGTCGATGTGAATATAAATCTACGGGCCGCTTGTAAAATTGCGATATTTTCCTTTTTTTTTTAATGTCCGATCGACGAGAAAAAAAGTAAAAAAAGAAAGAAAGGAAACATCTAGCTGGCTATATCTACATATGTGTATACCTATATATGTTTACTTATCTATATCTATACAAACGCACACACACATATGTTTGTATATATATATGTATGTATATATATATATATATACATATATATAATTATATATGATGTCTTTAGAAGAGTCTTGTCACCATCTTTCTCTTTCAAATCATTTTTGTCGTCTGCCAATGTTGAAAATGAAGCGGCCTTTAAGTTTTGTTGTTATTCCTTTTTCCTTCTTTTTTTTTTTTTTTTTTTCTTCTTCTTTTTTGCTTTTTTTTTACTATTTTGCTTTCCTTGTTCTTTTTCCGTTTTTCTTTTTAATGAATTGGAAGAAAAGTTTCACTTGCACCATCCAATTCTCTTGTTTTTTCCCCCGACGGAAATAACACTTCGTTTCCTGATGGTAGTAATTGTAGTGGTAGACTACGAGACGCGCTGGTCGCGGTGGTAGGAGACGCAGAAGTCGGGGCATCGGTGAGTGGTGGTGGTGAGGGAGGAGGAGGAGGAGGAGGAGGGAAAGGGCAGGGAGAAGGGGGAGTGGTTGTGATTGCTGGAGTTGAGGTGTGGGGCTGTGTGAACTGGTGATGGTGGACGTGTCTGTAGTACCAATAAAAGTAGTAGCAGTTGTGTAGATATGATTTCCGGGCAGTCGATACAAGGTAAGTGCCACCCGATAACAACGAGGATAATAAATGTGATAAGGCTAGTAGTAGTAGTAGTAGTAGTAGTAGTAGTGGTGGTAGTGGTGGTGCTGGTAGTAGTAGTAGTAGTAGTTGTAGTAGTAGTAGTAATCATTCGCAGAAAGGGGAGGAGGAAGAGGAGGAGGGGGAAAACATTGGTTCTTGCTATTAAGATAAATTTCTGTCGGGTTATGATCGGATTTATTCAGCTTTATTTTATTTTATTTTTAATGCATGTGTGGGTTTTATTTATTTTCATTTATTTATTATTTTTAATTTATTTATCTATATTTTTTAAATATATTTGATTATTTTTCAATATTATTAAATGTGAGTTTTTGATTAACAAGTAATAATCCACTGTTTTGTTTGTTTTTGTTAACTTTTTCGTGTTTTTAAATCCTTGCTGATCGATAACAAATATTTAAAATAATGTAATATGATTTAAATTTTTAAAAGTGTTACGAAATTGACTATCGTTTTCGAATTTTTTGTTGTCATTATTTGTTATAAATAGTTTATATATGCTTTCAACTATGTATGAATAGACACGGGTTATATGCAAAAGTTCCTAGGTCATTTTTAAGAACAAGCCCGAATACCCATATATATATATATATATATATATATATATATATATATATATATATATATATATATATATATATATATATACATACATACATACATATATATATATATATATATATATATATATATATATATATATATATATATACCGATCACCCCAAGCAATACAGTAAAGCCACTAAGATTCAAGGGATTACTGGGAATGGAAATATTAGAAAACAAAAATAATAAATGTAAAGAATAAAAGGAAACGTGCGGAACAAAATACATATTTATTATTATTAGTAGTATACATACATCATAAAGATTTGAAGCGAAAATAATATGCACACACATTCATGATATATATATATATATATATATATATATATATATATATATATATATATATATATATCACATCGACGTGGTGTTATGGTTAATAAGCACGTCCTTCTCGATCAATTACGTGATTCTTACTTTTGGCCTTGTGGTACATTTAAGCTATGATTATCTAAATCACTATATACAATGTTCAAAAAATATGTAGCCTCTCTGACAATAAATGTGTAGTATTATAAGAAGATTAATTATTAAACTTATGAAATCTTAATGTTTATTTATTTCCAAAGAAAATTAACGCTCTAAATTCAATAATAAATGAAATCAATTAAATGCATGTATGTAAATATTCAAACAGACTGTGTGAGTGTATGTGTGTGTATGCATGTGTGCGTATATATATATATATATATATATATATATATATATATATATATATATATATATATATGTAGACACACACACAAACACGCCATCCTACACATGTGCACATACGCACACGTGGAGGTGTACGCACGCGCACACATACATGCCAACAAATATACCTGTTAAAAATAATTAAAAAAATCGCATCAGTTATCGTTTCCCTAGCTTAATAGAAAAATAACGAAAATGAGAAAATCGACAAACATAGTTGACATCTCCTGACGAGTGGACAGAACGTAAAGGTGCTGAAGATCAATCAGCAAAGCGATAAATTTTATATTTCTATTAATTCTATACATATATAAAAGTGACAAATTTTATATTCGTATTAATCCAATATATATATATATATATATATATATATATATATATATAAATATATATATATATTGAGCAATAAAAAATATTAAATATTAAAAAATTAAAATCTTCAGACACACTGGATTGCATATTAATATTCTTACATTTTTATTATTATTTCATTTAGATTCGTCAACTAGTTTCGGCCAACATGGCCATCATCAGGAGAAAAAAAAATTCTGCTTACTGGTAGCATTGAAATATAGAAAGTAGTATATATATATATATATATATATATATATATATATATATATATATATATATATACAGGATTAATGCAAAAATATTTGTCACTTTGTTTATTGATATTAACTCTCTCTCTCTCTCTCTTTCTATATATATGTATGTATATATACTAGTTTATTAGTATATAATATATATATTGATATATATATATATATATATATATATATATATATATATATATATATATAGTAATAAATATACTGATATATATTATAAAATATTAGTATATGATATATATATATATATACTAATGGGTATATATACTATTATATATATATTATAGTATATATATATATATATATATATATATATATATATATATATATATATATATATATATATATATATATATACCGCTGTGAGCCTTAGCAGAAAACTAATCGTGTGCCGGAAGATGAAATCAGCTGGCAGATATTGTTGCGTTCAATTGGAACTATTTTCTATGTGAAAAGGGTAAACCTATCACTTTTCTAAAACGACAACACTACCACCACCACCACCACCACTTTCTATATGACAAAAAATGCAGTGTAGAGTGACCCATTACTCCACAAGTCATTGAAAGGACACCTGAAAAATTGTTCTCACAAGTTCCGCACACCTTTTACGAAGGGCTTTTGTCTATTTAAAATGTGCGTGATCATAAACTGTTTTAGTTTTACTGCAAGTGGAAAATGACATGATGCCATTTTTGACCTTGGGTTCGTGATTAAGACCCGGAAGGAAATGATTTTACGACAGAAATGAAAGGAAATAATAATAATAATAATAATAATAATAATAATAATAATAATAATAATAATAATAATAACAGCAACAACAACAGCATGAGGACGTCAACAACCCCAATTGTAGAATGGAGCCCTAGGATTGATTGGAAAATATTCCAATAGAATCATTGAAGGGATTCCTAGTAGCCCATGACGTAAAGAAACACAGAAAATTCTTCTCGCAAGTATAGACCATGTATTACGAATGGCTTTGTCTATGTAAAATGTGTGATTTTTTTTTGTTTTGTTTTCAAAACTACTCAGCGGAAAATATCATGATGCCATTTCTGACCTTAGGTCTCTGGTCGGGACCCGGAAAGAGATGAGTATACACCAGAAATCAAAGGAAATAATAATAATAATAATAATAATAATAATAATAATAATAATAATAATAATGGAAGTGTCGACCATATTACCTCAGGATGTCCGGAACTAGCAAAAAAATGAATATACCCGCAGACATAACAAGGTAGCGACATATTGTGCACTGGAAGATATGCAAGAAGCACAAAATCGAAACTAAGCAGATACAGTTACCCAAAGTAACGATGTAACTATCCTCTGGGACATGCCAATTCAAACTGACAGGGAAATAACAGCCAACAGACCTGATATTATCATAAAAACAAGAAATTCTTGACGTATATTGGCATAGCAGTGCCGTCTGAGAGAAACACCTCCATAAAATTATTGAGAAATTGCCTAAACACAAGGACCTGGAGATCGATATTAACAGGATGTGGGAAATGAAGACTGAGACTGTACCAATAGTAATCGGAGCACTGAACCTAATGAGAAAAGGAATGGAGAGTTCTACTAACAGTGTCTCAGGTAACATCAACATACAAGTTGCCCAGAAAATCTCCCTACTAGGAACATCCCATATACTAAGAAAAGTGCTATCGATTAAATGATAATTCTCCTATAAGGCCTAAAGATCATAGTTTGGACCCGGATCTACAGGACGCAAAGCAGGAATCATAATATACACAAATAATAATAATAATAATAATAATAATAATAATAATGTTTTCTTTATTTTAGTATAAATATGGAAGCCGATATGTGATGGTATAGAAAAGGATGTCCGAACTCACTCCAGATGTAATTGTCCGAGAATCTATCTTGCTGGCCATTGTCCCACATTCAGCAAGAAGATTCCTGTCTATTTATAGATAGCACTGACATATACACCCGTATGTACTGGCGCATCGATGTCTATATGACTTAAGGTGTCTATGTCAGGTGGAAATATAATTTCAAAGATTTTAAAGTGTATTTCATAAATGAGACTCCATTGTGGTATATATCGCTCGAAAGAGATTCGAAAATTAAGCGTAGGTCGATGATAGAATTACTTATTTTCATTTCTTTTCTTCTCCGCCAGTCCCTATCTATCTATACCAGACTATTCGTATCTATCTATCTATCTATCTATCTATCTATCGTAATTCCCCTTGCATAATACGCCTTCATCCATAATACGCACACCTAAAATTGTGCAGAAAGTGTGAGAAAATGCTTCTACTCATGCATAATACGCACATGTTGTTTGGTTCTAAAATCCTATAAGTTGTAACTCCAGTTTCGTTACGGCCAGCGTTTCCTACTCTTATTTAAAGAAAAAAAAAAGGTTTTAAACAACAATATTATTCTAATTCTAGTTTTATGATAATTCTTATTCTATTTTACGGCAATTTTTAAAGATTTTTTTAGCTGTGCATAATACGCACCACTGTTTTTGCTTACTATTTTTTAGAAAAACAATGTGTATTATACATGGGAAATCACGGTATCTAACTATCTCAGTCTGTTCACTATCTATCTATCTATCTATCTATCTATCTATCTATCTATCTATCTATCTATCACATTCTGCCCAATCTATCTATCTATCTATCTATCTATCTATCTATCACATTCTGCCCAATCTATCTATCTATCTATCTATCTATCTATCTATCTATCTATCTATCTATCTATCTATCTTAATACACTGATAGCTGTCTGCTTAATTCTTTATGCGTGCACGCGGGTGAATGCGTTTATGCATGTTTCTAAGCATTTACTGTCCCCAATTGTGACATTGCTTTTTCTATTTTCTATTGTTGTTATTATTATTATTATTATCATTAGTAATAATAATAATAATAATAATAATAATAATAATAATAATAATAATAATAATAATAATGTTATGCGTTGATTTAATTTTGTTTCAGCAATGTATAGTTTTTATTAACAAAGTATAATTTTCTTCTTCTGCCAGGAAAGTCTAATTTCTTTTTTCATTTTAAGGTCCGCAATTTGTTTAAATTTTCCATACTTGGGGTGAAGGAGTGGCCAATATTAGAGATAGACCGTTTGTCGATACAGAGTATGTGGACATAGGGAACAATACAGCACAGTGACCGTCAGTTTCAATATATATATATATATATATATATATATATAGTCTTAAGGTGTGCTATATTTATGGGATAGAGTGCTCAATATCAGAGATACAGCGTGTGTAAATATCAAAGTGAACATTCAAGTCAACACTTACAGGCGACAGGGTGTTTCATGCTAGAAACACCATGTCGCCTCTAAGTGTTGACTTCAATGTTCACTTACATATATATATATATATATATATATATATATATATATATATATATATATAATTTTTAGGGAAATCTATGAAGAAGTGGAAAAAATTTTATATGACGTGTTTCACCTTTTAGGAATTCATCGAACTAAAGTGATGTTTATTACGTTGATGCGATTGATGGAGAAGGCCTGCTGAGAATGATAAATTTATATATATATATATATATATATATATATATATATATATATATATATACATTTTGGCAATATAGTT
>OZ010601.1:59196099-59218599 GCA_963932145.1 Acanthosepion lycidas | reverse complement strand
GATGCACACAAAGATGCACACACAGACACAGACAGACAGACACGCACACACACACATATATAAGATTAACACAAATAAAATTTGTCAATTAGCTGATTGATGTTATATATATATATATATATATATATATATATATATATATATATATATATTATAGTAAAAAAGAAAGAACAGTAAGATATATAATCCGGTGTTCTTATTAATATTTTTATTTTTACAAAAACAGTGCTCAATGTAAATTTACAGAGCATAAATATTATAAATTAACTAGTTTAAAAATATGGTTTCATCGCTACACAGGAATTACCATGTTTAATATAACTGAATTTGAAGTTTTTGCTTTCTGTTTTTGAAACATGGTAATTCCTGTGTAGCGGTGAAACCATATTTTTGAATCAGTTAATTTATAATATATATATATATATATATATATATATATATATAAAGATATATATATATATATATAATATGTTTTAATTGGATATATATATATATATATATACATACATACATATATATATATATATATATATATATGTGTGTGTGTGTGTGTGTGCGTATGTATGTATGTATATATATTATTAAATATAACAGCTAATGACTGTCTATTATGTCTGATCATGAGCCGTTCTAAACTTCGTATGTTTGCTTTAATTTCGGATAAAAATAAAAACAAAAAATGGCCACCATTTGGATATATTTTTATTAAGTTGTTCCTTGATTTAAGCTTTCGACTCTCATGAGCCATCTTCAGTGGAGTTATACGGACATTTAAACAAAGTTATTCACCATCAACGATGATATTCAGTTTTGCTGACATAGAAGTTTGTTATGCGACGGTAACGGTTTCGGAATAGCAAACGCAGGTTGTAAATTCGTGTGAGCCAAAAGCTTAGATAAAGCAATAGCATAATAAGTTAAAAAAATATCAAATTTAGACTATTTTTGTCTTTATTTTCAGCTTAGAATGGTTCATGATCAAACATAATAGACATTCATTGTCTGTTATATTTAACAATATATTTTTAAATAATGATCTGCTACCCCGTAACACTAAATATGTATATACAGGAATCCCTCGATTAGTACGGTTAATATGTACATCGGTAAAAAAACAATTTTCAATTACTTTGGTTAAACTAAAGAATGTTTTACCGCATTAATCGAGTGTTATGTATGCACTAATCGAATTTTGGTATATAATTTTTTTTCTAGTTTTCGGATTAGTTGCTGAGTATTGTGCCCGAAGTTATGGGTAGACTGTCCGAAATTCATATTTTGTTATTTTTGTTCAAGTACTTTCGACTTTCGGAGTCATTATTGAGGACCATACACACACACGCACGCACGCGCGCACACACACACACACACACACACACATATGCATGTCTGATTGAATAAATTACAGACAAGTCTGCTAATTTTTAACAAAATCCGTTCATATTCACGAATAACCTTCCGTGTATTGATGTTAAAGGATGAGAGAAATTTCCCAAGTACTTTCGATCTTCTTCCAAGATCATCTTCAGATGAAAAAATTAAAAATCTTTTACAAATTTGCAGACATGATGTCTGTAATTTATTCAATCAGACATGCATAAAAGTGAATTTGTTGCCTAAATACACAAATATATGTATATGTATATCTCTGTGTGTGTGTGTGTGAGTGTATATATATATATATATATTTGTATAATACAACGAATAAAGACGCTATATGATTTAATTTAATGGCTGCCTCTTTATGACTTTTCTATAAATACTTTCATGGTAATTGTCCGGTTGGTCTCTTAGCTATAGAATGCTAAATACTCATTGAAGCTAGTTTTTAAATTGTTGTTTTATTCCCACCCCCACAGACAATGAATTGTACATATGAGGAATAGTTAGCACTTTCATAGAGACAATGTGGTATTATGGGGGATGTAGTAAGAAAGGTAAGTAAGATTGTGTTGTTTTAGTGTTAGGAATATTGTGGTTAGTATTTGAGGCTAGCTAAGTTTAAAGACCGTCCTTTTCCCTTAACCCCCATTTTTGGCCTTGTGCTACATTTTCTGTATTTGAAGCGGAAATAAATATCGCTCTTCGCTATGGTATTTAGGATTGTTTTTTTTTTTTAATTTTTTTTTTTATTAATAACACTATTTTATTTAGTCTACTGTAAACAGTTTTGTTCATATTTGTAAATACTTATTAGGGTTAGATTTTAAACTGTTGTTTTATTCCCCATCACCGCAGACAAGAATTGTACATATGAAGACTAGTTAGAATTGCATGGATATTCTGAGGTATTATGGTGGATGTCGTAAGAATGGTAAGTAAATATGCATTGTTTTGGTGTAAGAAACATTGTGGTATGTTTGGGTCTGTGATTGTGGCTCGCTAAGTTTAATATTAAGATAAAACGATCATCCTTTTCCCCCTATTCTCCCTTTTGGCCTTGTGCCACATTTTTGTAATTCATTACAAAATATATATAACTATTCGCTATGGTATCTAGAGTTTTTGAATTTAAGCGCAGTACTAGACTGACGTCGAGATATCGATTCACAGTTAAGCTGACAAGATTTAGCCGTAAGTTCTATGCTAACTGTTTCTTCTCTCGCACTTCTCACTTGTAGAACTCCCTTCCGACTCCATGCTTTCCAGCTTAATCTGCAAAATGCTGTCTACTATCCTCTTGATTACTCTCTTCTCTTTCTGCTCATCATTATTGTTTCTGTTTTTAATTCTTCCACAGCCTGTAATCCCTTGTGTCTTAGTGGCATTATTGCCTTGCATGGGGTGATTCCGATTAAAAAAAACAAATATATTATTAATTTTATTATATCCAATGTATAAACAGGACAAGAAAGAAGGTTAAGATATAATTTGTGGGTGCATAACGCTATATAATTCTTCTAAATACCTAAGATTTGTTGTTTATTTAAAACAAATTAAAACATCTAACCTAAACATTAGTAAAAGATCTCAAAAGTATCCTTCGTGGGTGGGGGAGATAAATTTATGAATTCTCGTGCTTTTTGGTAGTTTGTATGTTCAATAAATAGAATCAACATTATATTTTAGTAACCCAAGAACTACACTCTCTAGCACAGGCATTCTCAACCAGGGAGGAATTCATCTCAGGGTTGAATTTCATGCTTTCAGAGTGGGTGGGTATTAATCTTTTACTTTTTCACTAGTTTCTCATTGACTGTAATCTTCATCAGAATAAATTCGATTTAAATATCGAGCTTTTTATTAATTGACTTATATTAGTCCGGCATTCCTTATTGAAGTATGATTCAGTTTATTTAATAATTAGTTATAAATTAAAACACACTACTTTAATAATTAGTTATAAATTAAAACACACTACTTAAATAATTAGTTATAAATTAAAACATTACTTTACATGTATGTTTTGTGATGTCAACGAACACTCGTTGCCATATTAGTGATGTCAACGAATACTCGTTGCTATATTAGTGATGTCAACGAATACTTGTTGTCATGTTCGCAATGCTCGTTGTAGTAGAGACTTTGTAATCTCAGTTACAACTCTAGTAACGCCGTTGAACGATACTGGTGTCAGACGCCTTCGAATAACACTTGGACTAATAGGACTTGCTCGACCTACTCGCTCGAATAGTAATCCGTATAGTGATCCGAATAAAGGAATAGTATAGTGAAGAAAGTTTAGAATAGCGGTCCTTATAGTAATAACAGTGTTTGCTCACTAGCGATCTATGTTCAAACTCAAGTTTCGGTAGCGACATTTTATTCCTATATAACGGTATTCAAATTTAAACTCCATCAACATTTTCTATTGTGATTAAATATGTAAAACTCCTCCCCCTCTTTAAAAAGAATCCATGTATATGTACATGGCGCGATGGATAAATTGTAGTCTAAATTACGCAAAAATGAAAATAACACTGACATTTCATTTTAACAGATATATTTACCAAAATTAAACAAAAATATCTTGAAATACTAAAGAGTAAATTTATTCAATAAAATCGCCATTGGCTTCAACCACGGCCTCCAGACGACTTCGGAATCTCCTGCAATTCTTCTGGACGGTTGGTGAATCCAATCTTATAATCCTTGCCTTCAGTTCATCTTTGGTGTTACAAGGAGTTTTGTTGGGCTCAACTGCACCCCACACATAATTATCAAGGGGGTTGTAATCCAGGAAGTTAGGTGGCCAGGTTGCATAAATTGTCTGACAGCCATAATTGGGTTCTCCTTTTAGTGTGGCATAATGCAGAGTCCTGTTACCAGGCATAGGGTCTTCCAGCAGCCATTGTCTTGACCCAGGGCAGCACTACCTCCTAAAGGCACTTGATATAGACTTCCGTGTTGAATCTGAGGCCTTCGCCAACAAATTCGGGAGTTCTTTTCTTATCAGAACGATCAGAGTGAGTTTTCCGAGATGCCGTACCTTCGTAATGACCATTAGACTCATCCAACTCTTTCCGACTCCTTTGGACTGTCCTCAGATTCACACCCAAACACGCTGAAATGTTCGTATTGGAGCTTCCGGCGGGAATGCAAAGCAGTACAGCTGCTTCCAAATTTCTAGCTGAATAAATTGCGTCATAGTGCTCTTTTTCTCACAGACTGTGCCCAACTGATCCTACCATACTGTGCAGTCGACAAAATGAAAAACAAACAACGCGCATGCGCGAAATTAAAAATATAAAATGGCAACAATTTACCCATAATATGGAAAAGAATGAAGGTTTTCAATAATAATATGCATATTATTTGGAATGCAAATTTAAAGTCGGACGATCCTTAGAAGAGAAGGAATGAAATTCTGACATATGGTGAAAAGAGAGCACTGGGCATAAATGATTAGGAAGCTCCACGAGGTGGTGTAATGGTTAACAAGCTTGACTCGCTAGAACAATTACGACTGAGTAGTGAATTCGATCCTCACTGGGTGCCCCTTGCTTTCGGCCTTGTGCCACATCTAAGCTGCACTTAGAAAATAATCATTTTGGAGCTCTCATTCTGGATTCTTCCGGGGGGATTGGCAGAGAAGGAGAAGGATTTTCTTTTCCCGTCGAAGTAGATGCTACGGTTGTAGTATCTGTTTCGTGTCGGAGGCCTTTCCCTTCCCTTCCTCCACCCCTGTTACGTGACATCTGTTACGTAGCGGAGGTATGACCGGCTATGACCAGCTTAGACAAACTATGACCAGCTTAGACCAGCGGCCCGAGTGGAAACACTTGTATCCCCACGTTAAAAACTGACCTTGTGTCACAACCTGACTCAGTACACATTCTGATTAATATATATATGGCTATTATTACCCGACAAGTATTAGTAGAAAATACTAAAATAAAATATAGTACTAATTGCGCAATAACGCTCAACATATTTGAAGGTATTCTCATGAAAAAAAAAATCCATATGAAACAAATCTCTTTCGCCAATGAGGAAGGCATTTTAATATGTATTTAAAATTTAAAACATTTAACAATAACAAAGATCTTAGGAGATATATTGTGTACAGTGGCCTAAAAAAGTTTTTAACCAGGAGAAATAATCTACATCCAATTTCAAAATTTAATTACGCAATCCCAACTCAACATAAATAAAGAGTATTTGGAACTAGTATGGAATAGGTCTTCCATTTGCTAGTTTCAGTGCTTGTATTAGATTTTTCATGGATTAGATCAAGTTATCAACAATCGTCTAATCCATATTTTGCCACTCCTTTAGCAATGCTTCTTTAAGGGTTGCCACTGACAATTTTGGTCGCACACTCTTGAAGTTTTCAGTCAAGGTGCTCCCAAACGTGCTCTATTGGATTCGTGTCAGGACTTTGGGCTAGCCATGGCAGTGACTTGATTCCTTGTGATTCATTCTAGGCCTTTGCTACTTTGCTCGTATGACATGGCGCTGCATCTTTTTGAAAAAGGTAGACATTTTTGTCAATCTGATTGGTTTCAAATAGTGAGAGTAGTCCTTTCTCTAATATTTGACAGTATTTTGGACCATTTAACTGCTCGTCAACAAGAACCAGCTCAGATTTCCCCCCAAACCAGACAGTACCCGACACCATTATTCCATGTTTCATGGTCGCCTGCAGAAATTTAGTGTTCCAAGTTTCATTCTGATTTCTCAAAACATAAACCTGTCCTGAATTTGAATATTGGCAGTATTTCTGATCAAATTACATACTGCCAAAATTCATCTTTGCTCTCGAATTATCTCGCCCAGTCCATAGATCTGTTCCTACTAACTTCTGAAATCAAGGGCTTCTTTCTTGCAACTCTGATAGCCTAGCTCTTTCAGAATCTTTCTCACCGTATATGGCGACATTTCCATGCTGTTGGCGACATCTTTGACGACGGTTTCTCTTCAGTGCCCTTTTTGTTCGCTCAAACACGATGCTTGGTCTTCCTGAACGTTGTTCCACACAACAATGGCCTTCTTTATTAAATTTATTGACAATATTATTAACCGTTTGATGATTAACCTGGAAAAATCTAATATTTTTTTCTATTTGACTTGCCACACTGATGCCATCTTATTATTTGCCATCGTTGAAATTCGCTAATTTCCTTACTTCCGCGAACTTTCATTGCAAAATATAAGTCAGCTATTGTTCATAGATGAGAGTAGCTTGATACTAACACGGTATTATCTGAAAAAAAAGAAAAAAAAAGAAAAGAAAAGAGACGTTCTTAAACAAGCCAAAATCGCTGCAATCAAGAGTGACTAAAAACTTCATCTTTGTTGTCATATTCACACCGTTTCAGCTGTTGTAGGTACCACCCTTCTTCAGGTGATTGGAATTTCAAACCCAACCCTTTATTTCATCCACCAGGGTAGATTGTTCTAGTTATATATGCCGTGTCTCTTCTAAATATCTCAATTTCAGTTATTTTCCTTTAAATCAACTCTCCAAGTTTTTTCACTTCTACTGTGACCAGGTATTGAACTCATACGTCTTTGGGTCAAGTCACTGGATTACTTCAACCAATGCTTTTATTCACTGGGCCATGTGTCCTTGAGCAATGTAGATAGCGTAAATAATTACTGTTGTATAAGAGTAAGTGTCGTTGCCGACACTGTGGTTTGAAACTAGATCGCCAGTGAGTAACACAAATGATCCCATTATTAAGTAGAACACCTGAACATAAAGGAAGTGAATAAATATGAAGTAGCTTGACGATGAGCTGATCACAGTTCACTCATTTTTGTCTATCCACAATTGCTGTATGTTCACTCTCTCTACTCGACTACTATACGGATTACAATTCTCTTCTAATCATTATACTATTTGGCAATTACTACTTGAACAAGTATTACTTGTGCGGATAGTATTGGAAGGCGTTTCTACTAGTACCGAAGTCTACGAAGCCTCGAATATAACAAATAGTCAATCGTACGGAACATTTTTTTCTTTTTAAAAAATTTAATATGCATATGTGTATATGTATATATAGGTGTAGATGTTTATCCCATGTTTCCTGTTTTGGTTTACAGTTCCTTATAAAGACTAAAGTCTACTTCAATTCTATATTTCTAACGACTCCGCTTAAAACTCTGAACTTTTTATTTCCTATCTATTTAATTTTTTTCTCAGTAAGAATAGATAAGTTCTCTTATCGTCCGGTTCACACTCCTCCTCGGTGTTTTGAACAGGAGTCGAGGTTTATCCCTTGATTCCTGTTTACGATTGGGTTTCCACTTCCTACTAAAGACTTTTAATTCTTTTCGGTGGACACTTGCGTCTTGTTGTTACATTACATAGGCTGGGGCCACTTACTGTGTAACTCTTTAATTGGAGTGGTTTTGGGCCTTGTACAGGGGGAACATCATTTTAAAAAAAATATCCCTTAAAAATTTTGCTACACATGACGTCATTGAATCATTAAGCAAAGTGGGCCAAGAGTACTCGGACAAAAACACGGTAAGAGATGTCAATTACCAAGGCGGGCCAAGAGGACTTGGACAAAAACACGGTAAGAGATGTCAATTACCAAGGCGGGCCAAGAGGACTCGTACAAAAATATGATGAGCAATGGCAATTACGAAAGTGGGCCAAATTTAAAATTGATTTTATAATATTTTCCAAAAACGTCAAGATTCGTCGTCCTTGAATTAAAACTCCTGTTCAGAAATTGACGTCACAGATTAGATTCACAACGAAGAAAACAAATCGTAAGTCCAAACTCGACTATCAGGAGCAGAAAGAAATGTTGAACTCTCGATTCGCAGGTCTTATGTCGCAAATCAAAATGGACGTAAACAGCCAGAAAAATAATACACTCGCCGACGAACGCGGTTACAAAATACACAATTTTTTTCTCCCCGAATTCGAGAACACCAACTGCTTTTATCGATGGAATATTTTTTTTCATTCGTTGACAGCTGGCTGAGGACACACAGCATATCCGAAAATATTTTTATGGCGACTTCTGCAACTAACTTGTTTCTAAATTGGATATTCCATCTTCGGTATATTAGGCAGAAAACGTGCACCTTTTCTCGGCAAATAACTTTCTTTTTCGCCACATTTTCCATCGTAGAATACGCGCGACACGCTGGCCCTTGGTACGACGAGGTAATACGCCGTTTTTTTTTTTTTCGCTACAGTAAATGAATAAATTATTCTGGAACGTTATGACATAGAAATTAACCTTTCCTGATAATGACCCGTGATTGTCCAAAGCACTTGAATCAAAAATAAGATAAACCAGGATAATGACTATATATAGAACAAAAAAAAAAACAAACAAACAAAAAACGATAACGAATTAAGGACTAGCGATGTTTCAAAGATTTGGAATCAAAATCATGACGAGCAATGATATTGACGAAAGATTATCTAATGGTCAGAGACAAATAATAAAATGAGTTAAGAAAATGATCAACGATAGGACAAAAGGACTGGGGCGAAAAACACGATGAGCGATAGAAATGACCAACGTTCTCCACAAAGACTTGAAAAACAGGATGGGCGTTGACAATGACGAGTGATGATCGAGAAGGACTCGAGCAAAAAACAAAGCTTTGGAAACGACCAATGAGGGTCTTAAAAGAACTCGAAGTAAAACACGATGCAATGACCAAGTTGATTTAAAAAGACACGAAGCTAAAGACAAAATGAGTGATAGCCATGAATCAGGTAGTCCAAAGGGACTCAAGCCAAAAGACTATGAGCGAAGGAAATTTAAGACGATGTTTTTTTTAAAAAGACACGAACCAAAAACAAAATGACTGTTAATATGACCAACGACGATCAAAAAGGACTCGATATGGGTAGACAAGAGGACACGAACAAAAACACAATAAGCGATGGCAATTAATAAAGTGGGACAAGAGGACACGAACAAAAACACGATGAGCGATGGCAATTAATAAAGTGGGACAAGAGGACACGAACAAAAACACAATGAGCGATGGCAATTAATAAAGTGGGACAAGAGGACACGAGCAAAAACACAATGAGCGATGGCAATTAATAAAGTGGGACAAGAGGACTCGAACAAAACACGATGAGCGATGGCAATTAATAAAGTGGGACAAGAGGACACGAACAAAAACACAATGAGCGATGGCAATTAATAAAGTGGGACAAGAGGACACGAGCAAAAACACAATGAGCGATGGCAATTAATAAAGTGGGACAAGAGGACACGAGCAAAAACACGATGAGCGATGGCAATTAATAAAGTGGGACAAGAGGACACGAACAAAAACACAATGAGCGATGGCAATTAATAAAGTGGGACAAGAGGACACGAACAAAAACACAATGAGCGATGGCAATTAATAAAGTGGGACAAGAGGACTCGAACAAAACACGATGAGCGATGGCAACTACGAAGGCGGGCCAAGAGTACTCAAACAAAAACAGGATGAGCGATAGCAATTAAGCAAAGTGGGCCAAGAGTACTCGAACAAAAACAGGATGAGCGATGGCAATTAAGCAAAGTGGGCCAAGAGTACTCGGACAAAAACAGGATGAGCGATGGCAATTAAGCAAAGTGGGCCAAGAGTACTCGGACAAAAACACGATAAGAGATGGCAGTTACCAAGGCGGGCCAAGAGGACACGAACAAGAAAAACGATGCGCGATGTCAATTCCCAAGGTGGGTCAAAAGAACTCGGACAAAAACACGTTGAGCGATGGCAATTACCAAGGTGGGCCAAGAGGACTTGAACAAAACACGATGAACGATGGCAATTAGCAAAGTGGGCCAAGAGGATTCAAACAAAAACACGATTAACGATGGCCAAGAGGACTCGAACAGAACATGATGAGCGATGGCAATTACGAAAGTTGATCAACGGGAATCGGACCATTGGCCCACCTTAGTAATTGCCACCGCTCACTGTTTTTTGTTCGAGTTCTCTTGGCTCTCTTTGTTACTTGCCATCGCTCATCGTGTTTTTGTTCGAGTTCCCTTGTCAGATCTTGCTAATTGTCATAATTCATCGTGTTTTTGTTCTTGTTCTCTTGCTCCGACCTGATATTACCATGTCTCATCGTAATTTGTTCGAGTCCTTATGGTCCACCTTAGTAATTGCCATCGACCATTGTGATTTTGTTTGATTCCAGTCGGCCAAACTTGGTAATTGTCATCGGTGAACGCGTTTTGTTCGAGGCCTATTGGACCACTTTGGTAATTGCCATCGCTCATCGTGTTTTTTCGAGTCCTCTTCGCAGACCTAAGTAATTAGCATTAATTATCGTGTTTTTGCTCGAGTCCACTTGAAAGTCTTTTCTAATTGCTATCGGTCATCGTGTTTTTATTCGAGTCCTCTTGGCCCAACTTTTGTAATTGTTGTGTTTTTGTCCGAGTTTCTTGGCGTATCGAAGTAATTGTCATCGCACATCGAGTTTTTGTTCGAGTCCTCTTGGCCCACTTTGTTACTTGCCAACACTCATCGTGTTTTTGTTCGAGTCCACTTGGCAGTCTTTGCTAATTGCTATCGCTCATCGTGTTTTTATTCGAGTCCACTTGGCCCAACTTGGTATTGCCATTTCTTATCGTGTTTTTGTTCGAGTCCTCTTGGCCCATCGTAGTAATTGCCATCGCTCATCGTGTTTTTGTTCGAGTCCTCTTGGCCCATCGTAGTAATTGCCATCGCTCATCGTGTTTTTGTTCGAGTCCTCTTGGCCCATCGCTCATCGTGTTTTTGTTCGAGTCCAATTCGCTTACCTTGTTAATTGTCATCGCTCATCGTGTTTTTGTTTGATTCCTTTGGCAATTACGAAGATGGGCGAACAGGAATCGGACAAAAAAAAAACAACAAAAAACAAAACAAACGATGAGCGATGGCAATTACCAAGGTGGGACAAGAGGTATCGAACAAAAACACGTTGAGCGATGGCAGTTACCAATGTCTGCCTAGAGGACTTGAACAAAAACACGATAAGCGATGGCAATTATGAATGTGAGGCAAGAGGACTCGAAGAAAAAACGATGCGTGATGGAAATTATTACGGTGGGCCAAGAGGACTCGAACAAAAACACGTTGAGCGATGGCAATTATTAAGATGGGCCAAGAGGACTCGGAAAAAAATACGGTGTGTGACTTTAATGACCAACGATGGTCCAAAGGAGTGGAATCAAAAATATGATGAGTGATTGTAATGACCAACGATGTTCGAAAGGACTTGAGCCAAAAATACCATGAGTGATTGTAATGACCAACGATGGTACAAATGACTTTAACCAAAAAGGCGATGAGCGATAGTAATGACCAACGACTAAACGGACTCGAACCAAAAATACGATGCATGATTGTAATGAACAACGATGGTGGAAAGTACTTTATCTAAAAAAAAAAAACATGAGTGATTGTAATGTCCAACGATGGTACAAAGGACTTGAACTAAAAACACGACGAACGCTAGTGATGGCCAATGATAGTCCAAACGGGCTCGAATTGAAAATACGATGCTTGCTTGTAATGACCAACGATGGTCCAATGGACTTAAACCAAAAATACGGTGAGTGATTGTTATGACCAATGATGGTCCAAAGACTTGAACCAAAAAGACGACGAGCGGTAGTAATGACCAATAATAGTCCCAACGAACTCGAACCAAAAATACGATGCTTGATTTTAATGATCAACGATGGCCTAAAGGACTTGAAACAAATATACAACGAGGGATTGTAATGACCAATGATGGTCCAAAGAACTTGAACTGAAAAGATGATGAGCAATAGTAATGACCAATTATCGTCCAAACGGACTCAAACCAAAAATACGATGCGTGATTGTAATGATCAACGATGGTCTAATGTACTTGAACCAAATATACAATGATTGATTGTAATGACCAACAACAGTCCAAAGGACTTGAATCAAAAATGACAATGAGTGCTTGTAATGACCAACAATAGTCTAAACGGACTCGAACCAAAACTACGATGCGTGATTGTAATGACCAACGATGGTCCAAAGGACTCGAACGAAAAATACGCTCCTTCATTGTAATGACCAGCGATGGTTTAAAGGACTCGAACCATAAACAGGATGAATGATTGTAATGACCATCGATGGTCCAAATCACTTGAACCAAAAATACAATGAGCGATAGTAATAAGCAAATATAGTCCAAATGACTTGAACCAAAAGTACGATGATTGATTGTAATCACCAATGATGGTCCCAAGGACTTGAACCAAAAATACAAAGAGTGATTGTAATGACCAACGATGATCGAATTAACCTGAACCATAGATACCACGAGTGATTTTAATGACAAAAGATGGTCCAAAAGAATTGAATCAAAATGACGATGAGCGAGAGTAATGATGAACGATAGTCCAAACAGGCTCAAACTGAAAATATGATGTGTGCTTGTAATGACCAGCGATGGTCGAAATGACTCGAACCAAAAACACGATGCGTGTTTGTAATGATCAACGATGGTTCAAAGGACTTGAACCAAAATGACGATGAGCGATAGTAATGACCAACGACAGTCCCAACGGACCCGAAACAAAAATACAATGTTTGATTGTAATGACCAATGATGGTCCAATGGACTTGAACCAAAAATACGATAAGCGATAGTAATGGCCAATGATAGTCCAAAGGGACTCGAACGAAATATACGCTGCCCCATTGTAATGACCAGCGATGGTCGAAATGACTCGAACCAAAAACACGATGCGTGTTTGTAATGATCAACGATGGTTCAAAGGACTTGAACCAAAATGACGATGAGCGATAGTAATGACCAACGACAGTCCCAACGGACCCGAAACAAAAATACAAGGTTTGATTGTAATGACCAATGATGGTCCAATGGACTTGAACCAAAAATACGATAAGCGATAGTAATGGCCAATGATAGTCCAAAGGGACTCGAACGAAATATACGCTGCCCCATTGTAATGAGTAGCGATGGTCGAAATGACTCGAACCAAAAACACGATGCGTGTTTGTAATGATCAACGATGGTTCAAAGGACTTGAACCAAAATGACGATGAGCGATAGTAATGACCAACGACAGTCCCAACGGACCCGAAACAAAAATACAAGGTTTGATTGTAATGACCAATGATGGTCCAATGGACTTGAACCAAAAATACGATAAGCGATAGTAATGGCCAATGATAGTCCAAAGGGACTCGAACGAAATATACGCTGCCTCATTGTAATGAGTAGCGATGGTCGAAATGACTTGAACCAAAGTTAAGATGAGTGATTGTAATGACCAACGATGGTCCAAATGACCTGATCCATAAATACTACGACTGATTGGAATTGTTATAGTGGAACACCCCTGTTCTATGGTTAATAGACGCTCCCACCTATAATAAGTAGGAGTGGTAACGTGGGGGTCGCTCAGTGAGTCTGTCTGAGTTCAGTCTGAAGTACGGACGACCGGCTGACCGGTTGAACTCTCTGCCTTCGGGCGGGGAGGAACCCGAACGAGGATACGCCGAAGAGCGGAGTCTCTTTCGGGGAGGTAAACCGACCCTGAACCCGTTTATACTGGTTCAAAGGGCATATTTTTGGCCGGGCCCACGGGCTCGGAGATCCCACGTTAAACCGGCCTTGTGCCACATGGTGCCCTCGTGGGGGGGTGACTAAATATAGTCGCTCAGTTGGTCGGTCAGTCAGTCGATGCCGGACGACCGTTAGTCGGATACTAAAGTACCAGCGACCGCAACTAGATTTACTCTGCGTCATGACCTATTATATCAAGTTCCTAACGTTTTGTACGTCGAACCTATTTTAGGACCGACTTAGTACAAATACAAGCCTCCACTGTGAACCCACTCCATAACAGTAATGATAAACGATGGTCCAAATGACTTGTGTATCACGTATGGCATATAACTGATTGATATTCACTTACACGCAAATACATTTGGGAAAGGTTTGAAACCTCTTCTTCACCTCCCAGCTATGGGTAAATGGCAGGACAGACTGGGTTCTATAGCCTTTGATGGCAACTGGTCTACCGTAGAAAGAAATGATAACCTACTGTGGGAAAAAAAATCTGCCTCGTCAGTCAGGTATCGAAAGATACATGATCGCCTAAACGTGTATCCCGCATGGCACATAAGTGACTGACTAGCAATACACTTTTCTATAAAAGAATAATTTCCAACAATACCTATTTTCTGTTATATTCTAGTGTGTAAATTACTCTCTCGCTTATTTTGTAACACATCTATTTATCATCTCTCAGTTGCGTCTCTGTCTTTGGGAAGAGTGCGCTCAGGATCGACTCCGTCAAAGGACAGAGTCGCAACTGAGGAAAATTATACTGAGAACACTGGAGAACAGCTGCATGATGCCGGGCGCGTTCATTGTACTAGAGAGAGGGATTGGTGCACATGCCGATGCCGACGCAACCGACGCTTGCGGGGGCTCGGGCAATTTTTGTTCCCAGACTGGGCGTACGCGCTGGGTCTCCCCACATTAAACCGACCTTGTGTTGTAACCTGTCCTTGTGGGTGTTTAAGTAAATACAAATGCCGATTTAAAGTAAAATGACCAAGAATATATTTTATTTACACTTAAAGGTATAAAATTGCGTACAAAATATTTAGATTTCAGCATAGAAGTTTATATGCCGCTAAACGAAATCAACCAACTACTGTCAGTTGAAATTTATAAAATATTTTTAAAGCGTTTTTTGGGGGGAAATTAGCCTCCTCCAGCTTACTAAATGTTATAAATCTTTCTAGTGTTCATTGAAGTTTACTTACAATACTTTTGTTTTTGGTATTGTAGAAAGCGAACATTTTGATCATCTTATTTTCTCATCTAATTACATGTAAAATATTCTAGTTACATTTTTGTTATTAGAAATGATGTGGTATTTGGCATAGATTATTGTGATTATGTAGCGCCAGTCTATAGGGTAGGATGAAGGATTTAGTCGTAATCTTATTAATTTTATACATTAATATATATTTTTAATTTCTTAACAGTAAAATATTTTATTTTTTTAATCTTTTTTTAATTTTTATGATTTCATATTATTTTATGTATATATTTTAATTTTTATAACTAAAAATATATTTATATATTATATTTTTAATAACTAATATATATATATATATATATATATATATATATATATATATATAGATTTTAATTTTTATAACTAAAAAATATATTTATATGTTTTAATTTTTAGGACTAAAAAATATATCTATAGATTTTAATTTTTATAACTAATATATATATATATATATATATATATATATATATTTAATTTTTATAACTAAAAAACAGATTTATAGATTTTAATTTTTTGGGCAGGAGTAACGGGTTATCTCTTGTTTCCTGTTTTGGCAGGGATTTGCATATTAGACCCGAAACTCTTGGTCAGGAGGTAGCAAACCTGATTGTAGGCCCCGGCCAGTGCTTTGTGACATTCCCTATCTTATCAACATTTGATTTTTTTTCTACCTACATTTATATACATTATAAATTAAACAAAGTACAACTGACTATTAAAGAATGAAAAATATTTTTTACTTATGCTAAGTCTCAAAAAACACTATTTAAAATTCACTATTTCTTTCCATAATGTCAAATGTGTTAAATTATTCAACTTTTTAACAAGAAAAATCTCATGTTTATGTTAAAACTGGCAGCAAAACATTGTTGATTTATTTAAGATGGATTTGTATTAGGTTGGCGCAAAAATAATGACGTAATAATGTCGTTTTTTAACGTTAAAAATACGTAAAAAAACGACATTATTACGTCATTATTTTTGCACCAACCTATTGTATTTATTTTTTAGCTTTCCCAATTGAATTTTTCACCTATATGCGATATGATCAATAATTGTATATAATTAGGTTAAAATGTATTTTGTATGAATACTAACTTGGTCATAGATTTGAGATAGCATAGGTTTGATGCGTCATAGATTCGCGGGATCATAGATTTAGGAGGTCATAGGATCGGGGTGCTCGTGACCTTTGCACCGGCCCTGTATTTGTGGCTTGACGATTGCGTTGAGGCAGTCGTCACCCAGTCTCTGACTGTGTACGACTTCTGTTGAACTCTCTGCTTTGGCAGAGAGGAACACGGACGAAACTTTGCCGAAGGGCAGAGTTTCGTCCAGGGAGTTAGACAGATCCCGAACCGGCCTATGCGGGTTCTAAGGGAGTATTTTTTGGCCGAGCCTACGGGCTCGGAGAAACCCACATTAAACTCGGCCTTATGCCACATACATTCCTCGTGGGGGGACTGTTAAATATCGGCCCTGTGTTTTGTATTGGGTTTCCGGTTTCTTATAAAATCTTTTCATTCTCTTTCACTCCCATCAGCCCATTGCGTCTTAGTGGCATTATCGCCTTGTTTGGGGTGAATTGATATAAAAAAATGGCTTTATACTAACATAATCCCTATCCTACTGAAGTGAAGCAGAGTTATTTGTTTTATTTTGATATCTATTTTATTTAGTAATTTTATAAATTTTAAAATTTTCTTTGTTGTGGTAACAGAGCCTTTGTTCGCTTCGAGTAGCGCCGAGAATAATTTTCGTTACATTACCAACAGAATTTTATATGTTTAATATTTTATTATTTAATTGTTTAATTTCTTAATATTGTAATTATATTTTTAATTTTTCAAATTTTATAAGTTTTCTCAATTTTATTTGGTATTTTTTATGATTTTTCAAAATTCTTATTTTGATAAACATTTACTGCCTAAATAGACAGAATTCATAATTATATACATATGTATATATATATATATATATATATATATATATATATATATATATATATATATATATATATATATATATAATTATGTATGTATATATATATATATATATATATATATATATATATATATATATATATATATATATATATATATATATAAATATAAAATATCGCACGCCGTCAGTCCAACTCGGAGTTTCACGCTCAATGCAAACATCAAGGCGTGGGTATAATGTATGATGTATGATGACTATATAATTAATATCTTTGTTATTTCGCATTGAAGACTGTTTCTCTTACACCAAAGGAGATATATATATATATATATATATATATATATATATATATATATATATATATATATATATATATATATATATATGACCCTGGGTTTCACGCTTTTGCGATTGTTGCTCACAAATTCACATCAATCCAACCAAATATGTTAGCTCTATCTCTGATATTGAGCGTTTTCTAATAAGTAACGCGCATATAATATATAAATAATTATATATATATATATATATATATATATATATATATATATATATGTTTGTCTAACGATCGCAAAAGTGTGAAACCCAGGGACACAAACTCACATCAATTCAACCAAATATGCTCTATAACATATATATATATTAAGCGCTTTCTAAAAAGTACCGCGCATATAATATATAAATAATTTTATATATATATATATATATATATATATATATATATATATATATATATATATATATATATATATATATATATATATATATATATATTTGTATTTATATACATACACTTTTCACACACACACACACATATATATATGTATGTATTTTTATTTGAGCAATTACACGTACATTTATTTATATTTATCCATTTGAGTATATATATATATATATATATATATATATATATATATATATATATATATATATATATATATATATATATATATATATATATAGCCATTTGAGTATATATATATAAATATATATATATATATATATATATATATATATATATATATATATATATATATATATTATATATATATAAGCAGCAAATGTTTTTAAGGCAATTTATATATATATTCTATGTATTTAGGTAGCAAAATTTTTTAAGGCGAATGATACATATATATATATATATATATATATATATATATATAAAGTAAAAGTTTGTCATTTAGATGATTGGTGTTATCTTTAGCATCCTGACTCCAGAGTTTCGTATAGCGGACGTGTCCGACAACTGATCGATTTTATTAAGTATGTCTGAGGAAAATCTTGTCGAAAAATATTTCTTTATGACAAACATAAGAGACAAAAATCTGCATTTCGAAAAAAAAAAAAACAACAACAATTGTTAATTTTTTTTTTTATTTAATAAAGATTGAATTAAACGATTACGAAGTCAAAAATTTCCCTTGAATCGGCAAAAATCACAATGAAACCCGATATTGTAAACAAGTACAAATAAAAATCTATTGAGAATGAAAATAATGATAAAATCAAGACAATTTTGTGGAAAATAGTTACTTTAATCTTTACTCAATTTAACTACACACAAAAAAATTATTTAAAAAGAACCAAAAAACATTAAAGATGCCTTTTTATAACAACGATGACTCACCTATCTCCGACCTGACAGGCAGCGATACAAATTCGTGCTGACAACTCCAGACTGAATTGCTTGCGTTTGTAAGTATGGTGACCCGTAATAAAAATCAATATTTTATGTTTTGTAAACAATTTTTTTTCTGTTTATTATTATTATTATTATTATTATTATTATTATTATTATTATTATTATTTGAATCAGTAGTTAATAATAATATTCTTTCAACACCCGTGTAATATTTTTAACTTATTTTAAGAATATTTCCTAAGAATATTTTCCTCATATCTTTGTATAAATATTTCTTAAAGGACATCAAGATTTAAAAAAAAAAGATTAGTACATCTTTTTGAGAGAATAAAATAAGGACTGTTATAGAAAATGTAAAAAAAATAAAAAATTACTAAAAATATCTCTAAAAAATATCAAAAAAATATTTTAATTTTTTTGTTACAGACTATCGTTCGAGAATGTAAATTAAAAAAAGAAAAAAGAAAGAATACAGTTAAAAAAAAAAGGCCATATTTTATTTTTCCAAAAATTTAAGACTGAGACGTCCGTATCGACTTTTGTTTTTAATTTAGACTTTTTCATTTTTTTCTGAATTTAATTTTCAATGACTTATTTTTAAACTTCAATGTCCACCTCGATACACAAATGAAAACCAAGTTAAAAAAGTAATGAAACCTCGAAAAAAAAAAAAAAAATCGTAAAAAATTTCTCTTTAAAATTTTGAAGAGGGGCTCTTTAAAAAAATATAGATCCTTTTTACATAAATTTCAAAATTTTTAATTCAAATCCAATTGAATAATTAGATGAATCTTGTAGGATTTTTTTTAAAAAAATCAACGTGGTTTCACGATTTAAAAAAGGCAATGATATTTTTATAGTGGCAGGATCTGCACAAAGTAAACAAAGTTTTTAAACGAAAATATTTCCGATTCGAGTTAAAATCTAGGAATAATATTTTTACATCAGATTTTTTCTATTCTTTCAGCATTCAATTAGCTGCTAATAAAACTACTATGAAATTTTATACCTGTTTCATAGCTTTTTTTTTTACTGAGCCGTACGATTTCCCACAATGAAATTTGTTGAAACCTTATATATATATATATATATATACACACAGACGCGCGCGCGCGCACACACACACACACACATATATATATATATATATATATATATATATATATATATTATAAATGATTGTTTAACTGAAATATCGTTTAGCCAAATAGTGTATTACGGATCTTTTTAGAAATATGATAAGCATATACACTAGAAGTGATTGTTAATCAGTTCCATTGTTGGGGAGCACGTGAGCTAAGACCTCCAAAACGTAAAATTTAGAATGAATCTATCTATCTATCTATCTATCTATCTATCTATGAGGGTAGATAAATAAACTTCAGTTTATTAGCAGGATTTTGATTTGAAATTTATATTGCATAATATTCGTCGATCTTCGTGATTAATGGAGAATGGTTGGATTAGGTGCGTTGCCAAAGAGGAAGATTATGCTCAATAATTAATGTATACTGTAAAAAATTACATTACGCTATCTATCTATCTATCTATCTATCTATCTATCTATCTATCTATCTATCTATTGATTAATGACGGCTCATTATCAGAGATAGAGCGATTTTTGATATAAGAAGCGTGGGCATGGAAATCAACGCTGGCTTGTTTCGCAGTTAAGCGATCTTAAAACTGCCAATCACCATTCAGTGTTGATTTTTGTGTCCATACTATTTCTTTCTTTCTTTCTTTCTTAGTCTCTTATCTATCTATCCATCTATCTATCTATCTATCTATCTATCTATCTATCTATCTATCTATCTATCTATCTATCTATCTATCTATCTGATTATCCGCGTATGCGTGTGCGTATTTGTGTAAATGTGCGTACATATGCGTTTGTTCGTGCGTTGAGCTTAACGTATTCTTCTTCTTTTTTGTGTTGCGCCGGTCTCCCCAAGTCGTCTTTTCCTTTTCGGATTCATGCCAACGAAAGTTTGGCACCATATTTTGACGCAACTATTCCAACCACAAAGCCAACCGCACGCCCTCATGCCTTTTCACACACACACACACACACACACGCACGCACACACACACACACGCGTGCGCAAAAATCTGTTTCGATCTATTCAATCCACGGATACAAGCAAGCGGCAAGTGGAAATGCGGCGACTTCAAACCAACCAAGCGATGGGCGATGCCGTTGAATATTTTGCCGGATCCCGCCCATTCGGTAGCTGACTGTGGGCGGTCATTTTCTTTTCTTTTTTTTCTTTTTTTTATCACGCCTCCATCTTTTACGCCTGATTTTTCAACAACAAGCAACGTATTCCCTAAAAATTACCGCGTTCGTATCTTTTTTAAATTATTTTTTCTTTTTTTGTTTAACAAGATTGACATCCGATCAAATAAGAACATCCGACTTGCAGTAGAATTTCTAATTCTACCGGTGAACTTTAAAAAAAAAAAAACACAAAAAAAATCCAAGTTGGGTTAGTAATGGAGGAAATTTAAAATGAAAGGTGTGTCTCAAGAATTCTTTTAAAAATTTTTAATTTCTTTTGTTTTTTGTATAAACACATTACATGTTCATTAAACATGTTTTTACATACTTTTTTTTAACATTATTTGTATTTAAAATTATTTACATAATCCTAAAAATTAAATCTATCTATCTATCTATCTATCTATCTATCTATCTATCTATCTATCTATCTATCTATCTAAGTCTGTTTTTCCGAGGCAAAAAAAAAAAAGAAAAAAAAAAAGGAAGAATGCAAGAAAGGAAAACGACCAGCTTTTTTTTCTCTTGAGTTTTCATTTATTTATTTTTATTTTATTTAATAATAAATTAATTTTGGCAAAATCTAGACGCGCGTGCGCACACACACACACAAACGCACTCACACACATACACACAAGCATTCATACACACACGCACACGCACACGCACGTGCGCGCGCACACACACACACAGCTAAATACTGATTTTCATGGGCGCGACTTTAAAGTTACTGGCGCCCTTCTTTCCAAGCGATGTTACGCTTTAAAAAAAGAAAGAAAAAGTAAATCCTTTCTTTCATTCGTAATTCTTTCCTTCTTTTTCTTGCCATTGCTTATTCATTCCTTTCATGAATGTAAATTTTCTTTGCGTTTTCACATTTATTTTTAAAATTCATTCTAAAATTCTTCCTCTATTTTTCACCTTTGTTTTCTTCTCTTCTTTTTTTCTTTTTTCTCCTTTATTTCGTATTCTCTCCTAAACTATTCTTTTCTTCTTCTTCACTCTTTCAACTGCTTATACTCTTCTTATTTTCTTCTATTCCTTCTCTCGTCTTCTTTTCGCTTACTCTTTCTCCTTCTCTTCAAATTTTCCTCCTCTTCCCTCTCCAATTTTTCTCTCTGGCCCCATTCTTATTTTCCCTTATAACATTTTCACCATTTTCCTCCTCCTCCTCCTCCTCCTCCTTCTTTCATATTGTTCTTTTTCTCTGTCTCTTTTTCTTGTTCTCTTCATTATCTCTTCTTCCTCTTTCCTCTCTATTCACTCTCTTCTTTTCTTTTCCACACTCCCTCGGATTTACTCCTCTCTATCCTCTCTCTAATCTAGTCATTCTCCTCTTTTTCTCTCCCTACCGCTCTCATCTCTCCTCCGCCTCCTTACTTTCTCCTCAC
>OZ010601.1:59166099-59191099 GCA_963932145.1 Acanthosepion lycidas | reverse complement strand
ATTGATATTGTAGGCAGAAGAAGCAGAGGGAAAGTCGTCAGGACTTATCAAACAAGTTTCTAGGAATGGTTGGCAGATTGATATTGTACGCAGAAGAAGCAGAGGGAAAGTCGTCGTGACTTATCAAACAAATTTCTATGAATTGTTGTCAGATTGATATTGTAGGCAGATTAAGCAGACGGAAAGTCGTCGTGACTTATCAAAAAAGTTTCTAGGAATGTTTCGCAGATTGATATTGTTAGCAGAGGGAAAGTAGTCGTGACTTATCAAAGAAGTTTCTATGAATGGTTGGCAGATTGATATTGTAAGCAGAAGAAACAGAGGGAAAGTCGCCGTAACTTATCAAACAAGTTTCTAGGAATGGTTGGCAGATTGATATTGTAGGCAGAAAAAAGGACAGGCATAGTAGAAGAAAACACTTATACGGCAAGAAATGGAATACAATTTGCTTGCTGATAAACAAGTGTGAATAAGTTTTATGAAAAATGGAGAAATGGCGCTAGAAAGGAATGGCGAGATATTCATGTGCGTAACGAGACATTTTAAGGAAAATATGAACCAAAGGGATAACTAAACTTAAGAAAGGAACGAAAACAATAAAATGGATATTGTAGGCAGAAGAAGAAGAGGGAAAGTTGTCGTGACTTGTCAAACAAGTTTCTAGGAATGGTTGGCAGATTGATATTGTAGGCAGAAGAAGCAGAGGGTACGTCGCCGTAATTTACCAAACAAGTTTCTACGATTGGTTGGTAGATCGATATAGTAGGTAGAAGAAGCAGAGGGTACGTCGCCGTAATTTATCAAACAAGTTTCTAGGAATGGTTGGCAGATTGATATTGAAGGCAGAAGAAGCAGAGGGAAAGTAATCGTGACTTATCAAACAAGTTTCTAGGAATGGTTGGCAGATTGATATTGTAGGCAGAAAAAGCAAAGAGAAAGTCGTCGTGACTTACCAAACAAGTTTCTAGGAATTGTTGGCAGATTGATATTGTAGGGAGAAGAAGAAGAGGGAAAGACGTCGTGACTTATCAAACAAGTTACTAGGAATAATTCGCAGATTGATATTGTTGGCAGAAGAAGCAGAGAGAAAGTCGTCGTGACTTATCAAACAAGTTTCTATGAATGGTTGGCAGATTGATATTGTACGCAGAACAAGCAGAGGGAACGTCGCCGTAACTTATCAAACAAGTTTCTAGGAATGGTTGGCAGATTGATATTGTAGGCAGAAAAAAAGGCGAGGGAATGTCGTCGGGACTTACCAAACAAGTTTCTAGGTATTGTTGGCAGATTGATATTGTAGGCAGAAGAAGCAGAGGGAAAGTCGTCAGGACTTATCAAACAAGTTTCTAGGAATGGTTGGCAGATTGATATTGTACGCAGAAGAATCAGAGGGAAAGTCGTCGTGACTTATCAAACAAATTTCTATGAATTGTTGTCAGATTGATATTGTAGGCAGATTAAGCAGACGGAAAGTCGTCGTGACTTATCAAAAAAGTTTCTAGGAATGTTTCGCAGATTGATATTGTTAGCAGAGGGAAAGTAGTCGTGACTTATCAAAGAAGTTTCTATGAATGGTTGGCAGATTGATATTGTAAGCAGAAGAAACAGAGGGAAAGTCGCCGTAACTTATCAAACAAGTTTCTAGGAATGGTTGGCAGATTGATATTGTAGGCAGAAAAAAGGACAGGCATAGTAGAAGAAAACACTTATACGGCAAGAAATGGAATACAATTTGCTTGCTGATAAACAAGTGTGAATAAGTTTTATGAAAAATGGAGAAATGGCGCTAGAAAGGAATGGCGAGATATTCATGTGCGTAACGAGACATTTTAAGGAAAATATGAACCAAAGGGATAACTAAACTTAAGAAAGGAACGAAAACAATAAAATGGATATTGTAGGCAGAAGAAGAAGAGGGAAAGTTGTCGTGACTTGTCAAACAAGTTTCTAGGAATGGTTGGCAGATTGATATTGTAGGCAGAAGAAGCAGAGGGTACGTCGCCGTAATTTACCAAACAAGTTTCTACGATTGGTTGGTAGATCGATATAGTAGGTAGAAGAAGCAGAGGGTACGTCGCCGTAATTTATCAAACAAGTTTCTAGGAATGGTTGGCAGATTGATATTGAAGGCAGAAGAAGCAGAGGGAAAGTAATCGTGACTTATCAAACAAGTTTCTAGGAATGGTTGGCAGATTGATATTGTAGGCAGAAAAAGCAAAGAGAAAGTCGTCGTGACTTACCAAACAAGTTTCTAGGAATTGTTGGCAGATTGATATTGTAGGGAGAAGAAGAAGAGGGAAAGACGTCGTGACTTATCAAACAAGTTACTAGGAATAATTCGCAGATTGATATTGTTGGCAGAAGAAGCAGAGAGAAAGTCGTCGTGACTTATCAAACAAGTTTCTATGAATGGTTGGCAGATTGATATTGTACGCAGAACAAGCAGAGGGAACGTCGCCGTAACTTATCAAACAAGTTTCTAGGAATGGTTGGCAGATTGATATTGTAGGCAGAAAAAAGGCGAGGGAATGTCGTCGGGACTTACCAAACAAGTTTCTAGGTATTGTTGGCAGATTGATATTGTAGGCAGAAGAATCAGAGGGAAAGTCGTCGTGACTTATCAAACAAGATTCTATGAATTGTTGGCAGATTGATATTGTAGGCAGATTAAGCAGTGGGAAAGTCGTCGTGACTCATCAAACAAGTTTCTAGGAATGGTTGGCAGATTGATAGTGTTGGCAGAAGAAGCAGGGGTTAAATCGTCGTGACTTATCAAACAAGATTCTAGGAATGTTTGGCGGATTGATATTGTAGGCAGAAAAAAGGAGAGGCAAAGTCCTCGTGACATATAAATCCAGTTTCTAGCAATGGTTGGCAGATTGATATTGTACTTAGAAAAAGCAGCGGAAAGTCGCCGTAACTTATCAAACAAGATCTAGGAATGTTTGGCAGATTGATATTGAAGGCAGAAGAAGCCGGGGCTAAATCGTCGGGACTTATCAAACAAGTTTCTAGGAATGGTTGGCAGATTGATATTGTAGGCAGAAGAAGCAGAGGCAAAGTCGTCGTGATTTATCAAACAAGTTTTTATGAATGCCTGTCAGATTGATATTGTAGGCAGAAGAAGCAGAGGGAATGTCGCCGCCACTTATCAAACATATTTCTATGAATGTTTGTCAGATTGATATTGTGGGCAGTAGGAGCAGAAAGAAATCGCGTTATCTTATCAAATAATTTTATATGAATGGTAGGCAGATTCATATTGTAAACAGAAAAGCAGAGGGAAAGTCGTCGTGACTAATAAAATAAATTTCTTGGAATGGTTGGCAGATTGGTATTGTAGGCAGAAGAAGAAGAGGGTAAATCGTCCTGACTTATCAAACAAGTTACTAGGAATTGTTGGCAGATTGATATTGTAGGCAGAAGAAGCAGAGGGAAAGTAGTCGTGACTTATCAACAAGTTTCTAGGAATGGTTTGCAGATTGATATTGTAGGCAGAAGAAGCAGAGGGAAAGTAGTCGTGACTTACCAAACAAGTTTCTAGGAATTTTTGACAGATTGATATTTAGGCAGAAGAAGCAGAGTGAAAGTCGTCTTGACTTATCAAAGAAGTTTGTATGAATGGTTGGCAATTTGATATTGTAGGCAGAAAAAGCAGAGGGAAAGTCCGCGTGACTTATCAAACAAGTTTCTAGGAATTGTTGGCAGATTGATATTGTAGGCAGAAGAAACAGATGCAAAGTAGTCGTGACTTAACAAACAAGTTTCTAGGAATGTTTGGCAGACTGATATTTTAGGCAGAAGAATCAGAGGGAAAGTAGTACTAATTTATCAAACAAGTTTCTAGAAATACTTTGCAGATTGATATTGTAGGCAGAAGAAGAAGTGAGAAAGTCCTTGTGACTTATCAAACAAGTTTCTAGGAATGGTTGGCAGATTGATATTGTAGGCAGAATGTGGCATCCAACTGTTACGTCAAATTGTGACGTCAGCCGATCCCGGGTCTAATCTTGGTCGCGGCGCCAATTGTGATGATCTAACCTTTAAGTGATTCGGATGGGAATCTGGTTAGATTTGATATCAGCCTCGTCGTTCCCAACTCGCTTCCAACGTCTGGTTACCGAAGTAACTACTTTGATCTCCAGTCTGCCTACCCACGTTGTGAATTGATCTTAGGCAGACGAAATCAATCAGCGTTGGGGCCGTACTGCAAGCTTGAGTTCGAATGAGGGCGGTATCGCATAAGTACGGGCAAAATAAAATAAAATAATAAATCGAAAATGGTATCAAAAAAAGAATAACAATACTTTATATCTGGTCGCTTGATACATAGGACTGCGTCTATCTCCCGACCCGCTATATGGATTGTGACACGTGGTTTTTAGGCGAGACTTAACATTTTAAGTTGTCTGTTCCCTAATAAACTGGCTCTTGGTGTGTCTTCAGGCGAAATTCACAAAACTTATTTTGGTGGTGTGAGTCTAAGTCGTTCTTCAAAAAAAAATAAATTGTTCTTGGTTAGAAGATGAGTTCGGAATTTGCGCGAATCTTGGTCAGCTCTTCGTGGTGGGTCTTCAGAGCTCTCAACTGGAACTCTCTCTCGAACTCTCGAACTGCTTTTCGCTCGCTGCAACTTTGCTTATATGGACGCCGACACAAACCGGGTTGGTCTCGTCGGGGTTTGAGGTTCATTGATAATTCTAAATCCATAGTCCACTTCTTTATTTTCGGTCAGGAATTTTCCACTCCTTTCCATTTTTGGAAGTCTTCTCTTACCCCCACCTTCTCTTATTCTCATATGGATATCTCACCATACTTTAGAGGGGCGTCAACGGTTTTCCCACTTCGTCGCAGGGACTTCTCATACCTACCTCTCAATGGGCGGCGGCGGGATCCCTCCTTGCGTCACATGATCATCTCCGCTTGGATCTCGTTAACATTCAGCCAATGGCGTTCAACAGTGTGGGCGTGACCAGACTAGCCTTGTTCTTAAAAAATATATATTTTGCTCAAAGAAAAAAAAAAAATCTTTTTCTTTCCTTTTTCTTTTTTTGTTTCTCTCTTCTTCTCTGGCCGCCAAGAGGACAATACGACCCGTAGAGTGACAATCTCAATTCTTATCCTAACGTCACGGCACATGGAATTCTTCAATCAGATTTTCGCCAGCACCAAGAGGCTAGTCAACCAGACACACTCATTCTTCGGCGCCAACGAAATATTGTTTCGCTGTCATATTCAAATTCCAACACAGCCCAGATGTGTTTTCTCTCAATGACACCTCCCATCGACAAAGACCCAACCTAGAGATGGCTCTCTTTGTGTGTTGTCAACATATGACCTATTAAATTGTTTTCAGACAGCTTTGCTTGCCACAAAGACACAGTTTATTTTCTTATCTACCTAAGCAAAACAAAAAGAACTGTGTATCAACCCGGACCTTGTTACCTTTAGACTTATGACAATGGCCGGCAGAACTCCCACCATTGTTTTCGACTATCAAAATAACATTTTCAAATGTCTCTTCTTGTAGGTGACTTTAACTTTAAAATTTCCTCGCAGGGAATTTCACCACTCCTGATAGTCTGTTTGCCACAAAGACACAGTTAATTCTTTATCTATTTGAAATAAACTATGTATCAACATGGACTTTGTCAGCTAGCCCTACGACAATGGCCGTCAGAATTTTCACCATTTTTTCCATTATCAAAATAACATTGCCAAATGTCTCTGTCGTGGGTGGCCTCAATTTATCATATAAGTTAAGCCTCGCCTCTATTTTTCTTTCTTTTCTTTCTCTTTTTCCTTTCCTTCTTTTTCCCTCTTTTTGCGCCCCTAAATGGTGTCATAAGAGGAAGCAGAGGGAAAGACGTCGTGACTTATCAAACAAGTTTCTAGGAATACTTTGCAGATTGATATTGTAGGCAGAAGAAGAAGAGAAAAAGTCCTCGTGACTTATCAAACAATTTGCTAGGAATGGTTAGCAGATTGATATTATAGGGAGAAGAAGCAGAGGGAAAGTCGTCGTGACATAACAAAGAAGTTTCTAGGAATGGTTGGCAGATTGATATTGTACGCAGAAGAAGCAGAGGGAAAGTCCTCGTGACTTATCACACAATTTTCTAGGAATGGTTGGCGGATTGATATTGTAGGCAGAAGAAGCAGAGGGAAAGTCGTCGTCACTTATCAAACACGTTTCTAGGAATGGTTGGCAGATTGATATTGTAGGCAGAAGAATCAGAGGGAAAGTAGTACTAATTTATCAAACAAGTTTCTAAGAATACTTTGCAGATTGATATTGTAGGCAGAAGAAGAAGAGAGAAAGTCCTCGTGAATTATCAAACAATTTTCTAGGAATGGTTGGCAGATTGATATTGTAGGCAGACGAAGCAGAGGGAAAGTCGCCGTAACTTATCAAACAAGTTTCTAGGAAAGGTTGGCAGATTGATATTGTAGGCAGAAGAAGCAGAGGGAAAGTAGTCGTGACTTATCAAACAAGTTTCTATGAATGGTAGACAGATTCATATTGTACGGAGAAGAATCAGAGGGAAAGTCGTCGTGACTTATCAAACAAGTTTCTATGACTGGTTGGCAGATTGATATTGTAGGTAGGCAGAAAAAGCACAGGGAATGTCCCCGTAACTCATCAAAGAAGTTTCTAGCAATGGTCGCCGTGACTTATCAAACAAGTTTGTATGAATCGTTGTCAGATTGATATTGTAGTTACAAGAAGCAGAAGGAATATCGCCGTAACTTATCAAACATGTTCGTATGAATGTTTGGCAGATTAATATTGTGGGCAGTAGAAGCAGAAAGAAGGCGCCTTATCTTATCAAATAATTTTATATGAATGATAGGCACATTGATATTGTACGCAAAGAAGCAGAGGGAATGTCGTCGTGACTTATCAAACAACTTTCTTGGAATGGTTGGCAGATTCATATTGTAGGCAGAAAAAGCTGAGGGAAAGTAGTCGTGACTTATCAAACAACTTTGTAGGAATGGTCGGCAGACGGATATTGCGGGTAGAAGAAGCAGAGGCAAAGTAGTCGTGACTTTTCAAAAAACTTTCTAGGAATGGTTGGCAGATTGATATTGTGGGCAGAAGAAGCAGAGGGAAAGTTGTCGTGACTTATCAAACAAATTTCTATGAATGGTTGGCAGATTGATATTGTTGGCAGAAGAAGCAGTGTGTAAATCGTCCTGACGTAACAAACAAGTTTCTAAGAATGGTTAGCAGATAGATATTGTGGGCAGTAGAATCAGAGGGAAAGTCGCTGTAATTTATGAGACACGTTTCTATTGTGGGCAGAAATGCAGTGTGATAGTCGTTGTATCTGATTAAATAAGTTTCAATGAATGTTTGGTAGATAGATATTGGTGGCAGAAGAAGCAGAGGGAATGTCGCCGTGTATTATCAAACATGCTTATATGAATTGTTGGCAGATTGATATTGTGGGCAGAAGAAGCAGTGGTAAAGACGCCGTATATTATCAAACAAGGTTCAATGAATGTTTGGCAGATTGATATAGGGGGCAGAAGAAGCAGAGGGAATGTCGTCGTGACTTATGAAACAAGTTTCTAGGAATGGTTCGCAGATTGATATTGTTGGCAGAAGAAGCAGAAGGATAGTCGCCGTATCTTTTCAAACAAGTTTCCATGAATGTTTGACAGATTGATATTGGGGGCAGGAGGAGCAGAGGGAGTGTCGCCGTAACTTTTCAAACAAGTTTGTATGTATGGTTGGTAGATTGATATTTTATGCAGAAGAAGCAGACGGAACGTCGCCGTAACATATCAAATAATTTTCTATGAATGTTTGGCAGATTGATATTGGGGGCAGACGAAGCAGAGGGAAAGTCGCCGTAAATTATTAAACAAGTTTGTATGAATGTTTGGCAGATTGATATTGTGGGCAGAAGGAGCAGAAGGATAGTCGCCGTATATTATCAAACAAGTTTCAAGGAATGTTTGGCAGATTGATATTGGGTGAAGAAGAAGGAGAGGGATAATGGCCGTAACTTAACAAACATGTTTATATGAATGGTTGGCAGATTGATATTGGGTGCAGAAGAAGCAGATGGAAACTCGCCGTATCTTATGAAACAATTTTCTATGAATGATTGGCAGATTGATGTTGTGGCCAGAAGAAGCAGATGGAAACTCGCCGTATCTTATGAAACAATTTTCTATGAATGATTGGGAGATTGATGTTGTGGCCAGAAGAAGCAGATGGAAAGTCTCCGTATCTTATCAAACATGTTTCTACGAAGGGTTGGTAGACTGATATTGTGGGCAGAAGAAGCAGAAGGAAAGTCGCCGTAACTTATCAAACAAGTTTGTATGAATGTTTGGCAGATTGATTTTTTAGGCAGAAGAAGCAGAGGAATCTCGCCGTAACATATCAAACTAGTTTCTATGAATGGTTGGCAGATTGATATTGGGGACACAAGAAGCAGAGGGATAGTCGCCGTAACTTATCAAACAAGTTTTTAGGAATGATTGGCAGATTCTTATTGTGGGCAGAAGAAGCAGAGGGAAAGTCCCCGTAACTTATGAAACAATTTTGTAGTAATGGTTGTCATATTGATACTGTGGGCAGAAGAATCAGGGGGCAAGGCACCGTAACTTATCAAACAAGATTCTATGCATGGTTGGCAGATTGATATTGTAGGTAGAAGAAGCAGAGGGAAAGTCGCTGTATCTTATCACACAAGTTACTATGAATGGTTGGTAGATTGATATTGTGGGTATAAGAAGCAGAGGGAAAGTCGTCCTATCTTATCAAATAACTTTCCAAGAATTGTTGGCTGATTGATATTGGGGCCAGAAGAAGTAGAGGGATAGTCGCCGTATCTTATCAAACAAGTTTCTATGAATGGTTGGCAGATTGATTTTTGTGGGCAGAAAATGTAGAAGGAAAGTCTCCGTAACTTATCTAATAACTTTCTACGAATGTTTGGCAGATTGATATTGTGGGGAGAATAAGCAGAGGAAAACTCCCCGTATATCATCAATCAAGTTTATATGAATGGTTGGCGGATTGCCGGAATAGTGTTACAGTAACAATTCAGATGTCGTTTACAACTACAAGTGCTAGAAAGTTATGGAGCGACATGTTCGGTTACGTTCTCAGCGAACACGGCGCGTAAAAGTGTAAATCTCTGGCACGTATTGACAGTTATCCTTCTTCTCCCTAATGACAAGATCTTGTTTCTCATCCTGGATTCTCGGATCTTCTTGAATATCGTCCTAATGGAATTTAACAGTAGTAAAGTCTTATCCCTTGTTTGCTGTAGGCTGGATTTCCGGTTCTTTCCAAAGCCTGCTTCATCTCTGTACTCGTAACATCTGCGCCTGATCTATGACATTTTATCCACTATTTATATAATTTTTGTTATCTCCCCCACCAATAAGAGTAGATAGTTTCGGCTCTCGTCCTGTTCACACTCCTCCCTGGTCTTTTGAACAGGAGTAGATATTTATCCCTTGTTACCTGTTAGTATTGGGTTTCCGGTTCCTTCTAAAGTCTGCTTCAGTTCTATAGTCGTAACGTTTGTTCTCTCCTAGGCTAATATCACTCCTTAGAACTCTACCTCGAGTGGCTCTTTGGTCTTGCGTTGGATAATTTTTTTTTAAAGATATATGTGTTTTATTCTACAACAGATACTGATTTGTGGGTATAAATTTGCTTTGAACGGTTAAAACTCATTCGTCTGCACAGTTGCCGGCGAACCGCCTTTCCCACCCTCTCAAGCCTATTTTGGTAAGTTTTAATTATTATTATGATTGTGTCATCCAAGTCGATATTCTTGCATCGTTGACATCGTCACCGACAGCAGCGTTGATATTTCATTTTTATTAATATCATAATTAATTTCAATATCATCAAAACATCATTATTATTGTCAATTTTCCATATTCATTTTTATTTTTCTCTTACAGTTTCATGTGATTTTAATTAATGAAGCTAAAAGTGTTCCTTATTTATTTTTTAAAAATATCTATGTGTGTGTACGCGCGCGTATGTGTGCTCATTCCCGCCACATTTCGCGACTGTTCCTAAATATACATAAATATTTTTTAATAAATATTTTCAAATCGCTTACGAGTTGCTTTATTTTTGTAATTATTTGTTGTTGTTCCATTTCTTTTTGTCTTTAGTTTCTACGACACCCCGCCCCCATCCCGTGAAAGAACGCGCCTTCATTGAAAAATCCATTTTTCACGAGAGTTATTTAACACACACACATTACAGGCGCACAGAACATTAATTAAAGCGATTACCACTCAAGATAAATTTGCAGGAAGGTCGATCACTATCGTGTCATGAAATGTGATGATATGTAGAGTTGGCAAAGTGTAAGCTTTATCGTCTGGTCACAATGGCCAGAAGGATCGATGAAACTATCCACCCACCCGCGCCATCAATAAAACCTTGATTCCGATATGGGATGAAAAAAGAAAGATCGGAGAGAGAGAGAGAGAGAGAGAGAAAGAGAGAGAAAGAGAGAGATAAAGAAAGAAAGAAAGAGAGAGAGAGAGAGAGAAAGAGAATCGAACCAGCTCCTTCTTCTTTGTTCCCGTGCAAAGTGTAAGCTTTATCGTCTGGTCACAATGGCCAGAAGGATCGAGGAAACTGCCCACCCCGCCACCAATAAAAACCTTGATTCTGATATGGGGTGAAAAAAGAAAGATCGGAGAGAGAGAGAGAGAAGAGAGAAAGAGAGAGAGAGAAAGAAAGAGAGAGAGAGAGAAAGATAGATAGAGAGAGAGGGAGAGAGAGAGAGAGAGAAAGAAAGAGAGAGAAAGAGAGAAAGAAAATTGAACCAGCTCCTTCTTTGTTCCCGTGTCCTTTTAGGGTATAGACGATCATGACTCTCCACAACTTCTTACCCTTTGTAAGCTCTGGGAAAAGTGTGTCCGTCTAGTATCTTTCTAAATCCTTGTTCTAACACCCATTTACACATGTCTGTTAGATATGTTACAAAATGGTTTCTTCTGTTTATCTTGCTTCTAATATGTACCGTGAGTTTCAAACTCGCCAAACCCTCTTTCCTCATCATGTTTTCTAGAACTTTCAACTGTCTATAAGTGTACCCTTTTTTTTTTCCATTTTCGCTAAAAACGTCCTCGATACATATATTGTCAATTAATGGGATTCTTACCATCCTTCATTTTTGTTAACCATCGCAGTCTCTCCCTCTCTCTGTCTTTCTCTGTCTCTCTCTGTCTCTATCCGTCTCTCTGTATATATATATATGTGTGCGTGTGTGTTTGTGTGTGCGATGCTATCTATCTATCTATCTATCTATCTATCTATCTATCTATCTATCTATCTATCTATCTATCTATGTCTTTCCATATTCTATCTATCTATCTATAAATCTGGAAATACAAACCTGAATTCACTTTATAATTGCATATAAGGATTTTTGTTTGTTTTTTCCGTATATTTTTCTTCATACTATCTATCTATCTATCTATCTATCTATCTATCTATCTATATATATATATATATATATATATATATGTGCGTGTGTGTGCGTGTGTGTGTGTGTGTGTGTGTATACAGGTAATTGTCCGTTGGTATATAATCCAAGTGAATCCTATTAATACACTATAAAATATTAAATATTAAAACTGATTCACGCATAGGGCTCAATGTTTTAATTAAACAGAGGAACATATTTTATACAACAGGAATTAAGATTACATTAGGTTAAGAGTCATTTTCACTTTGTAAAGCGAAATAAAATTTACAAGGATTTTTCAAACCAGTCAATGGATGATAATTTATTGAAAAATTAATTTACAACTTATTCACTTATGTACTAATACCCTTGGGAAAGGTATGAATCCTCTTCTTCTCCCTCCAGCTATAGGTAAATAGCAGGGCCGACCGGGTTCTATAGCCTTGGTTGGCGACTGGTCTACCGCAGAAAGAAATGGTAACCTACTGCGGGAAAAAGTCTGCCTCGTCAGTCATGTATCGAAAGATACATGATCGCCTAAGCGTGTATCACGCACGGCACATAACTGACTGAACTGACATTTAAAATAGTGACAGACACTAGAGTTTTATGAAAATAGCAAACAAATTAAATCAAAATTATTAAAAACTGTTCCTTCTTTTTTGCGCTTGATTAAAAAATAGATTCAAGGTCGGAAAATTAAGTATTTCTAGATAGTGTATGTATTTTGGGAGGCACATTAATGGCTAGCGGCTCAGACTGAGGAATTGGAGAGCCGGGTTGGAATTCCATTCGAATCCGTTACATTCACTTACGTGCTAATAACCTTGGGAAAGGTATGAATCCTCTTCTACTCCCACCAGCTATGGGTAAATAGCAGGACAGACTGGGTTCTATAGCCTTGGATGGCAACTGGTCTACTACGGAAAGAAATGGCAACCTACTACGAGGAAAAAAACTGCCTCTTCAGTCATGTATCAAATGATACATAATTGCCCTACGTGTGTATCACGCATGGCAGATAATTGACTAACCTTTTTGAACGTTATCATTTCATCAAACAGGGCATTGGGAAGGTCCACCCGGATATAGCGATGTGACGAAGAGATGTTCGTCCAGTATTCTATTAGGCTGGTGCAAAAATAATGACGCTTTTTGACGTTAAAAAATACGTCAAAAAACGTCATTATTTTTGGACCAACCTAATAAGTACCTGGTCTCCAAATAATATTTATTTCATCTTATTTCTATTACTATTACACTGTGACTTATTTGGATTCTATTATTAGGTTGGTGCAAAAATAATGACGCAATAATGTCGTTTTTTGACGTATTTTTTAACGTCAAAAAACGACATTATTACGTCATTATTTTTGCACCAACCTAATAAGTACCTGGTCTCCAAATAATATTTATTTCATCTTATTTCTATTACTATTACACTGTGACTTATTTGGATTCTATTATTAGGTTGGTGCAAAAATAATGACGCAATAATGTCGTTTTTTGACGTATTTTTTAACGTCAAAAAACGACATTATTACGTCATTATTTTTGCACCAACCTAATATTAATTCTTTGTTCCGGCTTCTTTTATCTTACAGAGTGCGATGGGTAAATTGTCGTCGAAATTGCGCAAAAATGAAAATAACACGGACATCTCGTTTTAACAGATATATTTACCAAAATTACATAAAAGATACCATGAAATACTAAAGAGTAGAGTTATTCAATAAAATCGACATTGGCTTCAACCACGTCCTCCAGACAACTTCAGAATCTCCTGCAACTCTTCTGGATGGTCTCCTTGTTTAAGTTGGTGAATGCTGCCATAATCCTTGCCTTCAGTTCCTCTTTGGTGAGCTTTGTTAGTCTCTCGCTCAACTGCGCCCCACACGTAATAATAAAGAGGGTTTCAGACTGGGGAGTTAGGTGTCCAGCTGTAAGGGGTGATGTGGTCACAGAAATTGCCTGAAAGTCATAACTGAGTTCTCCTGCTTGTGTGGCATGATGCAGAGTCCTGTTGTCAGTCATAGGGTCTTCCAGCAGGTACCCTCTTGACCCAGGGCAGCAGAACATCCTCAAGGCACTTGATGTAGGCTTCTGTGTTGAGTCTGCGGGCCTCATCAAGAAATTCGGGAACGATCATAGTGAGTTTTCCGATCTGCTGTACCTTCGTAATCACCATTAGACTCATCCAACTCTTTCAGAATCCTCTTCACTGTGCTCAAAAAATCTGAAATGTTCATATCGGATCTTCCGGCGCGAATGCCAAGCAGTTCAGCATGCCGTTTCCAAATTTCTGGTGGAGTGAATTGCATCATGGTGCTCTTTTTGGCACAGACGATGGCCAACTGACCCTACTATACTGTGCTGTCGGCAAAATCAAAAAACAAACAACACACATGCGCGAAATTAAAAATGAAAATGGCGATAATTTACCTATCGCACCCTGTATTTCTTTTGCTTTTACACCTCGTAGAAATAATCTAAGTCTCTTTGGTCGTCTTATCCTTCAAACTAAAAAAAAGGAAAAGAAAAAATCTCTCGCCTTTCGGTTATAATTCTTCCCTATTACTCCCGCTCATGAAAAGATATGGAAAGTGCATAAACCACTCGGTGCAAATAGGGCAGGTTGTTTTTTCAAGTCTTTTAGAAAATCAGGATTACACTCGGTGCGAAAGCTGGGGTTTGATGTGATAAGTACCGGCAAGATAGCTTTTACCGAATTTTGAGCATTTAGTCGTCTAACAAAATTGTTATGGTAATTTATCCAGGCACGCATAGACTCTCCCAGCTATAAATAGGAGCAGGTACTGCCTTTTGCAGGGTGAAGTTTCCAGCAGGCCACTCTGACAGTCGGACCGAACATTCTTGTAACACTTTCGTTTTTATATGTTTGTATTACTGTCTCTGTTAATCTATTTGTTTAACTCAGTTCCTCTCTTGCGTCTTTATTTCTGGCCCTAACAAGGCCACAACACAAATGTATAGAAATAGGAAAAGGTTTCTGCTTACATACTGACTTCAAAATTTTACTATTTCAAGAATAGACAGAAGTAACGTTGATATCATTAAATGGAGAAAATATATTCAAAACAGAATTCTACTTATGAATCATCAGAAGCAAAATATGCAATTTTTTTTTTTTACTATATTTGATAAGTGAAAACTGTAATAGTTGTAAAAGATTACAATAAAGAGTACTTAATGAATAGGATCTTACAGTAGGCAATAATTAATAAGAAAGGTGTATATAACATCAGAATACTGCTAGGCACAAATTATAAGAAATTTGCATTTTTATTGAAATTCTCGCTAAAACAATTGCACTGTATAACATATCACATCATAATATGGTTAAATTGTATAAAGTATAATTTCCCTTTTAAGTCGATGAATGTCTTATTAGGTTGGTGCAAAAATAATGTCGTTTTCTCACATAGTAACATATGTGAGAAAACGACATTATTTTTGCACCACCCTAATATTTGATAGCACAAGGATTTACAGTATTTACATTATGTCCTCATCTTTGTCGCCATATTTGTCACAACGTTTCGGCCGTTGTACGCTCCGGCCTTCTTTAATGTAAATAATGTAAATACTGTACATAATACCTCATCTCAGAAATATAGACAGACTCACAAGGATTTAGTAATAATGTGTTTATGCCTTGCTTTTTGACAATATACAAGCTCCAGTAGTTAATTTAATCACTCTTTCTACACCTTGACATTGTGCAGGTAAATTTGGCAACACCGGTGTTATTCCATTCATTAGAATCTCTTGCAGTTCATTATTTGAGAAATATTCTGCAAGCGCAACTTCACAGACCCCATTTTGTGAGAAGTCAATCAAATTTGACCAGAGTGTCATTTCAGAGTTAAATGTAAATTCTTTTCAATTGATGCTTCACTACTTCTGAAAGAAAAAAAATGTATTTTTATTGGAAAATTTAGCCATACGTGATTATATTTTTTTCATGTATTTTGAATGAAATCCTAAAATTAGTCTTGTAAATTGACATAACTAATCATGAATAAATGTTGACTTATCTCATGGACAAAATATGTTTTATAATCTCTTCCCTCACCTTCAATTCATCTGACTTCATCATTGAGAAAATAATATTTTCTGGAAGCAAGGCGAAAGCATTGGTCAGTAAATTTTTTAATGCAACATTCTGTATTTTAGTCAACTGTTGATTTATTCTCTAGGTCATGTTATGTAATTTATTAGCATTTTTAATTTATAAGCAACTAACTGCATATATTTTTATTAGAAATAATATAAGTAAAAGGTTTGTCATTTAGCTGATGTTACCTTCAGCATTCAGACTCCAGGGTTTCGTAGAAGGACCCATCCGTTCACACATCAGGGGGCATCAGCAATTGACTTCTTATACTTCTCGATTTTTCTTCTTGATAAGCGCTTATCATGGTGCAAGATATTTTCATAGTGTGTGTGTGTGTGTTTGTGTGTGTAGTGTGTGTTTACACCTACCTGCGTGGATGTGCGTACATTTAAGGTGTCGTGATTATTCGAATCGATGAATGTTGAATTATCTAATGGACAACATTTGTTTTATAACCTCTTGCATTAAATCCAATTCATCTGACTTCAACATTAACAAAATAATATTTTCAGGAAGCAAGGCGAAACTATTGAGTTGTAATGTTTTTAATGTAACCTTCTGTATTTTGGTCGACTGATGATTTATTCTTTGCATCCCGTTGAAGATATACAGTTGTTGATTATGGGATTAATTATGACTTAATTTAAAACCAATAAACTATATATTTCAATTATAAATTTTATAATTCCAATGCTCCAAATTTGAACCTAATCCTATTCTTTAAGCTCATTTCCTCAAAAAACAGTAAGGATTTGGGAAAAAAAGAAGCTATTATTTAGCATGTCAAAAACCAATTTTCAAATTGAGTGCAGTACCACCTCCTCTACTGTCCAACTGTCAGGCAACTGACTAGCAAATGAACGGGATATTTACTGTAGCCTATCATAATTTACTAATGTCAATGATCACTCAAGATCAGAAACCATAAGAGCCATGGCTGGTCTATCATCCTCCACCTCTTCCTCCTTTTTCTGAGTCTACTGCAGAACTCGGGTCTCCAGTTAAGGGTTTTTCTAAATATCAAAATATAACTCCATATGAACTTGCCCTTTTTATTTTTCAAATTTCAAAAAGAAAAAAAAACGAAAACCTTGACACTCGTCTATGATACTATCCCCCACTGTTCCCACCCATGAAACGAGGAGATTCCCAACTGATGATACGCAGTTTTGTGGTACTTGTGGTACTGCGCAGAATATTTACTGCATCCAATTTTAATTCATCAAGACAAAACATATAGATGTTAGCAACCCCACAATCAATTAAAATCAGAAGCGGTGAGAGCCATGCCAAGGCATTTATTATTATTATTATTATTATTATTATTATTATTATTATTATTATTTTATTTCCTTTGATTTCTGGTGTGTGCACATATCTTTCCGGGTCCCGCCCAGAGGCCTAAGGTTAGGAATGGCATCCACTAACCAATTAAAAAAAACACACACATATTTTAAATAGATAAAGCCCTTCGTAAGGTGTGGGCTGTCCTGGTGAGAACAATGTTTTGTATTTCTTTAAGGCATATACTTCCAGGAATCTCTTCAATGGAATCCATTCAATTGATTGGAATCTTTTCCAACCAATCCGAGGGCTCTAACTACAACATGAATTGTTGATGTTCCCATGTGCCACATTATTATTATTATTATTATTATTGTTGTTGTTGTTGTTGTTGTGCATGAAATGTTTTTGTGGCTTGTGGTGTAATGGATAACGGCTCTGAGTTCGGATTCCAGTCGAGTTAACTAGATTTACTTACGCATAAATCCCCACCCCTGGGAAAGGTATGAATCTATTTTTTCTATTTCCCCCCAGCTATGGGTTGAATAGCAGAACAGACTGGGTTCTTTAGCCTTGGTTTGCAACCAATCCATCGCGGAAAGAAATGGCAACCTACTGTGGGTAAAAATCTGACTCGTCAGTCATGTAGCGAAAGATACATGATCCTCCATGCGTGTATCACTTATGGCACTGAAGTGACTGACAGAATCATTATTACTAAGCACATTCCGTGTACAATCCAAATCAAATGTACTTTTGTTCAAGATGTTATGATGGCAGATACAAGTATTGAAATTCTGACTATTTTGAGCAATTATTTTGAGCTTGGCTTCAAAATCCCTTACAGACATTAGGAAGAGCAAAAAAATTAGCCATATTGCTCAAAACTGGTTTACGCCTTTGTTGTGATTTGTCCCTTGCAAAAAGGCCACAAGCTGACATCGATTTTTTTCACTTATTTTGATTTCTTTCTTTCTTTCTTTCTTTCTTTTATTTTCTTATTTATTTTGTTTTTTTCTTCTTTTATTTTTCTTATTTGTTTTGTTTTTCTTTCTTTCTTTCTTTCTTTCTTTCTTTCTTTCTTTCTTTCTTCTACTTTGCATTCTTTTTTCTTTCTTTCTTTATTTCTTTTATTTTCTCATTTTTCTTATTTATTTTGTTTTTCTTTCTTTCTTCTATTTTGCATTCTTTCTTTCTTTTTTATTTTCTTTCTTTTTTAGTTTGCTTTCCTTCTTTATTTTTCATTTTCTTTATTTCATTTTTCCTTCTTTTATTTTACTTTTCGTTATCGTTTTATTTTTCTTCCGACTATTTTTTCTTCCTTCTTTCTCTTTTACTTTTCTTTCTTTTGTTTTCCTTTCTTTTTTCTTTTCTTTTTCTTTTCTTCTTTCCTTTTTATCTATCTATCTATCTATCTATCTATCTATCTATCTATCTATCTATCTATCTATCTATCCTATTCATATCTGTCTAATCTATCCTATTCATATCTATCTATCTATCTATCTATCTATCTATCTATTAGGTTGGTGCAAAAATAATGTCGTTTTCTCACATAGTAACATATATGGGAAAACGACATTATTTTTGCACCAACCTAATATCTATCTATCTATCTATCTATCTATCTATCTATCTATCTATCTATCTATCTTTTCTCTTCCTTTCTTTTATTTTCTTGCTTTCTTACGTACTCGCTTTACAGTTTGCTTTCTGTCTCGCTTCTTGCTTGCTTTCTTTTATTTCGCTTTCTTTCTTGATTTCTTTCTTTCTTGCTCTGATACGCCAATTGGCGATGATGATACTTTAAAACATAAAACATCCTAAAAGTAAGAGACGACTCGGATGATGAAGATATGAAAAAATGTCCCAAGTGACAGACTCATCCTGAACTTATAATAGCATCAGAATATACGCAAACATAGAAAAGGAATATAAGGCAAAGATGTGTCTTCTCGCCGGACTTTTTCAACCTTTACATTGAGGCGATACCGAGAGAATTAGAAATCCTACAAGGAACACAGTCTTAACAGCATAAGCTGTCTAGATGACACGGTATTGATAGCAGTCACAGAAAGGAAACTAAAAAAAAAAAACGGCTTGGAAAGGTAGTAACGGAAAGCAAGAAGAAAGGACTAACTATCAATTGCAAGAAGATAGAATGTATGGTTTTCAGCAAAAATGGCCAGCCTAAGATGCCAACATGAAATCGGAGACGCCAGAATCAAGCAAGTACAAATATTTACATATCTTGGTTGTGTTTTAACAGAGGACGAAAAATTTGACATCAAAACCCAAAGGCATATTGAAGATGCCTTCCAGAAGCTAAGCAAAGTATTAAGTGAGTAAGACAGAATATATCAGAACATTCCCTGAATCCTCCGAGTTGAAGTCACTCAATAATAAATCCATCAAAATAGTTTAGGACTTCAAATATCTTGGACATCACATAATAGATTCCCATAAAGACTTCAACATCCGCAAAGCTGTTGCATGGAACGCGTGTAAAAAACTTCACAAGACTTGTCGCTCGAATCTTCCATTCTCCTTAAGAGTTCAAACCTTTCGAACATTGACTGAACCAGGGCTACTATGTGGATCAGAAACTTGGACATTATCTGTTCGTCTTCAAAGACGACTGGATGAAACATATACGAATCTTCTTAGAAAAATCCAGAACATCAGCAGGAGATCCTATCCAACGCTTAACACAATTTACGGAGAACTGAGATTAAAACCTCTTTTAAGCTCAAACAAAAGGAATTGCAATTTGCCGGCCACTGCCACCTAACGGACGGGAAATGTCGTCTCATCTTTACTTCTATGGCATCCTTCTGGAGGCGTCTTCTTGCGAAAGTTGACTTTGCTAGACACCATGGCTTGGGACTCAGGGTTGGACATTGGGCATCTGGGGACGACAGTGTAGGACAGAGCAGGACCTAACAATGTGGAAAGGGACTGTTAATGGAGTTTCGACAAGCCACAATGAGGTCGAAGGATGATGGTGATGATGATTAAGAAAAAGGGAAATTTTGTTAGAAACAAAGAAAATAGCGATGAACTGTTATGTAATATCGGCCCTCCTTCTATGGCAGTAAATACTGGACAATCTTTTTCTTATTAATAACTATAAAAGGCAGGAAGTTGTGGAGAGCCACGATCACACATGTACCGAAGAAAAGACTCATCAGAAGATAACATATATAGATAATTATAAATAAAAATGATTCTGTATATTAAATAAGAATATTGGACATTTTTTTTAATTTTTGACTTTATTCAACGTCTTAGGGATTTTATCATTCTATCTTCTAACATCTTCGAAACAACTTCATAATTCTATCCCCCCAGAACTTTTGTTGCAGGCACCTCGGGTTGGAGATGCTTAGCTAAGCTAATTATCACTAATCACTTCGAGTCTCATCTGGAGCCCTATACGAAAAATTAAACTCAACCTAAAGTAACCTAAGGCTGACATGTGTAAATAAACCAACAACTGTTTATCGTTGTTGGCAAAAAAAGGTAAAATGAAATAAAAAATAAAATAAAATAAAAATAAAATAAAAATAAAATAAAATAAAAATAAAATAAAAAATAAATAAAATAAAATGAAAAAAACAAAATCAAAAATAAAATAATAAAATAAAATAAAAAATAAAATAAAATAAAATGAATAATAAAATAAAATAAAAAAATAAAATAAAATAAAATGAAAATGCTGTAGATGCCGTTTGGGATCTTCCCGGAAATTTATTTAATTTTTTATTTTCATTTTTTTAAGAGAATCCCCCTCCTTCACTAAAAAGCGGACAAATCGAATTTAATGTCAATCTAAAGGTGCAACATTTACTGAATTCGTAGGTTGAGTGGACAGTTCTCTACAAAATACTGGCGAATTTTGCCCAGACGCAATTGTATTCGGGTCAAAGTTCGTAGTGAAGCGAGCAAAAATAGCCGAAAACTAAGATGGATATGAACAGATTTCGGAAGAAAGGGAGAAAGAAAACAAAATAAAAGAAAGATAGCGACATAAAAGTAAGGAAAGCAGATGAAAAGAAAAAAGAAAACAAAATCAAAGAAAGAAAAAGTAAAATAAAAGAAAGAAAGAAAGAAAGAAAGAAAAGAAAAATAAAAGCAAGAAGGCAACATAATAGAAAGAAAGAAAGAAAGAAAGAAAGAATGAAAGAAAGAAAGAAAGAAAGAAAAGAAAAATAAAATCAAGAAGGCAACATAATAGAAAGAAAGAAAGAAAGAAAGAAAGAATGAAAGAAAGAAAGAAAGAAAGAAAAGAAAAATAAAAGCAAGAAGGCAACATAATAGAAAGAAAGAAAGAAAGAAAGAATGTGAAGAAAGAAAGAAAAATTGTATGACTTTAGCAAAAGTAAAAGAAAGAAAAATGTAGGATTTTAGCATTAGTAAAAGAAAGAAAGAAAGAAAGAAATGCAACCAGAGTGGAAGAGAAAAGAGTTTAGTGTCATTTTCATTTCATAATCAGCAGCAATTAAAGAAAGGATATTTTGGAGATAAGGAACGGCCGTTAATCCCATTGAAAGGTCATTTCAGTCTATCTCCCAATATTCACAATGGCAATAGCTTTTCGTCAAGACTTGTTTCTTTTCTCTCTTCAGCTGTCAAAATGGTGGACAAGGTATTTTTTTTCCTTTTTTAATGATGTCGGCAATAAGTAAGGAGTTTGGTTTACTTCCGGCCGGAAATGCTTTCCCAGCATGCGTTCAGCCCTGTCATTACACAAGCAAACAAAATCAGTAGGCGAAAAAATTACCACAGAATAGTCTGCATTAATTGGTGCCGGCCATTTAAAAAAAACAAAAAAACAAAAACAAAACAAAAAAAAGAAACTAAAAAACGAATCAACATGCGGAGTTGCGCTTACGTTTCTGCTCGGAAATTCTTTCTTTTTTTTTTCTTTCTTTCTTTCTTTCTTTCTTTCTTTCTTTCTTTCTTTCTTTCTTTATGCTTTTATTTATTATACTTTCTTTTATTATACCTTCGTCCTTTTTTTTTATTACGCTTTCTTTCTTTTATTATGCTTTCTTTCTTTCTGACTTTCTTTTACCATTGGTAAAATCCTAAATTTTCTTTCTTTTACTTTTGATAGCCCTACATTATTTCTTTCTTTCTTTCTTTTATTATGCTTTCTTTCTTTTATTATGCTTTCTTTCTTTTTTATTACGCTTTCTTTTATGATTTCTTTCTTACTTTTACTGTGCTTTCTTTCTTTTATTATGCTTTCTTTCTTTTATTATGCTTTCTTTCCTTTTTATTATGCTTTCTTTTTTATAATGTTTTCTTTCTTTCTCTCTTTTATTTTTCTTTCTTTCTTTTTTCTTTCTTCCTTTTATTTTTCTTTCTTTTATTTTGCGTCCTTTTTTTCTTCCTTTCTATTTTTTCTTTCTTTTCTTTTTGCTTGCTTGATTTCCTGCTTCCTTTCTACATCTTTTCTTTCATTCTATGATCAGGTGCTAAACTAAGCAATTTAGTAAAATATACGGTTTGCTCGTCTTGAGATAACGGCTAACTAGTTAGTCGAGACCAGCATCATTTAATGCGGAGAGAGTACCTTCACGTAAGGTACTTTTTTCTGTTTTATATCCCTTCAGCACATCGGCGATAAGGATTCTCCACAACTTCATGTCTATTGTTACTTACACATCTTTGACTTCACCTCTTTGTGGTTCTTGTTCTACAAATCATTTACTCGAAATTCTTAGGTAGATTACTCGCAGTTTTCGCCTGCTTCACAAGACTTCAGTAAACATTGTAAGTTGTAAATTCTCCAAGTTTTCCTTCTGTATTATGTATCTCCAGAAATTTAACTACCTTATTCTGATTGTTAGCTAGGGTTTCTTTGTAGTTTTTTTGTTCGTCTTAAAGCTTCCTACTTTCTCACATGCTTTGGTCATGGTATTATCGACATTCGTCCGGAGAACCACATTTCAAACATTCAAAGTCATTTTTTTTCATTTTTGACGAAATTATCCAGCATTCACGTCTATATAAAGGGTACGATGGATAAATTGTCGTCTAAACTTCATAAAAAATGAATATAACACTAACGTCTCATTTTAACAGATATATTTGCGAAAATGACACAAAAATATCTTGAAATACTAAAAAGTAAATTTATTCAATTTAACCACGATCTCCAGACGACTTCGAATTCTCCTGCTAATACGACGACATATTTAGTTCAAGCATGATAGGGCATCAGCACGTTTTAGTCACATTGTTCATACGACACACACACACGCACACACACACACATATATATATATATATATATATATATATATATATATATATATATATATATATGTGTATGTGTGTGTGTGTGTATGCGTGTGAGTGTGCATATGTGTGTGTGTGTGGGAAAAGTGTGTGTATATAAATATAAGTATATATATATATGTGTGTGTGTGGGTGTGTAATATATTATATATATAATTATTTATATATTATGTGCGCGGTACTTTTTAGAAAGCGCTCAATATCAGAGATAGAGCTAACATATTTGGTTGGATTGATGTGAGTTTGTGACCCTGGGTTTCACGCTTTTGCGATCGCAAAAGCGTGAAACCCAGGGTCACAAACTCACATCAGTCCAACCATACATACATATATATATATATATATATATATATATATATATATATATATATATATACACACACATATATATATATATATATATATACACACACATATATATATATATATATATATATATATATATATATATATACTGTGTACGATGGATAAATTGTTATCTAATTTACGTAAAAATGAAAATAACACTGACACTTCAATTTTAATTGATATATTTACCAAACTTACACAAAAATATTTGGAAATAGTAAAAAGTAAATTTATCCAATAAAATCGCCACTGGCTTCAACTACGGCCTCCAGATGACTTCGCAATCTCTTGCAACTCTTCTGGACGGTCACCTTGTTAAAGTTGATGAATGCTGCCATAATTCTTCCTTCAGTTCATCTTTGGTTTTACAAAGAGTTTTGTTGGTATCTCGCTCAACTACGCCCCACACATAATAATCAAGGGGTTTGCATTCTGGGGAGTTGTGTATCCAGATGTAAGAGATGATGTGGTTGCAGAAATTGTCTGACAGCCATGTCTGGGTTCTCCGGCTTGTTTGACATGGTGCAGAGTCTTGTGGCTAGACTTAGAATCTTCCAGTAGCCACCCTCTTAAACCAGAGCAACAAAACCTCCTCAAGGTACGTGATGTAGGTTTTCGTGTTGTGTCTGAACCCTCACCAACAAATTGAGGTGTTCTTTTCTTATCAGAGTTAGTTTTCGAAGCTGCCGTACCTTCGGAATTTTCCCATTAGACGCATCCAATTTCCGAATCCTCTGTACTGTCCTCATATGGTCACCCAAACACCCTCACGTTCATATTGAAGCTTCCGGTGCCATTGCTAAGCAGCACAATATGCCATTTCCAAATTTCTGGTGCCCAACTGAGCTTACTATACTGTGCAGTCGACAAAATCCAAAACGAACAACGCGCATGCGCGAAATGAAAAATCTAAAATGGTGACGATTTACTCATCGCACCCTGTAGAATTGTGTATATTACAGTACTTTTTTCTCATTTTAATGATAGTTTTCAAAGTAATATATACTCATTAAGGAATATATATTTAATCCAGTCAATTTATATCTATCTATCTATCTATCTATCTATCTATCTATCTATCTATCTATCTATCTATCTATCTACTTGATATCTATCTATCTATCTATCTATCTATCTATCTATCTATCTATCTCAGTTCAATATCTATCTGTCTATCAAGTTTATATCTATCTATCTATCTATCTATCTATCTATCTTATCCTATACTATCCTATTCATATCTGTCTAATCTGTCCTATTCTATTCATATCTATCTATCTATCTATCTATCTATCTATCTATCTATCTATCTATCTATCTATCTATCTATCAGTGTTTGCACTTGCGCATATGGGTCTGTGTTTGTGCTGATACATTATCTTGAACACAGTTGAAAATGTTCCACTTTTTCGCCAATGATTTTGCACTCATTTCAACCAAATACTCATTT
>OZ010601.1:59141099-59163599 GCA_963932145.1 Acanthosepion lycidas | reverse complement strand
ATATACGGAAAAAACAAACAAAAATCCTAATATGCAATTATGCTGTTTTAATGTTAATATAATGTCAAGGTCGGTCGTTTTCACAACATCGCCCACGTGACGCCGACGTGATCATATTTAAACGGAACGCTGATCTTATAAACAATTTCAGTTATCTGTTTGGATTGGTCTTGCTCTTATGTCCATCGGGTCTCTTATATCCGGTTTACACTGTACAAGGAATTTGGGGTTTCGCTCGCAATATTTGTGTGAATTACAAGCTTTTTAATTTGGTTACTGAAGACAAAAGGCAACCTATTTTTTTTTTTTTTTTGCATATTTGAAAGTTACATATACTACTTCAGTAGGTTACTTTTACATTTGAGATAAGGGAGGTAAATCAGAAAATGTTTGAAACATTGAACTGGACGATACACAAAAAGCCTAACTATAAAAAAGAATTGAATAAACTTTCGGCCATTTCTTCTTCACTCATTCTCCTTATAAATATGTCCCGCTTGATTTTATGCTTTCCAAAAATAACCACTTGTTAACTAACTGGTTGATGCTTGAAACTGAGGTTACAAAACAGGTTTGTCGGGATATAAGAATTCAGTTTGGGTGGGGTGTAGGGCGAAACATACTTTGTCAATTCGGCATCGTGACCCCGAAGAGTCAAAAATGAAACAGAAAATGTTGGTTCTATCCTTTTATACCACTTCATACAACACCTCCTTTTGGGTGTCAGGAGAATTCCCCTGGCAAGCAAGTTGGGGTAATTTTCTCGCAGACGTGATGTGGCTTCTCTCTGTCTTTTCTACAAATATTTTCATGGCAACTGGTGTGACGAGCTTCTTTCTCTGATGCCCCGACTACATGAATTGAAGCGTGCTACTAGATTGGCATATAGGTCCCACCCTTCTGCTGTTGAAATAGTTAAAGGTAACAGCCACTTCTACTACAACAGTTTATTTCCTCGCACTTCCCGACATTGGAACTCCCTTCCTGTCACTTGCTTTCGTGATAACTATAATCTTCAAAAACTTAAATGTAACGTCAATCGCCATCTTCCGTTTCTTGGATCCCTGTCCCTTTTTCCTTTCCTAAATCCCCCTACACTCATTTTTTTCTCTCTCCTTCACTCTCCGGAACCATCTGTGTGCTAGTAGCACTCCTGTCTTCCTTGAGGGGAAATGCTTAAAAAAAATGCCTTGTTTGCCGTCATGGGATTTTAATAAGAGGAGAGGCCCAAATGAATTATTAAAAATTCAAAATTTTAATAAACATAAACGCTACCATATATTCCTGGAACAAGAGGATTAAAACGATTTTAAGGCACATTAGAAGATGCTTAGTGTTATGGGATCTTACCCATAATAATAATAATGGACTATTCCATACTTAATAAATACTGCGCCTCAGTGGCGTCAGTAGTTCAAGTCGAGTCAAGAGTCGAGTTAAGAGTCGAGTCAGAGGCAGTCCGAAACAGAGTCGCGTTCAGACAATTACTGCAAGACATTGGAATAGTGATACTGGTCGAGACTACATTGTTCTCTCTACTAAACCTGATTGTTCGTACTAACACTTTCTACTTCTCTGTATATATTCCTGTTTGTAATATATCTGTGTTATTCCATACCTGTGTTCGAGTTCTTCTTTATTGGTTCTACCTTGGACTATCACCGTGGTACAAGGAACCGGACCATAACACTTAGAAAAACTAAGCAAACTATTAAGGAAGAGAAAACGTTCTTTGAAAACAGACAGAACAGTGCTCAACTAAATGAAGAGGAAATTCGAGGCAACAGAGGTGTGGTTCTACACAAGGATGCTGAGAATACCATGGAAAGAACATGTAAGCAACAGGGTGGTTTTAACGAAAATGGAAACAAAAAGGACACTTAGGATCAGAATGAGACGGCTAAAATTCCTAGGATACATAATGAGAAAAGGAGGCGTGGAAAATTTAACACTCACGGGATAACCTGAAAGTAAGTATAATTAAACAGCGAGTATATGTTGACGGGAATACAGAGAACTTGGAGGATAGTAAAAAGACGGAGAAAGATAAAGTGGAAATTTCTGGGACACATAATGAGGAAAGAAGGCCTGGAGAATTTAACGCTAACAGGACATATTGAAGGCAAGATGGGTAGAGGGAAACAGCAAGTGCCCTACCTGATGAGCTTGTGAAAATGGATACCAAAACAGGGAGCGAGACGGATAGTAAAGCGACATTGTTTCGAGCTACAAAGGATAGAAAGCTGTGGAGATCCATGATCGCACACATCCTGAAAGGACAGAGAGAAACACTAAGGCTTTGTAAATGAATGTCAAAAAAGGGATTGGGATGCATAGTAAGGCGGCAAACATTGTTTCGAGTTACAAAAAGATAGGAAGTTGTGAAGAGCCATGTTCGTCCATGCCCTGAACGGACGGTGAGAAACAACGAGCTGGTATAGATGGATTGTTGAACAGGGACTGGGAGTGATAGTTAGGTGACAAATATTGCTTTGAGTTACAAAGGATAGGAAGTTGTGGAGAGCCACGATCATCCACGTTCTGAAGAGACATGGCACATAAAATACGAAACATACTGGAAAATAGACGGACCGAACCCGTTCACGAATGAACCTGTCCGCGTTTTTCAGATAAATCGCTTAAAAGTCATGACACTAATCCTGTCCACCGCCCCTGGTAAATAAATGCATATGTTTTCCGAGGGTCCCTTTTCTGAAATCCATTATTTTTAATCCCAGTGAGAAAGAACTGAGTTGTTAATTGATGTGACCATTCATACGTCTGGATCTTATGACAGCAAAGTTGAATATGATGTCAATTAAAAACGATTATTTTAAATAAGAAGAAAAGAAAGAAAAAAAATGCTCTTATTTCTGGAACTGTTTTACCCCCCTCCCCTGGCTCAAAAAAAAATATCCCGGGAAATATTGTCTTAATTTCTGAAATGAGTTATTATCATTCCAAGAGTTATTTAAGGTACCATTCTCATTCTTGGATGTATGCGTAACGTAACGTTTGTCAACACGAAAAATGGAATTGGCAGATGGAGTTCAAATTCCAGCTAATCCTGTTACATTCCTTTCAAATTAATAACCTTTTGTTTTTTTTTTTTCAATTAATACAAGGTCCAAGAGACACCCAAAGTAGAATGAAGTTGTTGAAAGTAGGCAACGATTGAACTGTGACTTGAACAAGTTAAAATTGTTGTAATCGGGGGAGCATCTTCTTGGGAGTTGTTTAAACAAAGTAGCATTTTTTTGGGGGTGTGTAGAGAAACTACACGGATTGAACTTCCTCTTTACACATGGAATACGAACGGAATTAGGATGACACGAGCAAGTATACGTGTCATGGTAGGTCTTAGCTGTAAAGGTCTGAATTGGTGGAACTAAGGAATGGATTTTGTGCGGCGAAAGGCGTGAATCCATCTTTTTTTTTTTTATCTATGCGTAAAATAAAGTGGAATAGGCTCTCTTTTGGTCGAGCTGTCTAGGACAACTCTGTATTAAAACCGTGGGAAAAGTAGACATTTCCAAAGAAAAAGTCATGAAAATCTATCGATAAAAAATGTCGAAGCTGTGGGGAGCCATGACCAAAAGCATCATCATGGAAAACGTCCTTAAAAACAGTCGCATATTTGCTTTTTTTCAACACGTTTTATTTAGCCATTGTCACTCTGTATTATTTACAAGTATTACTTCAATAGAATTCTTATTCAAGCCCTCTCAATTGCAGTAACCCCTTTTTTTGTTTTCAGCTGCTATAGCAGGATATGACAACACCACTACAAAATTTAAATAAGTTCTCAGTTATCTGCAGTGGCAGGACAGATTTTTTGCTCAGTAAACAAAGGCACTTACAGAGTGTAAAAGGTTAAAGTCAGATTAACTATAAACCTGGGGTCTAAAATTATTATGCAGATTAAACTAATAGTTTTAAAGCTTGGAAATCAAATAAAAACTATTTTTTTCTTTTTTTTATAATATATGCTGGAACATGGATATTGAAATGCTGAAAAACAGAAAATACCAAAAGTTATTGATTGAGGAAATGTCCAGAATGGAGAAATCAAAAAAGCTTCACAGAGATCATTGAGCGATAAAGAGGGTTGTTAAAAATATTATTAAGTTGAGAACAAGAAGAAAAATTGTTGTAACCTAGAAAGGGTTACTGAATGAGGAATAACCAAAACGGAGGTTGGAAATGAAATGGTAATCTTTATAGCATCAACAAAATACATTACTCGCCAGCGGCGTGAAGTGGGTGAACCACTGCTTGTGGTGGACTACTCAGCATATTACAATATTTATTTCTGTGAAATATACAGAAAATGTGGCACAAGGCCTAAAAAGGGGATGGGGTAAAAAGGACTGTCTTCATCTGTCTTAATTTAAACTCAGCTAGCCACAAGCACTGACCCAAGCATACAAATAATATTCCTAACACCAAAACAACACATTCTTACTAGCCTTTCTTACTACATCCACCATAATACCTCATTGTCTCTATGAAAATCCTAAATAGTCCTCATATATACAAATCGTCGTATGTGGGGAGGTGAGAATTAAAACAACATATTGCAGCATATTACCTCCACTTACAATAGTTTCCAACGTATTTATGAGTATTGAGACAGGCCCATTAGTGTTCATAAACACGGTATAGAACACTTTCTTTTCTTCTCTTTCTTTTTTCTATTTCATCGATAAGGTATAAACAACTTTTTTTCTCTCATTCTTTCTTTCTATTTCTCTTTTTCTTTTTTCCCTTTATTTTTTCTCTTTCTTTTTTCCTCTTTTTTCTCTGTCTGTTTTAACCAAGAAAAGGTTATCGAATGAGGAATAACCAAAACGGAGGTTGGAAATGAAATCGTAATCTTTATAACATCAACAAAATACAATACTCGCCAGCAGCGGGAAGTAGGTAAACCACTGCTAGTGGTTGACTACTTAGACAGCATATTACCCCCGCTTACAATAGTGTCCAATTTATTTATGAGGATTGGGGCATAACCATTAGTGTTCATAGGTATGGTATATAACAAGAAGAGAGAGAGAGGAGAGAAGAGAAAGAGATAGGAAAAAAAGAGAGAGAAAGAGAGAGAGGCATTACTCTGTGTGTGCATGCGTGTGTGTGTGTGCGTACGAGCGCGTGTGTGAATGTGTTGTAACCTAGGTTAGTGAATGAGGAATAACCAAAACGGAGGTTGGAAATGAAATGTTAATCTTTATAACATCAACAAAATACAATACTCGCCAGCAGCGTGAAGTAGGTGAACCACTGCTAATGGTGGACTACATAAACACCATATTACCCCACTTACAATAGTGTTCAACGTATTTATAAGGATTGGGACATACCCATTAGTGTTCACAGATAAGGTATATAAAACTTTCATTTTCTCATTCTTTTTTCTATTTCTCTTTTTCTTTTTTCTCTTTCTTTTTTCTCTTTTTTCTCTGTCTGTTGTAACCAAGAAAGGGTTACTGAATGAGGAATAACCAAAACGGAGATTGCAAATGAAATGGTAAACTTTATAACATCACCATTATACAGTACTCGCTAGTGGCGTGGCGTAGGTAAACCACTGCTAGTGGTGGACTACTTAGACAACATATTACCCCCGCTTAGAATAGTGTCTAACGTATTTATGAGGATTAGGACATACCTATTAGGTACGTTATATAACAAAATGAAAATCCCTTAAAACATTTCTCCCCAAGGGGTAGTAAACTAGAGCGAGTTATAGCGAAACAACCACTTTTGACCAGTGCTCAGACCTTTCAACAGGCTGGAATTGAAAGAGTCACGAAACGTGTAGAATAGTTTGCAAACTGGAATCTGTCAAAAAATCTCCTCTCAGTAAAGCTTATATTTTAAAGTGCAAAACCTGGCCCAGAAAATGCATGAAAATAAACTTTTCTAAAGTAATTTTCATGGAAGAAGCTCGGGCGACATTCGATGGATCTGATGGACAGGCCAAACGATAGAGTTCATCAGATGCAGGTCTGCCTGTAGTTAAAAGAATGCAACAAGGAGGTGGCAGTGTGATAATATCGGCTGGAATTGTCGTTCAAACAATTCCTGAAGCATTCAAAGTCGATGAATGTGTTAAACTGAACAGTGCTAACTATTGCAGTTTTATGAACAAGACTTTCTTTGCACGGTACAAGTCCAAGCTTCGCAGTTTCAAAGTGAAGTGCGTATTTATGCACGACAATGTTACCTCTCCTGTATCTAAGCTTACCTATGAGCATAAAAAGTTTACAGGAAAGAAAACAATTGAATGACCACCCTCAAGTCCCGATGTGAATGCTATCGAAAAACTATGATCAACAGTGATGATGAATTTATATGTAGATGGCAAACAATATGGCTGTAAAGCACACCCACGGGAAGCAATTAAAACCACAGTGTCGGAAACTGAACTGGCTGAACTAAAATTCTTTTACAAAATCAATGGATAAGAAATTGCTGGCTGTTATTGAGAAGGGTCACTATATTAAGATGTAAATTCTTCAAAGACGCGCAGACGGGCAAACGTGCGCGAGAACACACATACATACAGTATGAAAAATCGAGAAGTATAAGCACTTAATTGTTGATGCTCCGTCCCCACTGACGATGGGGCAGAGTGATTCCTAGAAAGTCCGTCTACGAAACGCTGGACTAAGGGTACCTAAGGTAACATCAGGCAGCTAAGTGACAAATCTTTTACTTGTATTAATTCTAATTCTCTATATAATATATGTATTAATAAATACACATCTTATATATATTAATAAATACACACACACACACACACACACACACACACACATATATATATATATATATATATATATATATATATATATATATATATATATATATATATATATATATATATATATATATATATATATGTACACATTAAGAAATGGACAAAGTCCGACAATTTATTTATTAAAGACATTTTTATGTTTAACGTTCTTTTTATAGATACAAGTATTTAAGTAAATGCTCTGTTTATAATAAACAGTATTAAATAACATTTACCGGCCTGAATGTCCGATAAATTTTCATAGAAAATAGGCACGTCAAGCTAAATGACGGTTCCGTATAGGATGCAGGTTCGAATCCTGTCCAAGAACGAATATTTTCTATGAAAATTTCTCGGACATTCAGGCCGGTAAATGTTATTTAATACTGTTTATTATAAACAGAGCATTTACTTAAATACTTGTATCTATAAAAAGAACGTTAAACATGAAAATGTCTTTAATAAATAAAATATATATACAAAGACATTTTTATGTATTCTTTTTTATAGATACAAATATTTAAGTAAATGCTCTGTTTATAATAAACAGTATTCACAACATTTCCCGGCCTGAATGTCCGAGAAATTGTCATAGAAAACATGTGTCCTCCGGCAGGAATCGAACCTGTATCCCATACGCAACCGTCACATAGCCTGACGTGCATCTACCGATTTCGCCATAGAGGAGCGTCTCGGTTAGCAAAGTTGATTTTACTGTTTTTAAACTACAATTTTCCATGGTTTTCTAACGTACATTCATATCTGCTCGATGCGTATCCAAATGTAAACAAATGACGTCACACATTATGGAATAGATAAAGTCCGACAATTATTTTAAGACATTTTTATGCTTATACATTCTTTTAGAAGAAAAAAACAAAAACCTTAGACTCTTAAACTTAATTCACATTTAAAATCGATCCAAGTTATTGGGACAACCTTTATATATATATATATATATATATATATATATATATATATATATATATATATATATTCATGAATCATGCATACAAAAAACAAATATAGAGGTTAATGATTTAAATGGCGAGAATACATCGTCGCAAACAATATAAATAAGATACATCAACCCCGAACCTGTATATGAATGATATGATCCCTGTTTACAAATTCCAGTTGCATAAGGTCTTTTTAATTTTTTACAAGCTTTCGTCTGTTCCTACAGACATCATCAGGTATGGAAGTAGATCTTGTTTTTGTTCTTGTTCTCGATAATAAGAGGACAACGAAAATAGAAATATAATCCGAAAAAATGCTATGAGAAATGTGTTATTGTTTTGGAACGTGCGGTCGCAACACTGAGTTTGAATTTAAATTTTATGGTTGTGCGTTTTTGTACAAATATAGCAATAAGAGAATTCTTTTTTTACTGGTAGATTTTCCGTCAATATGGTATGAACTATATTGTTCAATAATTACAGTAATGTCACACTTATTATCCGAAAGTTGCACGTTGGATCAGTTATTTTAATTGCAATTGCACCTTTTAATTGAAATATATATATATATATATATATATATATATATATATATATATATATATATATATATATATATATATAAACACGAGGTTTTCTTAATTTACAGTCGAGTTGGCTAGATGTAACAGTTTATATATATACACACACACACCAACACAAGGGGATGTTGGAAATTCTCAAGCCAACCAACAAGCCCTTCCCCAAAAAACTTTGATGTTTAGTCTGCTTTTAGGAATGAGAACTTTTCAGTAGCTTTTTATATATCCATGACTTACAATTGCCATGTGCATGAAACAGGAAAAAATATATACTTATTATTAGTTTGTGTGTGCGTGTATATATATATATAGATATATATATATATATATATATATATATATATAAACAAACTAAAAAATCCCTTACCCACTGCTCTAAAGTTGCTTCCCTGTGATTTTTTTATGAATATTTTCATAGTAATTGTTCAAATGAACTCTTTGCTATGGTACCTAGACTTTATGAATTGAAGCACAGTACTAGATTGGCAGCAAGGTCTCATCAATTTATAGTCAAGTTGCCTAGATGTAACTGTGAGCTCTATGCTAACCGTTTCTTTTCTCGTACTTCTCACATGTGAAACCCTTTTTCAGCTCCATGCTTTCCATTCAACTTTAATCTTCAAAACTTAAATGCAATGTCAGTTGCAGTATCAATACTGTCATCCTGATTACTCTTCTTTTGTTCTCTCTCCTTAGTAATGTTTCTGTTTTCTAGTTCTTCCACACCCAGTAAATCTCTGTTTCTCGGTGGCTTTACTGCCTTGCTTAGAGTAACTTCGATTAATATATATATATATATATGTGTGTGTGTGTGTGTGTGTGTGTGTATTTAAGGATTTTTTTTACACTTAAAACCGTGTCTTCGATTCATTTAATGCAGTTTATTAGCTGTTTTTTGCGCTAATGTTTTTTATTTATTCGTCTCTCTAATTTTATAGGGATTGTCTCCATTTAAGAACATTATATCCTGCTTTAAATTACAGCAATGAGAATTGAAAAAACTGCATTTAAAAACTCATATTTGAAAACCTGATATAGTCCGATCCCTCTAATTCCGCACCCTTGGGACCAGTCGAGTGTCGGATCACAGAAATCACCACTAAAAACCCGACGTAATAGACTTGCCAAATCATTCCACACACACACACACACACACACACTTTTCGCTGCCAAGGAAGACATCACTAACGCACAAAAAAGAGAATATTTAAGAGCGAAAAACATAAGAAAAACATTATTTTTAATAATATGTGGAAATCACCGCGCTTTGCCTGATCGCGAGACTGGAAACCCGTGTAGTAAAAAAATGGAAAATATAGCATAATACTATTTTAAAAAAAAAATCCACATTACAACCAAAAACGTTTGCGGTTTCTCTCTTCTTTTTAATATACAAACTTTTCTCTCGTTGGAATTACTATAACCTCTCACCTATATATATATATATATATATATATATATATATATATATATATATATATATATATTGTCATATGTCCTTACCTATAACATGCAGAATGAACTCTTCCTAACACTATGTATACTACGCCTCTCAAGAGAGAGGGACGAATCAAGCCGAGCTTCTCGGCTTGACGGTCGAAGTCTCTGCCTCTGAGCAGAGAGGAACCCGAACGAGGCTCCGCCGAAGGGCAGAATCTCGTTCGGGGATGTTGACCAACCCGATACCGTTTATACGGGTTCTACGAGCATTTTGGGGCCGAGACTACGGGCTCGGGAAACCCACATTAAACTCGGCCTTGTGCCACATGCAACCCTCGTGGGGTTGGGTAGCTAGATACCGAATCGAGTCGAGTCGATAGTAGTTCACTCCAAACCAGACTGACAGTCATACCAACACCTTCCATATCTTGTATTATTAATTCGTGTAATATACCTTCGTTATTTCTACTCTTGTGTTCGTGTTGTTATTCCTTGTTTCTAACCTGGACCATAACATATATATATATATATATATATATATATATATATATATATATATATTGTTATGTTATCAAAGGTAGAATAAACAGGAAATAAAAAAAACATTAATGTTTTCAAACAAAGAAGATTTCATGAAAACTTCTTCTTCCTCTACGGGCTGTGGCCCTTCAGAAAGTTGGTGATTATAGCTCTTCACAACTTCCTGTCCTATGTAGCTCTTAATAACTTACGTGTTTTTTGCCATCTCTCCCAAACCTTGCTCCGCCATCCATTCACTCAAGCTCGCCCGGTAACTTGTTCATTGCATTCCTTTGTTTCTCTTAACTTCAATCTGTCATGTGAGTTTCAAAATTTCCAACCTTTCTTTCCTCATTATGTACACCAGAAATTTCAACTGTGTCCTTTTTCTTCTCATTGTCTCTAGAGGTTCGGCGTTGCTGATATGTTCGGTCTATTTTCAGCATTATTCTGTAGAACATTCCAGTCTCTCCTTCATCTCTGGGGAGATTGTCCAACATTCACCGTCATATAGGAGGATTGATATTACATAACAGTTCAGTAATATTTCTTTTGTTTTTTAACGATGTTTTTTTCTGTTTCTTAATACTTTGCTTAGCTTTTGGAAGGCATCTTTCGCTATCCCAATGTGCCTTCGGATTTCCGTGTCCGTCATTTCTCTTTTTCTCACAGACGATGTCCAACTGACCCTACTATATTGTGCAGTCAACAAAATCTAAAACAAACAACGCGCATGCGTGACATTAAAAATACAAAATGGTGACAATTTACCCATCGCAGACTGTACATGTATACATATTCAGCATATACATATGTTAACGTTTTGTGGCACTTCTACTGCAATGGTTCGCCAGCTTATCTCACGAGATCAATGACGACTGAGTAGCCAGTTCGATCCTCGCCCTGTGCTCTTTATTACAATCTATGCCACGTCTAAGCTTAGTAGGTCATTGAATGAAAGGTTAAATACTATATTAATACATATGTATTAGTTGTGTTTTGAGTGGGTATTTGTGAGAAAGTAAATGAAACAAATTCGGCAGCAATTCGAACTCCGTCAGGCGATTTCCATTTTGTTTGCAGCCCTTATTCGGCTACCACCAGAGCTTTGATCATTCGTCCGAAATCTTATTGAACCGTCGATCTCGCGCTTACCAATCTGATATACTATATAATTCGACCCGAATGATTATTATTTCAATGTGTTCTTTTGTCCAAAAGAAAAAATGTATCTAAAGTAATCATTTTTGTTCTTTGAGTCGCGTTGATCCATTGCCCTCGCGAGTTCTTGTAAGGTTGCTTAACTCAAAAGCTTTTCCTGAGAAGACTTTAAGCATTTGAACACCTATGTCATTAGCATGGCCCACATCATCATCAGGACACTGGTTTATCTAGAGTCCTTCTTATTGGAGCCCTTAGCAGAGGATGTTGATTTTCTGTTCAAGAAATTGAGTAAAGAGCTTAGTACCTTGTTAATTGCCTTTAATAAAATATGTATAAAAAAGTGTTTGCAAATACATAATATATAAACCACAAGAGGGCTCTGTGGGTGTTGATCAATCACAAATGTGCCTGAGTGAACGTCTGCAATAGGGATTGGCTAGACATCCTAGTAGATGGGTATCCTCAAATATTAGTTGCTAGCTATTATTTGGGCACATAGCAGAGTTGGGCACAGGGCTGAGTGGCAGTTGGAGATAAATAATTTCATAAATGAAACATCGCCCTAACCTATTCATGCAGTTACTAAGTTCATTAAACTGTTCATATATATATTACTTACATGAGGAACAATATATTACTAGGTTTATATCAAAAATAAAAGTTTATTAAATCAGTGAAATTAATTAGCCATTTTTGCCGTCATTGTCATAAATTTTACTTAAATAATATTTAAATATAATTAAAAATAATAAAGAAAATTTGTTACCTAATAATGTACTTGATGTGAAAATAACTCTACATACTGTAAGGGATTCTAAAACATCTACTTGTTCTTAAAAGAAATATAGTATATTAGAAATTAAAAGTGAAAATATTTTTCAAATCGTAGTTAAATAAAACGTATTCTAACCTAAACACCCAACCAAAATCTTTAAATATACAAATAGGAAAAAATTCCGTAAGAATTTTTGCCGTTAACAATAAAATTTAAAAAAAATCCAGACGACAGGCATTTAACGGATGTCAGATTTCATTGAAAAATACATCCCTACCCCTACCAAAACGTAACTAATAATTGATACATCAAAATACAGACATAATGAACACGCGAACACCCCTTGTCTGGTTGAATTGGATTTCTCTGTATCGTTGGAAACGTGAATTACGATTTTTGCTGTGTCTTTAAAACACTGTAATTTTAAAAGTTACTCCAAAATTCGCTTGAGGAGGAAATGGAACTAATGTCTTTAACTTAATTATGTTTCCATTTTTGAAACATGGTTAGAACTGTGTAGCGAAAAAACATATTTTAAATCAATTAATTTATAATATATATATATATATATATATATATATATATATATATAAACTGTTTTATAAATATAAAAGTGAACATTGAAGTCAACACTTAGAGGCGACAGGCTTTCATGCTAGACGCAATCGTCAGGCCACGATTGCGTCTAGCATGAAACAGCCTGTTGCCTCTAAGTCTTCAATGTTCACTTTTATATTTACATACACTCTATCTCTGATATTGAGCCCTTTATCCCATAAATATAGCACACCTTGAGAGTATATTTCTTTATGAGCTGTTTTACATATATATATATATATATATATATATATATATATACACACAAATCATAATTAAGTAATTCATCGAGTCTAGAAGAAACCTCAATTGAATGCAGAAAGCACTGGACGGCCGTTTTGTCCTATATTTGGGATTCATCAGCAGTGCGTATCCACTATCGAGAATTGAAACCTGAACAGTTACAATAGAAGGCAAACTCCATAAAAAAAACTGTACCAACAGGTCTCGGTGATGAAGAGGTAACAAATCAGACTCCATATAACGCCGCTCGATCACATATTCCGTGGTGGAATATATAACTAATGTGGAAAAACTAAAGAGAATTTAACTCTCTATCCTAACCTTTTGATATCGAGCAATCGAGCAATTTATGAAATAGACTGTCTAAAATACCTTTCCATGAGCAAACCAGCAATTTTGGGGCCAAAAACTCTTACAATTTAATACTATATATATATATATATATATGGAGAGAGAGAGAGAATATATATATATATATATATATATATATATATATATATATATATATATATATATATATATATATATATATATATATATATATATATATATATATAAAAGGCTCAAGCACTAATATTTTTATGGTTACACTGGAATCGTGAAATCTTACAATTTAATACTCTATATATATATATATATATATATATATATATATATATATATATATATATATATATATATATATATATATATATAAAAGGCTCAAACACTAATATTTTTATGGTTACACTGGAATCGTGAAATCTTACAATTTAATACTATATATATATATATATGGAGAGAGAGAGAGAGATAATATATGTGGTCAATATATATATATATATATATATATATATATATATATATATATATATATATATATATATATATATATATATATATATATATATATAAAAGGCTCAAGCACTAATATTTTTATGGTTACACTGGAATCGTAATTACGATCTAAATCTTCAGACCTATAAATTCAAAAAATTGAATTTGTACATCTGATGAATTGGATCATGATTACGATTCCATTGTAATAAATTATAACCATGGAATATTACTGTTTGAGCTTTTTATATTATATTCTTGCTCTGTTTTGGACATTGAACTCTGCCTGGATTCTATCCTCTTGGAAATTTATACATACATACATACATACATACATACATACATACATACATACATATATATATATATATATATACATATATATATATATATTGGACACTAATATTATATATATATATATATATATATATGACGAAAGTGGTACTACTTCAGGCGATGTTAGATAACTAATGATAAAAATGATTCATTAGAGAAATTTAATGAAAAAAACTTTACTTCTTTTCGTAAGTAAAAGGTCCGAATTATATATATATATATATATATATATATATATATATATATATATATATATATATATATATATATATATATATATGAAGCTATGTGTAAATAGATGAGGTGAGGTTGAAATGCATAGACTATGTTTTTGTATGTATATCTTATATACATCCATAATGGTATTTGAACAGGCTTAGATATGAATAGACTGTGATAGATAGATAACGACGCATTGTGTGAGAGATAGATAAATAGATAGTTAGGTAAAGAGAGAGATAGAGAGAGAGAATGAGAAAGAGAGAGAAAGGGGGAAAGATAGATTGATAATAATACATATATTGGTACAAATATGAATCTACTGATGTATATATACATATATATATATATATATATATATATATATATATATATATGTGTGTGTGTGTATAAACATATATATATATATATATAAACATAAAAATGTCTTAAAATAATTGTCGGACTTTCTCCATTTCATATTGTGTGACGACATTTGTATACATTTGGATAAGCTTTGAGCAGATGTGAATATACGTGAGGGATTCATAGAAGATTTAATTTAAAAGCAGTAAAATCGACTTTGTGGACTGAACGCTCCTTCGTGGCTCAATCGTAAAGGCGCGTCAAGCACGGTTCCGTATAGGATACAGGTTCGATTTCTGTCGGAGGACGAATATTTTCTATGAAAATCTCTCGGACATTCAGGCCGGTAAATGTTGTTTAATACTGTTTATTATAATCAGATTGTTTACTTAAATATTTGTATCTATAAAAAGAATGTATAAACATAAAAATGTCTTTATATATAAAGTAAACAGAGATACAGTCAGACGAACACAAATAGACTCGGAGCAAACAGATAGATTAGAACGTCGTAAACTAATATAGTTTTCTCTGGTATCAACTTTTACCTTTTTTCAAGATGTTCGGCAGTTGGAGATAAATGGATAAATTAAACTTGAACAATCGCACTATCCTTTTTATGCGATTTGTAAGTTCTTCAAACTTTTAAATGTTTTCCTAGTTTATTTCTTTATGAGTGTATGTGTGTGGCGTAAAATGATTTGTTTAATATTATTTTTCCTGTGTATTTCGTTCTTTTTCTTTTTTTGGTTTTCGTGATGAGAATCATCTTGTTCTTTGATTGGTAAGAGCGAAAAACATCCCGTCAGTCTTTGCGCGGGCAAACATATTCCCCAACGGGCATTTGCCTCGTCCTAATAGAATTACGGACAACTAAAGCGAAAACAAAAGGAAACAAAACAAATTATTAAAGATTTTCCGTTCGGCCCAAACTTTCTCATCCTCTCTCTTTCTCTTTCTCTCTCTTTTTCTCGCAGTCACTGAAACTATATCTCTTTCTCTGTCTTTCTCTCTCATAAAATTATTTTTTTCTCTCTCATTTTTTCTTCACTTGTGATTCGTTGTACTTCACCACAAAGATTATATTACGCAACAAACAAACACAGACACACACAAACACACACATGAGGGGGTGCTGAAAAGTTCTCAGTCCGACTAAGAACGTAGATTCTCATGTTATTTGGTTATATTTTACAAATGATTTTTAGCACTCTTTTGTATATACAGAGACACGCATAAGTATTGGATACATGTTATTTTCTGTTATAACTCTAGTTTATGTTCGCTATTTTGCCTGATATTTGGTAAGTAATATCTCGTAAAGTTGTTTTAGTTGTATGTGGAAGGAAAATTAAAAACTCGTAGTTGAATGCATTTTTTTTTATCAAAGTTCAAAATTACCCTATGCAAAAGTATTGGATACATCAATTTAATATTTTCTTGCCTAGCCTCTGTTTTGTTTCACTGCTTCCAGTCGCTTTCTATAGTTGGCCACAAGTTTTCCACATTGATCCACCGTTACTTTACCCCATTCTTCCTTGCATAGTTCCTCTAATTGCTTGATATTTTGTGGATTCCGCTTATGAACTTTAACCTTCAAAGTATTTCACAAATTCTCAATTGGATTCAAGTCAGGAGACTGACTTGGCCAATTGAGCATACTAATACCATTATTTTCAAACCATTCCTTTGTAAGTTTTGCGGTACGTTTGGGATCATTTCAACCATGTCCTTCCTGGGTTGCTTCCTTACCGGTGCTAAATTAATTAAAATGCCATTTATTAAGAACTAGCTTAAAAGCCGCACTCTGTGTATACTTTTAAGATAGGTCCTGCGCTAGGCTAATTAGGCCTCCAGCCTAAAACTAAAGGAATCTCTGGTCCAGCTTAGAAAACAGCAATGATAATTTTGCAGAAATAACTTTGAATTCCTCAATTCACTTCATGGAACTTCAAAACCTCACTTTAACTCTGATTCAATTTATAAGTCCAAATCCAGTCAAAAGACCAATTTGAGCCGAATGTTCAATTTGGGCCGGAAATCAGATTTGGACCGAAATACCAATTCAGACCTAAAATTGGGTTCCTCGAATCACAAAAGTGTGCGAAACTTCAAAACCTCACGTCATGAAACCTCTTACTTTAACCTTGATTCCTTGATATTTTGAAGAAATAAAACTGATTTCCTCAACTCCCAAAGTTTGAAAGATATTAGGTTGGTGCAAAAATAATGTCGGTTTTTTACGTTAAAAAATACGCCAAAAACCGATATTATTTTTGCACCAACCTAATATTAGATAGATATATGTTAGATTCTTTAAGAATGGATTCAAAGAAAGATGGTGATGTAATGTTTTAGATGTGTATTTATTACTGGTAACAATGTTATTAAGTTTCCAATGTATTTTCTCCTTAAAATTTATATTATTATTATACTTTATATATATATATATATATATATATATATATATATATATTCCTGTCTGTTCTTTATCATCTACTATCTATCTATCCCAGGGCTTACGCTCATATCACGTCGAAACACCGGTGCTCTTATGATCACCGAAGTTAAGCATCGCCAAACCTGGTCAGTATATATATATATATATATATATATATATATATATATATATATATATATATATATATATATATGTGTGTGTGTGTGTGTGTGTGTGCGCAGGTATGCAGAAAATAGAAAAGAACACGTTGGCTGCATAATCCGGAGTTCCTTAGTAATTTTATTTTATTTTTAAGAAGACAGTGCTCCATACAGAAGTAGAGCTTTATTATAATATTTTTTTTGTTTAAAAATATGATTCCTTAGCGAAGGAATCATATTTTTAAACAAAAATATTATACATATATATATATGTATGCATATATATATATGGTCTTATTCTGCCAATAACGCCAACACTAATTTACAACAGCAGCAAATGCATTTCTACATTAAAATCATTAGCAGTGTATTTACTTCATATATGCAATAGCTATATTTTGTCATCAATGCTTGCATTAATTCTTGACCTCTAACAATCCCTTTTGGTTGCGTCACTATATATGTAATCATCAGAGTGGATAAACATTTTGACATATTTTTTACCATTTTCTACTCGTGGTAACGTGGATTATAAACGCATACCAATATTATATATATATATATATATATATATATATATATATATATATATATATCTGTGTGTGTGTGTGCGTGTGTGTGTGTGTGTGTTGACGTGTCAGTCTTGTTTTTCACATTTTGAAACTCCGTCCTGCTCCCTTTTCCACAAAATCAACTCGACCCACAAGTTATGCCTTGTAATTAAACGAAGAGAACACTCCTCCTTTCAAACTCTCCACCCTTTTTCGACTCTCTCGTTTTGGGCTCTTCCATCTTCTCTCTACGTCCCTGAAACGTGCGAGACTCCGCCGTGTGCCTACATTCCCCCCTCCCCCTCCTTTTTTCCCGAGGCAAATAAACAAATCCTTCTCCTCTTCTCCCCTCTCCATACTTTCCCCCGTTTCCCCGACGCCGGGACCGATATAAGAAAATGGATACTTTAGTTGGCGGGAGGAACAGAAACGGCGAGACGAAAGCTCGCATACCATTTGCCCGACCCTTACGGAATCCACGTTCCTTACACCCGAAAATATTCTTATCGTGCCATGTCGAAATAAACCTCCCTTTTTTGATGCTCTGTTTAATTACAAACTACCTTTCGTTTTTCCCTCACCCTCTACCTCACCCAATCTCAATAATCACAGTAGATTAATAACTCGTTGTTGTTGGGTTTGCTTAACCAAACGAAGGCAGATCCGTTGATGGCAGATGAGTGCAAAACATAAAATGCATAGTTGCTAGCAAAAGGGGCAGCCCAGTGTGTGAGTTACACATGGGGGACGTTAAATTTAAACAGATGCAGATTTACGTTAAATTTAAACAGATTCAACTCTCTGGTTAGTGTCGTAACAGATAAGGGAAAGTGTGATTCTGGGATCTGAATTCTAGGAGGAATAGCGAAAGAGATTTTTCAGAAACAGAGCAAGGTATTAAATAATTGAAAAATATCTTTAGAAAAGAAGAAGGTGGCCGTATTTTATATAATATCTAATCGGCAACATGTTTGTGAATGCTGACGAATTTTGTCACAGATGAAGAAAAGTGACCGAATGTTCAGAATAACATATCTATCTGGCACAGAAAAATCCGAAAATGCATTGGAATGACGAAAGATGCCTACTAAAAGCTAAGCAAAGTATTAAGAAATGGGAAAGATTAAGAAACAAATATTTTTTTTATTAATTACGGTTCATCGACATTTTGCAGGTAAAGCCAGAAATTATTCTTAGATTGTAAGAATTTTGGGGGATAATAATGATTTTACTGTTACAAGTCCTACTAATTAACACATAGCCGGTGGGGAAGAGGTGAGTTCAAGCCTTTCTCAAGTGTATTTAAGCGTAAGTGAATATAACGAACCCAGTTCTCTGATTTTCAATAATGGGCCACTATCCTGAAACCTAAAGCTAACAGCATCAGATATTTCCAAGCGGTCACCCATCTAAGTACTGACCAGGTTTAACGTTGCTTAACTTCGGTGATCATAAGAGAACCGGTGTTTCGACATGAGGGTAAGCCATGGGATAGATAAATAGATAGACGAAAAAGAAGAGACAGGGATATATATATATATATATATATATATATATATATATATATATATATATATATATATATATATATATATTGATAAGACACTGGAGGTGTTGAAACAAAATGACTATTTTTGTAGTGATTTCATAACATATTTATGTTAAAATTTTTAAATATATATATATATATATATATATATATATATATATATATATATAAAAGTGAACATAGAAGTCAACACTTAGAGGCGACAGTCTGTTTCATGCTATATGCAATCGTCAGGCCTGACGATTGCATATAGCATGAAACAGACTGTCGCCTCTAAGTGTTGACTTCTATGTTCACTTTTATATTTACACACGCTCTATCTCTGTTATTGAGCACTTTATTGCATAAATATAGCACACCTTAAGACTATATTTCTTTATATATATATATATATATATATATATATATATATATATTCAGAGCCGAAGAGCCGAAAAAAGGAAGAGAGAGAGAGTATAAGGAGAAAATGAAACAGCCAATGAAGAAACAAATACGATTATCGACACACACTAGCGAACGCGCATGCCTGCACACACACTTTCACACACACACACACACACAGAGAGAGAGAGAGAGAGAGAGAGAGAGAGAGAGAAAACAAACAAAAAGGGAAAAAATTAAACATTAATAAATAGCACATAAATTATTTTTTAACGAAAATGAGAAAATCCGCAGTCAATTGCTGATACCTCCTGATGAGTGGACCGTACAATTACAAAATACTACGATACTCTGGATAATGAATATAACATCAATAAGCTAAGTGACAAATTTTATAATTTGTATAAACCTCCATTGATTTGCTAAAAAATTAGCATCCGATTATGATGAAAAATGCCTCAAACCTAATAGTAAAACCTATATTTACTAATCGTAAGTGGAAGAGCTTAGTCCGATTTAGCGACACCCAATATTTTAAAAAGACTTTTTAATATTTTCTATGAGTATAAACGTGCTATTTTTTGTAACTACGGACGTCCATACATGACGTTATCAGAAAATAAGAGCGATAAATATAGTCAATTTAAATCCAAAATACTTAAAATTCAGTATATGATTAGATTACGGAGAATATTTTCCTAAATTTTTAAGATTACTGAGTAGTTATAAATTATATAAGAAGGCGCTCACGTTATATACTTCAAGTAAATTTTACAGATATGACCACCGTAGAAAAACTTTAAAAGTTCGTCTTTCATTGATGCTGCCAAATACCTAACCGAAACAGCTACCGGCTTATTAAAAATGAATTTCTGCGACACGTTAAACTTAACGTAAGTAATATTTGTTTCAAATCAGATTAGTTAAACTTTAATTCATCTAATATTCACCAAATAAAGTTTCAGAAAAGTATATTTCAGCTTTGAAAGATTTTTAATAAAGAAAATTACAATTCGATGACAGACGACAAAAATGGCGCTAATATCAGCGATGTTTAGTGAGTTCAAAGCGCATCTGTGAGGTACCTATATTAATCATATATATATATTAGTGAAATCAATCTTATCTTCACCTTTGTGCTGTCTTCACACGCAGAAGGGCTTCAGAAGTTTTTAATGGCTGACCTCTTTAAGAATGTATTCTTTGTATTATATAGATATATGTTAGATTCTTTAAGAATGGATTCAAAGAAAGATGGTGATGTAATGTTTTAGGTGTGTATTTATTGCTGGTAACAATGTTATTAAGTTTTCATTGTATTTTCTCCTTAAAATTTATATTCTTTTTATTTTTTAATTAGAGGGGCATTAGTGAAATCAAAGTTATGTCCAGCATCGTTTCGATGCAAAACGAGAGAGTTAGATCGTTTGTCCAAACGCAAACGTGTTCAAGATGTGGGCTTTTAGATCACGTGATGTCACCCCCACATAAACATTTTTACATTGCAAACAAATTGTTTGATAAATCCCGGCATTTGAATTGGTGTTGAATATATTTTTCTTCCTCATTATATCTCTGATTGTCTTGAAGGTGGTGGTAACAATAATAGTATTAGGGAACTAATATGTTCGCGAGTTTACTAGAAAGAGTGTTTGATGTCACGATTATGAATTTTGTGTAATTTTTGTTCGAAGTGTTATTGGTGGTGTCTATTTTTTGGCGTTTTGGATTTTGTAAGCTTGCTTTTTAGCATTGAGGATAAAAAGATGTGGATAGTGGAGAAGTTTGAATGTTTTCTCATTGTATTTCTCTTCTTCATTTAGATATTATGGGCTACATATCTTAAGAGCTCTGTGGTAGAATCCTATGATTAGTGCAGATTTTATTCTTTGGTTGTGGTGGGAATAGAAGTTGATTAGATCATTTTTATTTGTGGGTTTACGATATACTTTATATATATATATATATATATATATATATATATATATAGAGAGAGAGAGAGAGAGAGAGAGAAAGAGAGAGAGAGATGTGAAAAACTGTGATAGAGAGAAATATTTTTATAATCCATGACAAGGAATGTACACTGCGACCAAAAACAAACGTTATAATATATATATATATATATATATATATATATATATATATATATATATATATATATATATATATATATATATATATATGAATAAAAATGACAATAGGAAAACTAGTAATGTGGACTTTATCAAAGCAAAATACGAAACGCGTCAGCAATTACCAGTTTTCCTATTGTCATTTTTATTCAGAAATATTGTCTTCTCTACTGGTTAAATCGGAGAAATTTTCATACACACACACCCACCCACACACACGCACACGCACACACACACACACATATATATATATATATATATATATATATATATATGTAGAGAGAGAGAGTATAAGGAATATACACAGTGACCAAAAGTAAACCTAATATAATAAATATATAACAATTACTGGCTAATTAAATTTAAGCCTAACAACCGTTGTTTCGGCTTACAGTAAAATGGCTGGTAGGTCATAAAGTCAATAGATTTCAGCAACTTCAAATTAAATTCAGAATTAGCCTTCCTCTATACTGAGTACATGTATTCGTTA
>OZ010601.1:59103599-59128599 GCA_963932145.1 Acanthosepion lycidas | reverse complement strand
AATGGAAATCCCCAGGAAATGACAAGGTGCCCAATTTCTGGCTGTATCATCTCTCATCTACCCATGGCATACTTGCAAAAACATTATCAACGCTTGTAAATAATCCCAATAAAATCCCGGAATGGGTTACTGAAGGTATTACATACCTCATACCAAAAACAACTGAAACAGACGACCCGAAAAATTATAGACCGATAACATGTCTTTCCACAACGTATAAGTTGATCACGTCTGTACTGACGAACCGTACTTACTCCTTCTTCGAAACAAACAGCATTCTCCCGCTGGAACAGAAGGGATGCAGTAGAGGTTCATATGGCTGCAAAGATCAACTTCTGATAAATAAAATGATCCTGGAAAATTGCAGGAGACGACGCAGAAATCTCAGTGCAGCGTGGATTGATTATCGTAAAGCCTTTGATAGTGTTCCACATTCTTGGATCCTTAAGGCTTTGGAAATGTACAAAGTCTCCCCTGTGGTATTAAACTTTCTTAAGCACAGCATGGGGATGTGGAACACAAAACTATACCTTAGGCACACCGGGGGCACTGCTATATCCAACCGTCTGAATATCCGACGTGGAATTTTTCAAGGAGACTCTCTGTCACCTCTTCTGTTTTGCTTATCCTTAACCCCTCTTACACATGAACTGAACAACAGTAGCTATGGTTACAAAATAAATAAGAAAATTTTCAATCACCTACTATACATGGATGATCTCAAACTCTTTGCCAAAGACGACAATGAGTTGAAAGGCCTCCTCAATATTGTTAAATACTTTAGTGACGACATAGGTATGGACTTCGGATTAGATAAATGTGCAAAAGTAACATTCAAGAAAGGTAGAATTACAGAAACACCCTCAATAGATTTAGATTTTGTCATAAAGATTAGGGAATTGGAGCATGAAGAAGCTTATAAGTACCTAGGAATTAGCGAAGGAGATGGCATACAACACACCCAAATGAAAGAAAAAATAAGAAAAGAGTACTACAGACGTGTACGTCTGATACTAAATACTGAACTAAACTCAAAAAATAGAATATCAGCTATAAACACATTGGCTGTCCCAGTGGTGCATTACAGCTTTAATGTCCTTAACTGGACCATAGCTGAAATTAAGCGAATGGACGCCAAAACGAGAAAGCTTCTCACTTGCTATCGCATGCATCATCCCAAAGCTGATGTTGATCGTCTCTATGTGCCCAGATCCGAAGGAGGCAGAGGATTAGTTCAACTAGAACTGTCCTACAAAACTACAACAATTGGCCTCCAGAAATACTTGGAAACTACAGAAGACTGGATGATGGTATGCGTCAAGGAACATGAAAGTAGTAAGCGTCTTTACTCCGTAATGAAAGAAGCCAACAAATTCAAACTGGAGCTTCAAATGGGCGTAGAGATGCAACTACAGCACAATACACCGGCTGAAACTGCAAAATACTTGAAAAAGACAGCAAAGACGAATGCAACCGACCAGATACAGAAGCGATGGCAAGATAAACCGCTTCATGGCCAATACTCTGCCCGTATCAACCAAGCTGATGTAGACAAAACCCGTACCCATCAGTGGCTACGCAGTGCAGGGTTGAAAGCGGAAACTGAAGGTTTTATCCTTGCTGCGCAGGACCAATGCTTGCTAACTAGGAATTATCAAGCACATATACTAAAATATTGTGTCAGCCCAAAATGCAGATTCTGTGATAAATATCCAGAAACGATTGATCATCTTGTATCAGGTTGCACGATGTTGGCACCCACTGAATATAAAACCCGACATGACAGAGTGGGCCAATATCTGCACTGGAAAATCTGCAACTTCTACGGGAAGGAAACTGAAATAAACTGGTACCAACACCACCCAGACCCAGTTACGGAGATAGGACCTGTTACAATTCTATGGGACTACACAATCCACACTGACAGAACAATCAAGGCCAACCGACCAGATATTGTTATTAAAGACCACAAACAAAAACGGTGCATCCTTATTGATATGGCAGTCCCTGCTGACTGCAATGTATCTTTGAAGATATTCAAAAAGCTGTCAAAATACAAGGACCTTGAAATAGAGGTCTCGAAAATGTGGCATATGGGAACATCAACAATCCCTGTTGTAGTTGGAGCCCTAGGACTGGTTGGAAAAGATTGCAGTAGACTAATTGCAGGGATTCCTGGAAGCCCATGCCTCAAGGAGATACAAAAAATTGTTCTGACAAGTACAGCCCACACTTTACGAAGGGCTCTATCTATGTAACTTTTTTTTTTTTTTTTTTTTTTTTTTTTTGTCAGTGAAAAGTGTCATGATGCCATTTCTAACCTTAGGTCCCTGGGTGGGACCCGGAAAGAAATGTGTAAACGCCAGAAAGCAAAGAAAATAAAAATAATAATAATAATAATAATAATGATCAAATGAAGGTTGGGACATTTCTAAAATTGACATGTTTTTGTTTTTTTTTTGTTTTTTTTTATAGTGGCAGAGTTTGAACAAGGTAAATAATTGCGATTTTGGTCAAAATCTATAAATAATATTTATATAAGATTTTTTAGCATTCTTACGACTTTCGCTTATTTGAAAATAAAACGACTATAAAATTAAGTTTTAGGAATATTTAATAGTTTTTTTTCCTAAATTCAGATGTTCAGTTATCAGTCATGAAAATTGCAATTACCCTAAAATATATATATATATATATATATATATATATATATATATATATATATATATATATATGTATATATATATATATATATATGTATGTGTGTGTGTGTGTGTTATGCATTAGGTATCTTCAATTAATATACAGACACACACACACACACACACACACACACACACACATATATATATATATATATATATATATATATATATATATATATATATATATTATTATGTATTATTTTACTACCTATACTCGGGTGGTGTGAAAAAAAAACCCGGATAATACAATTTGTAAATGAATATATTGTTATGGTCCGGTTCCTTGTACCACGGTGATAGTCCAAGGTAGAACCAATAAAGAAGAACTCGAACACAGGTATGGAATAACACAGATATATTACAAACAGGAATATATACAGAGAAGTAGAAAAGTGTTAGTATGAACAATCAGGTTTAGTAGTAATTGTCTGAACGCGACTCTGTTTCGGACTGCCTCTGACTCGACTGACTGACTCGCTCGCTCTGACTGACTGACTGACTGACAAACTAATGACGGACCTCACTCGAGACTTCAGACTGAACGGTATTTAGTCACCCCCCCCAGCAGGGCATCATGTGACACAAGGCCGGTTTAACGTGGGATCTCCGAGCCCATAGGCTCGGCCAAAAATATACCCTTTGAACCCGCATAAACGGGTTCAGGGTCGGCTTACCTCCCCGAAAGATACTCCGCCCTTCGCCGTAGCCTCGTTTGGGTTCCACCCCGCCCGTAGGCAGAGAGTTCAACCGATCAGCCGGTCGCCAGACTTCGGAGTGAACAGTATTTAGTCACCACCCCCCACCACGAGGGCATCATGTGGCACAAGGCCGGTTTAACGTGGGATCTCCGATCCCATAGGTTCGGCCAAAAATATGCCCTTTGAACCCGCATAACGGGTTCAGGGTCGGTTTACCTCCAAGAAAGAGACTTCACCCTTCGGCGTAGCCTCGTTCGGGTTCCTCATCGCCCGAAAGCTGAGAGTTCAACCGATCAATACACTAAGTAGAGCAAAATCTAAAAAACCTAGTAAGCCAGAACATACTTACCGAGGTTTCACTTAACGGGTCTTCAGGGTATTACTGGCTATATATATATATATATATATATATATATATATATATATATATATATATATATATATACACACACACACACACACACACACACACACATATATATATATATGTGTGTGTGTGTGTGTGCGTGTGCACGTGCACGGTGCACGGTGGCGTAATGGATAGCGGCTTGGCCGAGTTCGAATTCCAGTCGAATCGATTACATTCACTTACGGGCTAATACCCTTGGGAAAAGTGTGAATCCTCTTGTTCTCCCTCCATAGCTGGAGGGAGAACACAGAGGATTCACACAATTTTACTCCAGCAGGACACACTGGGTTCTATAGCCTTTCATGGCAACTGGTCTAGGAGAAGTACAACTCTGAAATCAAAACCTGAGATGGGTCGATGCGGTTTCCTATGTGCTTGAGCCTCATACGTCGAAGTCGACGGGAGAGTCGAGTATATATATATATATATATATATATATATATATATATATATATATATGGTTGTGTGCCCATATTTTTGTATATATATCCGTATATATATCCGTATATGTGTATATCTTAGTGTTTTAGAATGTATTGTCTATGCTAACTATAATCTACTTTTGTTTGATAGTGGTTTTATAATTGCTTTTAGACTTATTAATCAACAGTTGTGTTTTGTTATATTTTAATCTTGTATGGACTTTATGATCCTTTATTGTCATTTGGATAATATTGTTAGTATAGATTTATGATAATATTGTTAGTATAGATTATAGTATAGATTTATATATATATATATATATATATATATATATATATATATATATATATATAAGTGAACATAGAAGTCAACACTTAAAGGCGACAGTCTGTTTCATGCTAGATGCAATCGTCAGGCCACGATTGCTGTTATTTTTCTCGACTATTTATATATATACGGGTCAGTGGTGCATTGTGGGTAGTCTATTATTTATTTTACCGGGAGTCGTTTATTAGTTTGTTTATTTATTTGGGTTAAATTATTTTGCTTGTTTTTATTTATTTTTTATTTTTATTTCTTATCTATTTATTTGTTTTTAATTTTTTAATTGGTGTTTTTATTAACGTAGTAAAGATTTGTTTATATCGCTTATTTAATAGTTTTGGTTTGGGAAGATAATTAAAGCTGTTTATTCAATTTGGGGTTGATTGTTGTAGTTTATTCTAACTATTATTTTGGCAGGAACAGTTTTTAATTTGTTACTTCATATATTTATTTGGATTGATTATCTTTATTTGTTTTTTCTAACGGTTAGTTTATCGGGATTTGTTTGTTTATTTATTTGGATGAATTTAGGTCAATTTATTTTACTTATTATTTATTTGTTATACTGTATATTTTCTCTTTCAGTTTTCGATTTTTAAGTAACGTAGTATTTTTTATCGTTATAAAACAGTTATAGCTATTTTTTTCGTCCGATTTTTTGGTTTGATTTTTTAGTCTAACTAATATTTTGGTCATAATGCTAATTTTTTTATTATTTACTTTGTTTATTTGGATTCATTGGGTTTTTAAAAACTTTTTTTTATTCTATTTCCTCTATTCTAACAGGTGTGATTTGGTAATTTGTTTGGGTAATAAGCAAAATAAGCAAAAATTAATTAATTTTGCTTATTTTATTGTTATTTTGTTTATTTATTTTTATTTTATTTTATTTTTTCCGTTTTCGATTTTTAAGTAACGTAGTAAAAATTTGTTTTCATGTCTGCATTTTGAGATGAGCTCGGATCTTTTATTTAATTATTTATTTTGGTCTGCGAAAATGATGATAGCTATTTTTTCCTCCAAGCAAAGGTTGCATGTTTTTGATTGCTTGTCGTAGGTTGATGATCTTTTCCAAGATATTTTTGGTGTGATGTGCGTTTTGTTTTTAATTTCCCAGATATACTTAGAAAGCATTGTGCTGTTTGCATATTTACTACTAGTGAAATATACTTTGTGTGTATAATTTCTTTCCAGGGTCCTTCAGTTACTCCTATGTATACATTTTCTTCATTATCTGGTGATTTTATTGTGGCTTGGTATATTACATTGTTTTTTAAACAATTACCGTTTAAGGGACATTCGTTCTTTATTTTGCAGTTGCACGCGGGTTTAATTTGTTCGTGTGGTTTGTTGATAATTTTCCTGTTGTGCTGTTTTATTATTTGTGCCATGTTCTCGGTGCAACTGTAGCTGATTTTTACTGTGTTTTTGTTGAATATCTTGTGTAGGGTGCTTGATTCCGAGAAGTGTTTGTGTAAGAGTTTGAAGAATATTTTTCCTACGTTTGTTTTTACGTTTTTGCTATACGGTGGGTTGAACGATATGATATTTCTTTTCCTGTTGGTCGTTTTTCTGTTCCGTGGTGAGTATGTGATTGTTGCTGGGAATCCGCTATCTTTTAGGGCTGTTTCATAGTCTTTCTTAGCTTTGTTAAATATGGATTCATTGGAGGAATTGTCGGAAAGCCTGCGGTTAATCGATTTTGGTATCTGTTTGATTATAGAAGGCGGATGGTTGGAAGATGAGTGTATGTAGAGTGGTTTATCATTGGATTTTCTGTATGGTTTATATGTGCCTTTTCTTAGGTTGAAGGTAACATCTAGAAAATCTACTTCGTTTAGGTTAGTTTTTATATCTATGTCGAATCCGTTATTTTTAAATATCTTTATTATTGCTTTTCTAGTTTTGTCTGTGTTTTGTTTGTTACAGTTTCTTAAGATTATGAGACCGTCGTCCCTGTATATATATATATATATATATATATATATATATATGTTTATGTATATGTATGTATGCGTTTATGTACATATATGTATATGTATATATGTATGTATATTTGTTTTTGTATGTGTGTATATATGTATGTATATATATTTATTTTATTTTTTATGTTACTCTGTAGGTTGATATATTTATTTCTATGCGTGTATATATGCATATGCGTATATGTTTATGCATGTTTGTATGTATATATGTGCGTATATGTGCATGTATATGTATGTGCGTAGCTATACCTTAGTATGTTACTATTTGTAGTGACGAATGTGTGTACACAAACGTATGTAATTTTTTTGCATATTATTATATATGTGCAACCGTGTATGTGGACTCATGTGTATATAAGTATATATGAGATATTTAGATATATATTAATATGTGTGTTTATGAGTTTTCTTTTTTATATATTAGATAGTTTTATTTTATTTTATGTATTACATTTTGCCTGGACTTTTGAATTTGGTGTTTTCTTATGTGTATGTATGTGTATATATATTTATTTTTCTATCCATTTCTATATATTTTAGTGACATTTTTTTCTTTACGTTGCTCATTGACGAATATTTGTTTTTCTATTCTACCCATATTAAATTTTATCTATTCAAACATCTTTATCTATATATATCTTTGCCTGTATAAGTTATATTCTAATAGTATATATGAATTCGTTTACTAACCCTTCCAAATTTGAATATTACTTGGTGTGTATATGTGTGTGCCTTTATCACTGTATGTGTGTATAATCGCTTATATGTGCCTTTTATTGTATATATATGTTGTCGGTTTTCTTTAATGATCGTTAACATCTCTTTCCTGTTTCGTTCGCTTTTTTGCGTGTTTATATATCTAAATATGTCTACGTGTTTGTGCATTATAATCTGATTGTATATGTATTGTCTTTTGCAAGATTTGATCCTCCCCTGCACATATCCCCACTTCAAATATATCTAAGTTGTAACGAAGCTTAGAACAACATTAAATTTTAACGTTTATTCTAACTGAATTTTTGGCCTTTCAATAAAAACAAAACATATTTATTTTTTCCACGGTTTCTTCTTTAAATAATTTTATTTTTTAAACTTAATACAGATTAAATTTAAAATTGGTAAATTTTAGAGTCTGTCTATATTTCTGAGATGAGGTATTATGTACATTATTTACATTATTCGGACTATTGTCCTCATCTTTGTCGCCATATTTCAGAGGGAAATTAACAGGAGATAACTGATAACTGACATCCATTAAAACATGGCACGTGAAACTAGAATAGTCTACCCCAGTGAGCGAAATAAAGGGTTCAGTTCGACATTCCAACCAACTAAAGAAGGCCGGAGCGTACAAGGGCCGAAACGTTGTGATAAATATGGCGACAAAGATGAGGTCTATAGTCCGAATAATGTAAATAATGGTAAATTTTAATTTTCAATTTTATAGTAAAATTTAATATTAATTAGAATGATTTCTATGTTAGCCGAACCCTAACATTAAAATATTAATTATTATAACCAAGGTTCGTTGTCAAGTTTGTTTTAATTCTTATATACTTGTATTTTGATTGGTCATTGCAGCTTATGTAACAGCGTTTCCCCTAACGAGGGGTTTTTGGTCAATTTGAACCATTTAAGACACTTTATTCTACATTCAACACCATCACTTGAGAAGACACCAGAAGTGTTGAAACAAAATGGCTATTTTTGTAGGGATTTTGTAACATATGTATATTATAATATTCGAATAAATTATATATATATATATATATATATATATATATATATATATATATATATATATATGTTTGTTTCTTTTATTAGAATGTTTTATTTATTCTGATTTCATTTCTTCTTATTAAAAACGTTGTTTTAGTAGATACACCTGTTTGAGTTAAAATCTCTGTAAGTTTCCATTTAAAAAATGGAATATAAGTCAGTTTATGGGAAGATCGAGAAATTCTAACTAAAGAAAAATCTGTGTCCCGGAAGTGTGTGTGTGTGTTTATGTTTGTGTATATGCGTGTACAAATGTGTTTACCAATTCCTCGTAATAAGACAGTGTGTATGTATGGAGAGGGAATATACATATATACACGCATGCTGACAAAAACACAAGAAAATGGAAATGGATCTAAGGACATACGGTGGAGGGGGTCATTAAAAGATAAGAATGCCGATAACTCCTTCACCGTTTCTCGGACCAGTCTTAATTGTTATATAACCCTTCATGCAGAACTTTTCACTGCCAGTTCAAGGAAGACATTTGAGTCATAACACACAAAAACAGAATGTCTCATATTGAGAATATTTAACATTGAAAAACATAAGAAAAAAATTAATTATTTTTGATAATATGAGGAAATCTCCACGTTTTGCCTGATGAATGTCGCGAAACCGGAAACACCTGTAGCAAAATTATGGAAAATAAAGCGTAACATTTTTTTAAAATATGTACATTGCAACCCAAAACGTCTACGGTTTCTCTCTTCTTTTTAATATACAGACTTTTGTCTCGTTGGAACTACTATAACCTATTCCCTTATATATATATATATATATATATATATATATATATATATATATATATATATATATATATATATACATATATATATAAAAGAGAATATAGAAGTCAACACTTAGAGGCGACGGTCTATTTCATGCTAGATGCAATCGTCAGTCCACTCTAGCATTAAACAGACTGTCGCCTCTAAGTGTTGACTTCTATGTTCACTTTTTTATTTACACACGCTCTATCTCTGATATTGAGCACTTTATTCCATAAATATAGCACACCTTAAGACTATATTTCTCTCTCTCTCTCTCTCTCTCTATATATATATATATATATATATATATATACATATACATATATATATATATATATATATATATATATATATATATATATATATATATATGTATGTATGTATTTAGGCAGAAGTTATTTAATTCATGTTTCTTGTGTCCTTATAATTTTCTATATGGTTTATATGTGCCTTTTCTTAGGTTGAAGGTAACATCTAGAAAATCTACATGTTACCTTCAACCTAAGAAAAGGCACATATAAACCATATAGAAAATTATAAGGACACAAAAAACATGAATTAAATAACTTCTGCCTAAATACATATTTATAACTTTTTCTGGTCGTAAATTATGTAGAAATGGTTCGAAGGTTTTGTATTTGCGAGGGCTTTCGGTTACACTTTTAGCTATTATCATGGATGATTTCATTTTTATTTTTAACTGAATGTTTGGATTGTGTTATATATGTAACTAGAGTTATATGTTTTATATTCCAAGAAAAATAAAATAAAAAACTTAATAAAAAACTTAACCGCAGTAGCTCGTCAGTCGTTTTTGATGCAATCATTCCTGTCAAACCGTGAAATGAAGATCGTCCAAAACGGGTCCTCCTTCGGCTCCTTTATGACGAACTCTGGTGTTCCCCAAGGCTCTATCTTCGGCCCTACACTGTTCTTGATCGTCATCAATGACCTTCCTGATGTATTAGGTTGGTGCAAAAATAATGTCGGTTTTTGACGTTAAAAAATAGGTCAAAAACCGACATTATTTATGCACCGACCTAATAATAAGTTCCCAAGTTGGCATCTACGCGGACGACACTACTATTTACTCCTACCACAATAGTAAATTTAGTATCGTTAACAAAGCTAACCTGGCTGCTGATCTCAAAAAGGACCTCCAATCTGTGGTTGACTGGGGCAAGAAATGGCTTGTAAACTTTAATGCCTCCAAAACGAAAATGCTCTCCTTTACCCACCACAGAGAACCCTCCCTGCCTCCCATCAAAACGGCTGATTCCCAACTCCTCGGGAGCGTCTCGTTACGCCTGCTTGGTCTCACGCTGTACACTGACATGAGGTGGAACAAATACACTGAAGCAATAGCTTCATCTACCGCAAGAAAAGTTGGCTCTCTCTGTCGTGGCAGAAAGTTTTGTTTCGTCTGAGTCCATCCTATAAATCAACCATCTGTCCTTGCATGGAATATTGCTGTCATATATAGTCTGGTGCTCCGGCTGTAGGCCACGAGGTCTTTGACAGAATCCAGAGACGAATATGCAAGATGATAGGTCCTGATCTGGCATCTAGTCTTCAGATGCGCCGTGGCCTCCCTCTGTCTCTTCTACAGGTATTTTCAATGTTCAAACGAGCTACTTTCGCTGGTTCCCGAACTACATGAATTTACGCGACCTACCAGACTGACATCTCGATCCCACCCTGTCAAAACAGTTAAATGTAACCGTCTCTTCTACTCAAACAGCTTCTTCTCCCACACTTCCTATCTGTGGAACTCCCTGCCCCTTACTTGCTTCCTCGATGACTATAATCTTCAAATATTCAAGTGTAATGTTAATCAACATCTGAAACCCTTAGCTTGATCCCCGTCCTTCTCTGTAAGCTTTTCTCAAACACGCCTCAATGCAATCGTCAATTAGTACATATATATTAGGTTGGTGCAAAAATAATGACGTAATAATGTCGTTTTTTGACGTTAAAAATACGTCAAAAAACGACATTATTACGTCATTATTTTTGCACCAACCTAATATATACACAATTTTTAAATATTGCCATTACTTTTATACATAACAATAACGATACAATTTGAAAAGTGTACATATATGTATATATTGCGTAATTTGAAAATGTATATGTATATATATATATATATATACACTTTTCTAATTACGTAATTTCGAATGGGAATATGCAAATACAGCAAGAATATTTACTTTTTTCTATTATGCAGGAATATGTATTTATGTACAGTAATATTTATGTAAGACAACGTATTTTTTTATACATATTATATAATTTCTTCTTTTTATATGTGGAGCGTTATTTTAGAACACGGACTTTCATGTTACTCCAAAATTTTCTCTCCCTTGTGTTCGTTAGCAGTTTTTCCCGACCCCTGTTTTACTATCCATTTACGCAAGCTCGTCAGGTTTAAGTGGCTCATTGACTTCGTTCCCCGCATCTAACTTGCCCTGCACATGCCCTGTGAGAGTTGAATTTTCCAAGTCTTCCTTCCTCATGATGCTGTGTTTTCGTGATTCTTAGTAGAAGTGTTCTTTCTGTTTCCATTTTCTTTAAGATTTCCTTGTTACTTACTTACTCCGACTATAGAATTTTCAGTATTCACGTTTTTGTTTCCTCCAGGGTTTCTTTATCTATCTATCTATCTATCTATCTATCTATCTATCTATCTATCTCAGTGTATTCATTATCTATCTATCTATCTATATATATATATATATATATATATACACACACACACACACACACACACACATATATATATATATATATATATATATATATATATGTATGTATGTAAGCAAATATATGGATATAGATCCGACAGTATGAAGAAAAATATACGGAAAAAAATGAATATGTCCTGAAGATGGTTTATTAGACCGAAACGTCCGACGTTGACATTATATTAACATTAAAACAGCATAATTGCATATAAGGATTTTTGTTTGTTTTTTCCGTATATTTTTCTTCATATATATATATATATATATATATATATATATATATATATATATATATAGTAATTAGTACATATATGTGTACCTACGTTTGGTGTGCGACTATAGTTTCGCTGCCTGCTTCCCAGTTCGTACACTCTTGCCTATATCTGACCGTTTAATTTTTATACCCTACATATATATATATATATATATATATATATATATATATATATATATATATATATATATATATCCTTGTGCAGGTATGCAGAAAATAGAAAAGAACACGTTGGGTGCATAATCCGGGGTTCCTTAGTATTTTTGTTTTTATTTTTAAGAAGACAGTTCTCCATACAGAAGTAGAGCTTATATTATAATAATATTTTTTGTTTAAAAATATGATTCCTTCGCTACATAAGAGTTCTCATGTTTCAAAAACGAGAGCCGAAATCATCCAAATAATTAATAAAATTAAGTTGGATTGTGTTGTTTAGTCCCGTTTCATCTTCAAGCGAAATTTTAGGAATAAGCTATCTCTCGGTTTACGTGTATTTTTACAGAATTTGTTATTGTGGGAGTGGCTAGACTATTTTCCTTCTTTAAGTGGTCAGGGAGTTAATTCTTATCAGTAGATTCATCATCCTCTGAGAGGTTTTGCTAAGGTTGGGTAGGGTATCTATTTCAAGGCTAATGTTTACGGTCATCCTTTAGTTGGTTCCCAGTGAAGGATATTTTTATGGCGCGCCTACAGTCGTTATGTGTCTGGAGAATTGTCTTTTATTATTGTCTATCTGATTATCTATTTATTTATTTGTTTATTTAAGTGGGTGCTTAATATACAGATCGCTTTGCATTGAATTTCAGTTTGTTTTTTTAGTTTTTTTGACGACGACAAAAAGGGTTTTTCCTATTTAAAGGTTTGGCTGAGCTTTTTAGAATTTTACTTAGATATGTTTTTTTTTTTTTGTTTTTTTTTATGCTAATTATCTAATGCGAAAGTCTGTTGATGTCGGCAAAAAACCGTTAACTCCTGCCTATGGTTTAATAATTTTTCATTATTTAGGAATTTAATGATGTGTAGTTTTTCCTGTAAGCATAAGAGGCATGGGTCATCCCAGGTTCTACAGGTTCTTGTTCTATTTACTATTTTCCATTTTACTTTTGGTGTTTTATTCGTGTCCTTTAGATGCCAGAAATATTGGGATAGATATGTCTGATTTCTATTTTGAATATTTTTGAAGGAGCTCTTGTGTTGTCTCCATCTAATTTTAAAATTATTCTTTGTTGATCCTATGTATATCCTATCAGTGTTAGGGCTCTCAATGGATGAGATAGTGCATTGGTATACCACGGATTTTGTAAGGCATTTATTTTCCAACGGGCAGTTTTTAGGGTTTCTACAATCGCATAATTTTTCGTTATTTTTATCTAGTTTTAGTTTATGTGTTTTATTACTGTTTTGGTATGCGTGTTTTTCTAGGATTTTCTTATTGTGTCTTTTTATGATTCTTTCTATATTTTCAGTGCAGCTGTAACTCAGTTTCAATGTGTTTTTGTTAAAGATGTTGCTAAGTTTGCTATTAGTGGGAAAGTGCTTTTCAATTAAAGCTAGGAACTTATGGCCTAGTTTGGTGCTGACCATTTGGTTGTACGGTGGGGTATACCAGATGATTTTTCTTTTCCTGTTTCTCTTATTATTGGTACTAACGTTTCTATAGGTTATGTCAAAGTTTTTGTATCCGCTGTTTTTCAGGGCTGTGTTGTAAAAACTACTGTGCTGTTGGAATATTTCTTTATTTGCTGAGTTCATACTTATTCTTTTCTCTATTGATGTGGGTATATGCTTAATTATAGATGGAGGGTGGTTTGACTTAGGATGTACATACAAGGGATTAGTGTTAGGTTTTCTGTAAGGTAGGTGAACGTTGTTAGTTAAGTCTAGGGTTACGTCTAGGAAGTTTACTTTTTTTAATTTAGTGTTGACTATTGTTTTTAAATTTAGTTTCCCGAATTCATTGTAAATTGCCTTTCTAATTTTCTCTGTTTTAAAGCTTGTGGAGCTCCTCACTACCATGAGCCCGTCATCTCTGTACAGCCCGATGTCCCCAACGTCCAGTTCACGGTGGGCGGTTAGATTGTACAGTATAAACAGACCGACAAGGTCCGAAGATTCTGCAGAGTCTAGAGATCCCATGGTAATGTCAAAGTTGTCATTGGTGTTTTTTATCCACTGGTCCCCATTATGGATGAGGACAGATTTCTTTGCACTGAGAATAATGTTTGTTTCTTCTTCAGTTAAGTCTGTATATACTGTAGCAAACTCCAGGGCAGTCGTGAAGAGGTCTTTTGATATTGACTGGTAGTAATCGACAATATCGAACTGGATTAGGGTGCATTCGGGCTTATTTTCGATGTTGGTAAACCAGTTTATGACTTCTTTGGTGTTAATCCAAAGTGTTAATCCAAGTTGTTTTTTTAATTTGGCTAGTGATCCTTTCCAGGATTTTTTTGCTTATCTTTCCTATGTCGGGTCTAGTAGGGTTTATATATATATATATATATATATATATATATATATATATATATATATATATATATATATCTTTCTATATTTCTGAGATGAGGTATTATGTAGATTATTTACATTATTCGGACTATTGTCCTCATCTTTGTCGCCATATTGACGACACTTCGCAGATATCTCTCCCGAGTAAGACCCCCCCCCATAGAGGAGAACATGACTAAAGACTGTGTGTACGCTATCCTGTGCAGCTGCGGAAAGGAATATAAACGAGAGACAGGCCGCCCCCTCATGGTAAGGCTTCAAGAACATCAGAAAGCTGTAACACGAGGGAAAGTAGAAAAATCATATGGAGAGAGAAGCGAGATCACCGCTGTCTGTGGGATCAGGTTGAGATCATAGACAAAGAACACCATTGGAAAATTCGTAAACTTAAGGAATCAGCACATGTGCTAGGCCACAAAAATCTCCTGAGCCGACCAAGCATAGAAATAAATACAATATGGGAATCAGTAATAAGGAGTGCCAGAGAAAAGCAATGATAACAACAAAAGTTGCAATATGAGCTCTGGTAAAAATGGTTGCTGAAGACATTAGATTTATAATACCCAGAAATTTATACCCAGATGACACATTGGATAAAGGCGTTGGTTAGATCCAGTGACAGGACCCAAAAAGTGTGAGTTCAATACCTGGTTAAGGCAGTGGAGAACTTTCAGAGGGAAATTAGCAGGAGATAATTGATAACTGACATCCATTAGACATGGCACGTGGAACTAGAACATTCTACCCCAGTGAGCGAAATAAAGGGTTCAGTTCGACTTTCCAACCACCTGAAGAAGGCCGCACCGTACAACAGCCGAAACGTTGTAATATATATGGCGACAAAGATGAGGACAATAGTCCGAATAATGTAAATAATATATATAATAGTTTTATTATAAATTACAATAAAAATCATTTTACATCGTTACACAAAAACTTTCATATTTCAAAACTAAAATGTGGATTTTACTCCATCTATTTACTCTCCTTTGGGGACACATACACACGCACACACACACACACACACACACACATATATATATATATATATATATATATATATATATATATATATATATACGGAATGGTATTTATGGTAGCTCCTGTGGAGGGCTCTTGATTGGGCCTTCGATTCTACATGTTCGGGAGTTATAGAGTCACAAGTTTTTACATATTCTCAGCATTGAAAGGCTCCCCTGGCTTCCATTTGATCTGGGTTCTCATTTGCACAGGACTTTCTTTTCCTTACTGCAGCCTTGGCTCTTTTGATTGCAATTTGGTCCTCTTTTAGAAGAGATTTCTTTATGCGAGGCATACTGCTACAGAAGAACTCAAAATTTCACACTGAATTTAAGTATTGCATTAATATTAAAGCTTACCTTTTAAAAAATCAACGCTAATTCTGCTGCCGCTACTTACTTTAAAGACAATTTGTTGTGCATAGGTCCTTACTTTACGTGCAAACAATTATTCTTTCTTTCATGGGTCAGTTTCACTGGACTTTTCACTTTCAATTAATTTAAATTATTCCAAAAGTTATTTCTAAGTTTTATAAAAATTCGTCGCCAAAAATCACGTAAAATATCACCGAAAACTATTACAGTAATGAAAACTTGGGAATCCCAAATTTCTGTAACATGAGCTATTGAAAGTTAGAGAGTTGTGTCCCTTTAATTGAAAAATTTCGCATTTATTACACACACACACACACACACACACACACACATATATATATATATATCAGTATGTGCAGATTTATCTATCTAGCTAAATCTCTTTCAAATATCTGTATCAGTCTCTATCTATCTTTCCATTGCATAACATCTGCTACGTAGCGATGGTATGACCGACTATGACCAACTTAGACAAGCTATGACCAGCTTACACCAGTGGCCCTAGTGGAAATGTCCCCACGTTAAAAAACTGACCTTGTGTCACAACCTGACTCGGGGTTAGAGGTGCGGTAAGGTCAATCTCGGGATGTTATCAACGTTTCGTCTGTGGGTTGTGAGGGTGAAAACATTTGCTTAAAACAAGATTTTCTGTCCTCGGCTGAAACAAGTGTTACCGATTTAGGCAAATCCGTAGATTTGTTGTGGATAGTGTGTGTTAATGTGAGTTTGTATTAGAAACACGCGTGTAACTCCTTGTTAAATATTAAAAGGTTCAACTACAAGAAAATTGCCGGACTTGAATTAAGTCCAACTGAAGATAATGATGACAAACAAGACCGTTATATATATATATATATATATATATATATATATATATATATATATATATATAAGTAATTCGTCGAGTCTGAAAGAAACCTCAACAGAAAGAATAGAAATTATTAGAAACGGCTGTCCAGTGCTTTCTGTATTCTGTTGAGCTTTCTTTCAGACTCGAGGATTTACTTAAATATAATTATCAAATCCTCCTAATACTTTCCATCTATGTATATCATTGCTTGAACCGGCTTCTAATGCTCTAGAGTGAGTGGCTTGGTGATAGTAGTCGTGGCTCCAGGGGGCACAGTCCCATGGTTACAAAGAAACTCAGTAGAGTTCCACCACGGAATACGTGAGCGAGCGGCGCTATATTGAGTGTGATTTGCAATCTCTTCGTCCGATGGAACAGTTGGTATGATGTTTGCTTGACAACCTAACTGTCAGGGGTTTCAATTCCCGGTAGTGGATGCGCACTGCTGATGAGTCCCACATGTAGGACGAAATAAATATATATATATATAGTCGGATTTATCCCAAACAATTCAGTAACGTCAAAGGGGATACTGGATGTGAAATAATTAGAAACATTACTAAAGACTAAGAGTAGTAGAAAAGTAACCAGGAAGAAAATAGATAGCGATGGACACAGCATTTTGACATCGAAGTTGGCTCGAAAGCATGGAGCCAGAAGATAGTTCTACATGTGAGAAAAGAAACTGTTAGCATAGAATTTACGGTTACATATAGCCAATTAAATGGCAAATTGATTAGACCATGTTGCCAATCTAGTACTGCGTTTAAATTCATAAAGTCTAGGTACCATAGCGAAGAGCTCATCCGAACAATTACCATAACAGTATTTATAGAAAAGGCACAGGGAAGCAAATTTACGCTGATAGGAACATGAGTGAAGCCCAGGCGCTAGTTTAGGACTAATAATATTGCAGATTTTTCTTTGGATTTTATCAAGAAAATCCAAATATATAACAGGAACACCGGAACATTGAAACAGCAATATTCTTAGCATGGACGAATGGTAGACTCACAGAGATGGGTGATAGACACCGATGAGAAAAAATGTCTATATATCGTCTAAATTGTGCAAAAATGAAAATAACACTGACATTTCATTTTAATAGATATATTCACCAAAATTGCACAAAAATATATTGAAATACAAAAGAGTAGATTTATTCAATAAAATCGCCATTGCCTTCAATCACAGCTTCCAGACGACTTGTTTTTTCTTGTTTTAAAAAAAAAAAAAAAAAAAAAAAAACAAGAAAAACAACTTTTCACCCCAAGCAAGATGGGAGTGCTGCTAGCCCGTAAGGGGTTACAGAAAGTGGGAGCAAGAGTAAAGAGGCGTGAGAGAGTAAAAAATGAAGAAAATGACGGCGAACAGATCAAGGCATCCGGAGATGTCGATTGACATTGCATTTGAATAGCTGGAGATTATAGCTATCAGGGAAGCAAGTAAGAGGAAGGGAGTTCCACAGACGGGAAGTGCATTCTATTGAAGTAGAAGAGACGGCTACATTTAACCGTTTTGACAGTGAAAGGGTGGGACCGAGATGCCGACCAAGTAGCACGTTTAAATTCATGCAATTTGGGAACTAGCGAAAGTAGCTCGTCGGAGTAGTTACCGTGAAAGTATTTGTAGAAAAGACAGAGGGAAGCGACGGCACATCTGGAAGAGAGCGATTGTAAACGAGATGCCAGATCAGACTACGAAATCATTTTCAACTCTCCTCGGTGAATGCTGCCATAATCCTTGCCTTCAGTTCATCTTTGATGTTACAAGTTGTCTCGCACAACACTGCTCCACAGACAATAATCAAGGGAGTTGCATTCTGGGGAGTTAGGTGGCCAGATGTAAGGGGTGACATGGTCTCAGAAATTGTATGACAGACTTGACTGGATTATCTTTTTTTGTGTGGCATGTTGAAAAGTCCTGTTGCCAGACATTAAGTCTTCCAGCAGCCACCCTCTTAACCAGGGGAAGCACTACTTCCTCTAGGCACTTGATGAAGGCCCCCGTGTTGTGTCCTGTGGGGGGGATGAATGGAGGAATAACCTCGCCATCACAAGTGATCACACTGAACACTTTCATAATCATCATTAGACTTATCCAACTCTTTCCGAATTTTTCGCACTACCCTCAGATTGAAACACAAACACTCTGAAATGTTATATATATATATATATATATATATATATATATATGTCTATATATATACAAACATATATATATATATATATGTATCTATGTATATATATTTCCATATATATATATATATATATGTAAATATATAAATATATATACATACATACATACGCATATATATTTATATATATATGTAAATATATATATATATATATATATTTACATATATATATATATATAAATATATGCGTATGTATATATATATATATGTGTGTGTGTGTGTGAAAAGTGTGTGTGTGTGTGTGTGAAAAGTGTGTGTGAAAAGTTTGTCTGACGATCGCAAAAGCGTGAAACCCAGGGCCACAAACTCACATCAATCCAACCAAATATATATATATATATATATATATATATATATATATATATATATATATATATATATTCACGTTTCAATGAATAAGACAGACAAGGTGAGTTGATTTATTTTTTTTTATATACAATTTCACATGTGATCTGATAATTTTTTTCTCTTCGGAGAATAAATCGAATAAAAACTGCAGAATTGTTCTTTCGGCTATACATTTAGCCATTTTCAAGGTTGAAATATATTAACTGTTAGCAAGAAATAGATTGTTGTATGTATGTATTTATAAATTGTTTTCATTTTCAAAACGCGGTCAAGATATTGTGTCAATGTTCCTAGTTAATATTATTAAGTGTTGTTTTTTGTTGTACAGTTTTTATATTATTTCTCCCCCAAAAAGAAGAAAATATTAGATCACATGAGAAATTGTTTAAAAAACTAAATCAAAGGAACTTGTCTGTCATATTCAATAAAATGGGCATGAAAGAAGGATTGCCGTCTAAATACACAGACTATATATATATATATATATAGTCCAAATATGTGGTGCAGTCAATTTACATTACATGAATCATTCATACAAAAAACAGATATAGAAGTTAATTATATCATTAACTTCTATATCTTTTTTTTGTATGAATGATTCATGTAATATATATATATATATATATATATATATATATATATATATATATATATATATATATATATATATATTCTAATGCTCTGGATGGAGCTACGTGTGGATAGTAGCCGTAGCTCGTGGGGGCCACAGTCCTATGGGTAAAATAGAAACTCGGATGAGTTCCACCACGGAATATCGAGCGGCGCTATATGGAGTCTCATTCGCTACCTCTTCGTCAACGAGTCCCGTTGGTACGACGTTTACGTGATAACATAACTGTCCCGGTTTCAATTCTCGATAGTGAATACGCACTGCTGATGAGTCCCGAATATAGGTCGAAACGGCCGTCCAGTGCCTTCTGTTAAGGTTTCTTCTCGACTCGATGAATTACTTAATTATAATTATTTTAAATCCTCATAATTCCTATCATATATATACACACATATCCAATTACTGAAGAAGATTTTTTAAATGATTAATACGCCAGATTTTTTTCCAGTTTCAACATTATTTTGAGACTGTTGATATATATATATATATATATATATATATATATATATATATATATATAAACAATAAAAAAATATTAAACGTTAAAATCTTCAGACACACTGGGTTGTAGATTAATATTCTTTCGTTTTTTTTTTATTATCATTTCATTTAAATTCCTCGACTAGTTTCGGCCAAAATGGCCATCATCGGGAGAAGAAATATTTCTGCTTGCTGGTAGCAGTAAACTACAGAAATCTCTCTCTCTCTCTCTCTCTATATATATATATATATATATATATATATATATATATATATATATAGATAGATAGATAGATAGATAGATAGATAGATAGATAGAATCAGTGTGGAGCTTCCGGCTCGAATGCCAAGTAGTACAGCATGTCGTTTCCAAATTTCTGGCGGTGTGAATTGCATCACGATGCTCGTTTTCTCACCAACTGACCCTACTCTACTGTGCAGTCAACAAAATCAAAAACAAACAGCGTGAATGTGTTTGTGTGTGTTTTTGTGTAAAGTTGATTCCGAAATTGAAGGCGAAGGTCAAATCATGTGTAATTTGGGCGTTTTTAATCTGTAGAAATTATATATTCTCTGTGCGCAGATGAATAAACTATAAATATATTACAGATATACGTAAAATACACACACAGATGCACACGGGTATGGGTATGTGTGTTAATATTATCATATAAAATAAATACAATGTACACACGTAAATATATACATATACAATCCATCCATTGGAAACTACTCATATCTAAATCAACATCTATCTATCTATCTATCTATCTATCTATCTATCTATATATATATATATATATATATATATATATATATATTATATATGTACATATATAGTTGTATATTTAGGCAGCGATACTTCCTTTATGCATGTTTCATTAAAAACGATAGACAAGGTACTACGGTTAAGCTTTTTATTTAATTTTTTTTTTGTGTTCTAACAAGAGCTTTCTTTTCTGGACAAATATATTAACTGCTTCCACCTGCAAAAAAGACTAAAAATAATGAAAGCTTTAATAATAAAAAAAGAAAAGCCAACTCCTAACAATATTAACTACGAACAAGGCCACAATGTGCTAACCATATTCGGAAATTAAAAACATCCCTACCACAAACTAAGACATACACAGAACGCACACTCTCAATTAAGCTGAAAAATCAAATCATCCTTGATTTCGGCTATACTTTCATATAGCCGAAAGCGCTCGGAAATATAAAACATTTGGACAGTTCTTATACGCCCTTTGTCCAGAAAAGAAAGCTCTTGTTCGAACACAAGAAAAATTAAATAAAAAGTTTAACCGTAGTACCTTGTCTGTCGTTTTTAATGAAACATGCATGTACATATATATATATATATATATATATATATATATATATATATATATATATATATATATCCTTGTGCAGGTATGCAGAAAATAGAAAAGAACACGTTGGGTGCAGAATCCGGGGTTCCTTAGTATTTTTGTTTTTATTTTTAAAAAACAGTGCTCCATACAGAAGTAGAGCTTATATTATAATAATATTTTTTGTTTAAAAATATGATTCCTTCGCTACATAAGAGTTCTCATGTTTCAAAAACGGGAGTCGAAATCATCCAAATAATTAATAAAATTAAGTTGGATTGAGTTTTTTAGTCACGTTTCATCTTCAAGCGAAATTTTAGGAATCCTAAAATTTCGCTTGAAGATGAAACGTGACTAAACACCTCAATCCAACTTAATTTTATTAATTATTTGGATGATTTCGACTCCCGTTTTTGAAACATGAGAACTCTTATGTAGCGAAGGAATCATATTTTTAAACAAAAAATATTATTATAATATATATATATATATATATATATATATATATATATATATATATATATATATATATTTAGGCTCTATTTTTGTATCGAGCACTGTTTTTTAAAAATAATAACAAAAATGCTAAAGAACAACGGATTGTTTACCTAACGAGTTCTTTCCTATTTTATATATATTTTCACACACACACACACACACATACATATATATATATATATATATATATATATATATATATATATATATATATATATATATATCCTCACACACATATGGCTTGAAGATTGCGTTCGGGCATGAAACAGACTGTGGCTGCTGATCTGAGTGTCCACTTTTACAGTTTTGTTTTTAAATCAGTTCACCCCAAGCAAGGTGATAATGCCACTAAGATGCAAGGGGCTACTGGGAGTAAAAGAGAATAAGACTTTAGAAGCAACTGGAAACCCAATCCTGAACAGGAAACAAGGGATAAACCTCTATTACTTTTCAAAAGATTGGGGAGGAGATTGAACCGGGCGATACATTGAAATACACACACACACAAATATATATATATATATATATATATATATATATATATATATATATATATATATATATATATATGCATATATATATATGTATATATATATATATATATATATATATATATATATATATATATATATATATATAGATAGATAGATAGATAGATATATATATATACAAAATGGCTTGAATATTCTGTTCATGCATGAAATAGATAGTCGCCGTTTGCTGTTGACCGGAGTGTCAATTTTTACAGTAACGTTTATACCCATATACATGCACACATACACATACACACACACAGACATACACCCACACAGAGAATATATATATATATATATATATATATATATATATGAGAGTATATTATGTAAATTTGTGTATATGAGAACAAAGTTAGACAATTGAATGAAAAATTAAGTAATTTCTGTCTAACGCGTTTCGTCCTATAGAAGGACTTCATCAGATTAAAGTAATGTTTCTTAGTGATGGAATTCTAGATGTGCATTGGTAAAGGGAGTTATAAACGCTAGCGCCGTTTATAATTATATACGGGTGGGGGAGTTCTAAAGACACGTACAGGCTAAATTTGAAATCTTATTCTTTTGTAATTTTTGAAGATTTTTTTTTTTTCGTCAGGCGTGTCTGGACACACAGTCTAGTCAATCTCATACAGTTTCGAAAGGTTTTTTTTTTGTCGTTTTTTAGTGTCCTACATTGTGACACTAGAAGATCCGCCAAAAATATGTATTAAAGAATTTAGAAATATATGTGCACACATACACGCGTGTGTAATTAAACGTATATATATATATGTTATTTTTATTTTTATACCTATGTAGCATTGGCCTCGACGGTGGTATTCGTCTCTAAAAGAAATACAAAAGTCTGTGTATTTGCGCACAAAATACAAGAGAGTAGCTATGAGAGGCCTATGTTCAAGCATATATATATATATATATATATATATATATATATATATATAATATTAGTGGAAATATACACATACATATGCAATCATATATCTAAAATATATATTTGTATAAAAAATAAATCCAAGGGTATAGAATCCAGATAGAACTCAATGTCCAGGACAGAATAAGGATATAATAAAAAGGCTCAAACACTAATATTCCATGGTCATAATTTATTCCATTGGAATCGTAAATTTTGAATTTGTAGGTCTGATGAACTGGATCGTATTTACGATATATATATATATATATATATATATATATATATATATATATATATATATATATATATATATATATATATATATATATAATAAAGAGGCTTAAACACTAATATTCCATGATCATAATTTTGAATTTGTAGGTCTGATGAATTGGATCGTATTTACGATTCCAATGGAATAAATTATGACCATGGAATATTAGTGTTTAATCCTCTTTATTATATATATATATATATATATGAATAGTTATACTCGTTTGGAAAAACCTTGTAAATGGACAAACCAATGCCCAAGAAAAAATAAGAGATAAAAAGAAGGAAGAACTAAGAACATAAAATTGAGGTTTTTCCAGACGCGTATAACTATTTATATTTATATTATAATCATTTTGGCTCTAGGTTACTCCATTCAGCACTTTACAAAATTAACTACTTTGGAACGAGTAGACGTAGTTAGGGCCAGCTTACCGTGTAGGTGAAACCTAGTAGGTGAAACCTAGGTAGGTTTACCTGGCTCTTTAGGTTCATAGTTATATATATATATATATATATATATATATATATATATATATATATATATATATGTATGTATTTGTATATTTAGGCAGCAATTCTTCCTTTATGCATGTTTCATTAAAAACGATAGACAAGGTACTAAGGTTAAGCTTTTTATTTAATTTTCCTTGTGCCCGAACAAGAGCTTTCTTTTCTTGACAAAGGGTGTGTAAGAACTGTCCAAATGTTTTATATTTCCGAGCGCTTTCGGCTACACCTTTAGCCATTATCAAGGATGATTCAATTTTTCAGCTTAATTGAGTGTGTGCGTTCTGTGTATGTCTTATTGTGTGGTAGGGATGTTTTTAATTTCCGAATACGGTTAGCACATTGTGGCCTTGTTCGTAGTTAATATTGTCAAGAGTTGGCTTTTTCTTTTTT
>OZ010601.1:59078599-59083599 GCA_963932145.1 Acanthosepion lycidas | reverse complement strand
ATTTTCTTCATTACCTCGAGTACGTAGATTATTAGACGAAATAAATACTGTTTAAAATAACCGTGTTATCTACTAAAATACCATTTGAAGTAATAAAAACATACCGGATTAAAAAAATAAAATAGAAATCCATTAATTCTTTAGAAATTGCTTTGTTTACGTTTCGGATAAAAAGTAACTTATCACATGTGTTTTGAGAAAAAATTGAATGTGTGTGTGTGTGTGTGTGTGTGTGCTTTAAACGCAAAATGGGACTTTGCTTTAATTTCTTCTTGGCCAAGCGCCGGATATAAATGGTGGTTCAGTGTGCAAAGTTGGACGAAGGTTCGAATCTTGCCAGAACGCACACTCCCTTTATTAAGTTTTCTTATGTAAGCGCGGTAGAGTGATGATCCGTTCCTCCCGATATAACTTTCATTTCACTCCGTTTGAGTCAATCGAAAATACTACTTCAGTTGGTTATCACAATATATATTAGCTGTATATACGACATTGCTAGTTAAACATTAACAATTTAAGGGGCTTTATTTATGTTTCGGTAGTTTCATTTTCGTTGGTTTTGTTATTTTTATCATTGTTGTATTTATCCAACAACATAGATAGATAGATAGATAGATAGATAGATACGAACATGTTCAGATAGATAGATAAAATGAAGCGTCAGAGAAAGGCATCTTTGAGTTCTTGTGTGTGACGAATTATTCTCTACCCTTCAACCTCTCTCTCACAGGGGGGGGGATATAGCGAGCCTCTCGCTGCACTACCGCTACTTCCACGGAGAGTGCTCGGGCGAACTTTATTCCCTCGTCCCGCCGAAGCAAACCTTCACAGCAAAAACACGCCATGCCAGTTACATAGTAACAAAGCAGCCACATTTCCTCCTTATTCCATCGGTGAGAAGTAAGTTCCACTCGAGCATCACTACAATCTTTTCCTCTATAAGGCTAGGGTTAACCGTTATCTTCCACTCCTACACACACAAATGGCCTTCAGACATAACCCTCCACCTGGAGTGGCCCCCGGGCCTTTTAAATGGTGAACATCGCTTTAAAAAAATGAGTATCGAAATTGACACACTTGCAACAGTTTCTATACAGAGAAAAAATAGCGAATAAACAGAAAATTTATACTGAGCTCATGTAATGGATTCAGTTTATTCACTTTCATTGACGCTGTCACACATCGAGAAGGTCTGGATGAACACCGCCATTTTCGTGTCAGGTTTGAGGAGGAAGTGTTAGGAAAGAATAATAAGGAAACAGGAGTCAGGAAGACAGAAGATGGCGATTAACGTTCAATGTTTGAAGAGTGGGAGAGAGAGAGAGAGAGAGAGAGAGAGAGAGAGAGAGAGATAGAGAAAAAGAAGTCGAGGGAGAGAGAGAGGGGGGAGAGAAAGATAGATTGATAGATGCATAGATAAATATATAGACATATTGTAAATATAAGATTCAATTTTGCATGTTGTTTGTTTTGCACCTCAACCGTATCATCCCACGGTCTGAATCTTAACAAACATTACTGTGAAAAATTTCTCAGAGTTAACCTGTAGAAAGGGACAATATTTATAAATGTAAAAGACAATAGAAAAAACACTAATAACAATAATATTTCTGTAGCAGGCATTTATAAAATAAATTGCCAAAACCTTTCCTCCCAATATATTAGAAAAAACAAGTAGAAATTAAAAAAACCCCCAAAAACGCATGTATGAGCACAAAAGAGACCTCACAAAAACAACTTAGCTAATGCATACATAGAAATAAATTCAACCACAATTTAGATTTTAAAAATGCTACTCTCTAAAAAAAGAAAATAACTCACTCAGAATGAAAATCCTCGAGAGTGCTCCCATTGAATATTATCCAAATATTAATCTACGTCCAGGCTTTTTCCCTATTTCACTTTTCTAACAGAATTACTACTCTCCCAAACAAACGCACAAAACAGTATCAAGAAATCAAAAGAAAATGGTTGAATCCGTCAACACAACAATAAAAACAATATCTCCACTCGTGACAGTAACTGAACTAATTTTCTGTTAACAGTATGAAAACAGCGTTCTTTAAGTTCTTCCAGTTGCAAGGACGTTTTGTTTTGTTACTATTAGTTACTTTGTTTAATAAATTCATTTTGTTTTTGCCTTGAAAGTCCACATTGGACAAAACGCGTCGGCTACCGTTACAGTTTTCCTATTGTCTTTTACATTTATAAACATTAGTGTCTAACTGGTGATTCGAATGATAGATGTGATACTTGATGGTTGAAACAGCTGGAGGTAATAGCAAGCGGATCTAACCTAGGTCCAAATCAGGCTTTTTACAATGATAATCCATGGGGCCTCATAACACGATCTTCACTTCGCTTTCTATTTTACGGATATAAGTTGAACTTCGTAAGATAGATAGATAGATAGATAGATAGATAGATAGATAGATATTGAAGAAAATGAGATAGATAGATAGATAGATAGATAGATAGATAGATAGATATTGAAGGAAATGAGATAGATAGATAGATAGATAGATATTGAAGAAAATGAGATAGATAGATAGATAGATAGATAATGAAGAAAATGAGATAGATAGATAGATAGATAGATAATGAAGAAAATGAGATAGATAGATAGATAGATAGATAGATAGATAGATAGATAGATAGATAGATGAAATATGGACACGTGTGTACATGTACGTTCGTATATAGGGAGGCATCCACCCGCACAACCTCTGGGAAGTGACATGTCACAAGTTTAGTTTAAATTCGGAAAACCCATGTATACATAGGAGAGATGATAAAACTGGTTCAGATCCTTCATCAGGGATTGAATTAGAATGTGGAGAGAGAGAGAGAGAGAGAAATCGAGAGAGAGAGAGAGAGAGGAGAAAGATAGATTGATAGACAGATAGATAAATACATAGATATATTGTGAATATAAGATTCAATTTTGCATGATGTTTGTTTTGCACCTCAACGGTATCATCCCACGGTCTGAATCTATAAATGCTCTAGCACTGATACTTTACTCCGATATATATATATATATATATATATATATATATATATATATATATATATATGTGTGTGTGTGTGTGTGTGTGTGCGTGTGCGTGTGCGTGTGATGGATAAATTGTCGCCATTTTATATCTTTAATTTCACGCAGGAGCGTTTTTTGTTTTTGATTTTGTTGATTGCACAGCATCGTAACGTCAGTTGACCACCATCTGTTAGAAAAAAAGAGCCCGCCATAAATTTTGGAAACGGCATGCTGTACTTCTTGGCATTCTTGCCGGAAGGTTCAAAACGAACATTTCACAGTAATTTAGTGTCAATCTGAGAATTCCGATTGGGTTGGATGAGTCTAATGGTGTTTACGAAGATGTTTGGCGTGATCACTAGTGATTGCGACGTTATGCCTCCATTCATCTTCTCACAGGACCTCAGACTCAACACAGGGACCTACATCAATTGCCTTGAGAGGGTAGTGCTGTCTCGTGTCAGGAGGGTTGCTGCTGGAAGACCTATGCCTGACAACAGGACTCTGCATCATGGCACACAAGCAGAACACAATTATGACTGTCAGACAATTTATGCAAACCACATCAGCCCTTATATCTGGCCATCTAACTCCCCAAACTCCTTGATTATTATGTGTGGGGCGGGGTTGAGCGACAGAAATTCCGTGTAAAAGCAAAGACACGCTGAAGGCATAATTTTGGCAGCATTTACCTACTTTAACAACTTAACCGTCCAGAAGAGTTGGAGGAGATTCCGAAGTCGTCTGGAGGCCGTGGTTGAAGCCTATGGCAAGTTTATTGAATAAATCTACTCTTTAGTATTTCAAGATGTTTTTGTGTCATATATTTATGTCTGTTAAAATGAGATGTCAGTGTTATTTTCATTTTTGCATAATTTGACGATAAATCACCCATCACACACACACACACACATATATATATATATTGTCATCCGCAGACAGACTGTTTCGCTGTATCACAGCTCATCAGTGTGGTTAGACATCCGGTTGCTTCTAGCTAGGATCGAAACTCGGCTGAATTGGCGTCAGTCAGAGATTCCACCCTAAGCCGTTGGAAGATGGTGAATTTAAGCGAATTTATTTTTGCCTAAACACACAGTGACTGTGATAACTCGATTCGCTTTACCGAAGAGTCTTGCATCTGCAAAACAAAGCATATCTATTTCTCTCTCTCTCTCTCTCTCTCTCTATATATATATATATATATATATATATATATATATATATTGTTCCAGTCCTAGCAGCACGACAATGTCATGAGTGAAAGAGCATGCGGAGATTTTGTGGGGAGAAAAAGAAGAGAGAAGATGACGATTGAAGATGCATTCGAATTTTCGAAGATTGTAGTTTGCAGAGAAGCAATAAATAAGAAAAGAAAGTGCAAGATAAAAAAAAAAAAACTATTAGAATACAAGTAGCAGTTGTTAATTCAACGGTAAAACGGTGAGAAATCGTGCAAAAACACTAGGCACAGGTTTCACAGAAAATAAGCTGTACACATATTTAAATAGAAACATTAAAATAAAATAAATTCATATTTATTGTGTATTTTTTAAATGTATGCCCTTTACAAATTTTGCTAAGTCGGCCGAGATATTTTCATCTGCTCCTTGGTGTGTAGTTGCTTAAAACAATTGAGAAACATTGCACGAGATCAATGATTGGATTCAAAATCCCATTATAAATGTTCCTTATAATATTGGACTACATGAGAAGAATGAAGAAGAAGAAGAAGAAGAAGAAGAAGAAGAAGACGAATTGGCCACCATTCCTAGTGATTGACTCAAAATAAAACATCCGACGGTACCATTGATACATTTTGGATTTCAATAGAAAAGTAATATTCCAGAAAACTAAAAAGGCTTTATCAGTTTTATTTCCATTTTCTAATTCTTATTTATGTGAATTTGGCTTCTCAATCCTAAATAACGCCAAAAATAAGAAGTGAGGAAAACTACGCTTAACT
>OZ010601.1:59073599-59076099 GCA_963932145.1 Acanthosepion lycidas | reverse complement strand
CCTATCAAATTTATGACTAGAAGATTTCTCATATTTTAAACTTAAAAATACCATCTTTCAGCCTCCGGAGAACTTACAGCAGTGGTATCATATATCGGCTATTAATATATAATATTTTTTCAGATAATCCATAATCCAACAATCCGTTCGCTAATCTTTTATAATTTTGAGAATCCGTTCGCGCAAACCGGTAAGAGGTCACCACTGGGCGCGCGCACACACAAAGCATGTAATATTTACATATTAATATCTTATTATAAAGTACAACCATAACGAAGGTGCATTTTTTACTTTGATTACGTTTATAAGATGTTTACCTGTTTCTCGCACGGTTGTTTATGACTGTATGAGTTTAGTATAGCTTTACTAACGATACTTCTATCACTCTCTTTTACATTTTTAACTTATTTAACTAGCAGATGGGATAAAGAGATAGAGGAAAAGAGGTTAGTCTATTGTAATTTGGTGTCTCAAAAAAGGAACTCGTATGATACACGAGATATATAATAAAATCATTCTTTTATAGGTGAAAATTACACGAGAATCGCGCGTTACACGTGTATATACGGCATATTTTATTTTCAGTTTCATCTTTTAAAACATTCTATTATTAATCTGAGTCCTCTTCAATATTTTTTTTCACATTCTAAACAACGAACAAGAGGCTCATTGTGATCTTTACATACGTTTCTATTTTAATTACAGTATTTACTGGTTTCGTTTGGTTTGTTTTACGGCATATCAATCACAATGGGTTATCTGATGCCGACAATTGCTGGTAATGTTTTTTTTCCTTCAAAAATGTATAGTTGGTGATATTTTTTTTCAAAAATGTATTTCTGGCAATAATTTTTTGCTGACAAAGTATTTTTGGAATTAAACCTATTTTTATATTTTCATAGTGTTTTGGCCCCATTTCAGGGGTTAGCTATTTGCCCCATGTTGGGAACCTAACAGGCGCTATCAGCCCGGGTCAGGGCAGACCTGGGAACACCAGCAATTAAGAGGTGGGTCCACGCTCCTCAAAACCTCCTGATCAGAGGCCTTGCTGTTGGATGTAGTTTATCGTCATATCCAGGACGCGAATGCAGTTTATCGCCTTACCCAGGACGCGGATGCAGTTTATAATCTTACCCAGGACGCGGATTTACTTTATCGTCTTACCCAGGACGCGGATGTAGTTTATGATCATGCTCAGGACGGCGTATTTGCCAGCCTATTGGAGGCGGATTTTTTTTCCAAAAATACACCAAAACTTTACCCTGCATCCAATACGGCAGTATCGTGTATGAGATGGACATGAAGACTACGAAAAAATGGGGTTCACCAGGATGCATAGTACTTAGCTGTGAAAGTCGTTCTCCTGCAAGCGAACAAATATGATATCAATAAAAATATCCCTGAAAGATTCATGCTGGACAAAGAAATGAAATTCATGAAATTGCACAATATCCCGCGAAATGCCAAATTTTACGGAAATATTTGCTTTGACTGCTAAATTGATTTTCCTGTATGTTTTTGATATGCAGGTATTGGAATTTGCTTTTCTGTATGTACGGTTGATTTACTTGAAAGAGATTTCAACAAGCGAGAAGTGCGAGAAAAGAAAGTCTTATCATAGAAAGTCTTATCATAGAACTTACGGTTGCATCAAACTATTTCATTTGTGAAACGATGCGTTAAAATCACTCTAATTCACATTCATGCGTTTCTTTTACGATCGCGTGATCTACTTATTTAATAATAGAAAGTCTGTTTGCTCGCTGGCGATCTGTGTTCAAACTACGGGGTCAGCAACGACACTTTATTCCTATACAACACACACACACACACACACACACACACATATATATATATATATATATATATATATATATATATATATATATAGGTATAAATGTGGATATAAATCAAATAACTAGATATTAGCAACCGTATATAGGTGCTTTAGCGTGCATATACAGGTAAGCGAATAAATAATTACTCAATTTAATATAAGGTGTAAACAAAACAGTGCACAATGGGGTCAGATAGAGCTAAGAAGTATATATCAATAAATATATTAGGTTGGTGCAAAAATAATGACTTAATAATGTCGTTTTTTGACGTATACGTCAAAAAACGACATTATTACGTCATTATTTTTGCACCAACCTAATACATATACCTACGTTCGATAGGGCAACTTAAAGTTTCGCGGTTTTGTCAAATCATCAGGCACGAATTATTTTGATTAAAAAAAATCAAAAATAAAAATTCGTGCCGAATGAGTTGGTAGAACCACGAAACTTTAAGTTGCACTTCGAACGTGTGTGTGTGTGTATATATATATATATATATATATATATATATATATATATATATATATATATATATATATATATATATATGGTATAAAATGACAATTGGAAAAAAAATCTTAGATTTTGCCGACGCGATTCGTCTTCCGACTTTTTCAAGGCAAAAATGAAATCGAAATGTTTTGTTGTTATAGTTACAT
>OZ010601.1:59061099-59066099 GCA_963932145.1 Acanthosepion lycidas | reverse complement strand
GGCTTCTTATATCTATCTATCTATCTATCTATCTATCTATCTATCTATCTATCTATCTATCTATCTATATGTAAACTGCGTAGTCATAAAACTTAATACTGCATTTTGGTTGTCTGCACTTTGTCATAAGCAATCACAAAAGACTTTCATATGTACAAATACTCTATTCACCTTATCGTGCCTTTTTCTTCATGGATAGAGGAAATTCATCATGTAGAACCACACACGCGCACACACACGCGCTCACACACACAGAAGCACACACGCGCACACACACGCGCACACACGCGCACACACACACACACAAGCACATACACAAAATCACACGCACACACAGAAGCACACGCACACACAAGCACACACACACACACAGAAGCACACACACACACAAGCACACACACAAAAATACACACACACAAGCACACACACACACAAGCACACACACACAAAAGCACACACATACACAATTGAATAAAAAGCTTAATCGCCGTACTTTGTCCTTTTTAATGACACTTATATGAAAGAGGGATTATTGCCCAAATACAAAATTATGTATATGTGTGTGTGCGTGCGTGCGCGTGCGTGCGTGTGTGTGTGTGTGTGTGAGTGTGTGTGTGTGTGTGTACTACTGATGAAGAATAATATCTATATTTATTAACATATACTTTATTACATCGAGCACTATTTTATTGACACTAGTACTCTATATGTGATATCTTATATATATATATATATATGTGTGTGTGCGTGTGTGTGTGTGTGTGTGCGTGCGTGTGTGTATGTATGTATATATGTTTGTGTATTTAGGCAGCAATCCTTCTTTCATGCACATTTCATTGAATCCGACAGACAATGGGCTTTTATTGAGTTTTTTTATACAATTTCTCATACGATCTAATAATTTTTGTTCTTTTGAGATGATAAATTATATAAATTCTGTTTGAATGTTCTTTTTATCCAAGCGCTTTCGGCTATACATTTAACCTTTTTCAAGGATGCAATATTTTAACTGTTAATAAAGAAATAGTTTGTTGTATGCATGCATTTATATAATGTTTTTCATTTTTTAAAACACGGTCATGATATCGGGTCCATGTTCATAGTTGATATTATGAAGTGTTGTTTTTTTATATATGTGTGTGTGTGTGTGTGTGTGTGACTGTGTGTGTGTCTGTGTGTGTATGTCTGTGTATGTGTGTGTCTGTGTGTGTGAGTGTCTGTGTGTGACTGTGTGTGTATGTGTGTGTGAGTGTATGTGTGTGTGTGAGTGTGTGTATGTGTGCGTGTACGTGTTTGACTGTGTGTGTATATGTGTGTTTGTCTGTGTGTGTGAGTGTGTGTGTGTGTGTGTGTGTGTGTGTGTGTGAGTGTGTGTGTGTCTGTGTGTGTGTCTGTGTGTGTACAGTCCTGGATTTCGTCATAACGCATCACCTACGTAAGAGGCTTGTGTAAATTGATGGCGGAACAAGGTTTAGGAGAATATATATATATATATATATGTGTGTGTGTGTGTGTGCGTGTGTGTGCGTGTGTGTATGTATGTATGTATATATGTTTGTGTATTTAGGCAGCAATCCTAAATATATATATATATATATATATATATATATATATATATATAGTGTGTGTGTGTGTGCAAGCAAGGTCTACGAAGGACAGGGAATTGTGGTGACGAGGGGATATAGAAGAAGATGATTCCCCTAAATAAATAAAAATTCACCGAAGACATTTAAATGTCTTTTCCTTTTCTTTTCTCTCTTTTAATTGTTAAGATAAATTTTATACTTATTGTCATTATTTTGTTTGTTTATTTTTATTTTTCACGCCATTTCTTTAAACGAAGCCTGTTTTAGAAAGGGAAAAAATAATTTGGGCCCTGTCGAAGTATGTGGGGGTCATTTCCAGCTGCTATCTCCCTCCCTCCCTCCCTCTTTCTCTCTCTCTCGCACGCACATACGAATCTCGATATTGTTTTGTAATGTAGGAAACAATAATTCAAATGGAACACAGATCCCTCACCACAAAATCAAGAACATAAACCAACTTGTGAGAAGGTGGAACCTTTCAATTCTCTGTCCTTCTTTTCTCGTCACTAACTGACTGCTTCGTCATACACGGGTTAGAGCATCGGTTAGCGACAATCACAGAAACTAGTTTTCAGACCGAACAGGCAACGAGGAAGTTTCGGAATAAGGGAAAAAAAAAAAAAAAGAAAAAAACAGAAAAAAAGATAAATAAAAAAGATAAAAAAAAAAAAGTAAAAAGAGAAACGATTTTGAAAATGATGCGGATGCTTTTAATTTTCACTTGATCAAAAAAAATAATTTCTTTTCAGATTTCCGGAGAGAAAAACAGAAAAGGATGTAGAGAAAACGAACATATTATTCATACATACGCAATTTAAATATATATATATATATATATATATATATATATATATATATTAGAAATAATGAAGTCGTTATAAAAATAAAAATATCATATATATATATATATATATATATATATATATATATATATATATATATATATATATATATATATATACGTATATGCGCACACACACACATACACATATATACATACATATGTGTGTGTGTATATATATATATATATATATATATATATATATATATATATATATATATGTATATACATATGTGTATATTCTAGTGTACAGGCTGTAGGAATTAATATATATGAGATATAGTTCATAGAGTTTAACAAATAAAAATAAGGCGTCTATTTCTTATACAAGTATCCATTATAATAGCGTTTGATGTGTTAAAAATGTCGGATTCAAAATAAATATATTGATTATATATATATATATATATGTGTGTGTATACACGGTGATGCACGCACAGGAAAAAACAGGGGATTCATCTCATGAAAATGAAATGGTTTTACTAGCATCCATACAAAAGACACACACGCGCACGGGTGAGTATATATACGTAAATAACACAACAGTTTTGTCTTAGAAAAAGAGACAAAACCCTGATGATGACATTGTGCCAATGTCGAAATTATTCGGAATAAATGTAAATATATATGAACATGGTAATTTCCTCTCTTTCTTTAATAAGCATACTAAGAAGATTATCCGTGAAGATGAAGATTCCTATTGAAATAAGTACACAAAACTTATCGAAATTATTCAATGTCATAATGAAAACATGCTGACAAAACATACGCCATTTATATATATATATATATATATATATATATATATATATATATATATTAGAAATAATGAAGCCGTTATAAAAATAAAAATGCGAAGTATAATATATATATATATATATATATATATATATATATATATATATATATATATATATATATATACAGAGCGATTGTATGATCGCGTCAGGTGTGAAAATCCAGTCACAATGAAGTTCTGACTTCTATGTTCCACTATCTATCTCTCTCACTCTCTCTCTCTCTCGTTCTCTCTCTCTCTCTATATATATATAATTGTATATATATATCATATATATATATCTATATATATATATATATATATATATAATTGGATATATATAATATATATATAATTGTATATATATCATATATATATATATAACTGTATATATATATATATATATATATATATATGAAGAAAATTAACATTATCAATTCAACATGACAAAGTTTTTGTCATGTTGTATTGATAATGTTAATTATATTTTATGAATATGTCCTGAAGATGGTTTATTAGACCGAAACGTCAGACGTTGATATATTAACATTAAAACAGCATAATTGCATATAAGGATTTTTGTTTGTTTTTTCCGTATATTTTTCTTCATACTGTCGGATCTATATCCATATATTTGCTTATATATATATATATATATATATATATATATATATATATATATATATATATATATATATATATATATATATATATATATACGACAAAGTGAGAAGCAGACAGATTTGATACCTACCGGAGGATACGTTTACATGAATGTTCAGGCCGTTATTCATAATACACACTTGTTGATAAATTAAAACAAGGCGTCTGTTTCAAGTACGAGTATCAATTGCAGTAACGTTTGAAATAATAAAAATATCCGATATAAATAAATCCGTTAATTCTTCATAGCGGTTTGAACAGAAAGGGGGGGGAAAGTTAAATAGATTCAGATAGATAGATAGATAGATAGATAGATAGATAGATAACGAACAGGAAAGATAGATAGATAGATAGATAGATAGATAGATAGATAGATAGATAGATAGATAAGAAATAGATTAAAAAAATAGATAGATAGATAGATAGATAGATAGATAGATAGATAGATAAGAAATAGATTAAAAAAATAGATAGATAGATAGATAGATAAGAAACGGGGAAGAAAAATAGATAGATAGATAGATAGATAGACAGACAGACAGATAGCTAGCTAGATAGATAGATAGATAAGGAAAGTTAAGAAAAATCGATAGATACATAGAAAGAAAGAAAGTAAACACATACACACACACACACACACCTATGTATATATTCCGTATGAATTCGCGCGTGCGTATATTCTAGTATACAGGCTGTAGGAATTAAATCTGTAAATGTATTTGCGTAATGTTATTTCTAAACCTCCGCTCATACGTATACAAACAGAGGGTGCCAGTATCTGAGTAAATATTTCAAAAATTACTCCCACTGTTTCAAACTCGGGTTCGAATTTCTCTGAATGTTCTAACATTTGGTTCGTCGGCAAGCTTAAACTCTTTAAAGACCTCTGTAAACAATATTTTTGAGATTAAATATTTCTGTTTATTCACCGTGTTTGTGTATGTGTGTGTGTATATGTATACACCGCGACTGTTAAACGTTTCATTTTACACATCTTTTCTTTCCAGCCGTATATCTACACATCTGCCAGTTTTTATACATCAACATTAGATTTTATCTGCACAGATACACACGATTGACAAGGTACTACAATTAACCATTTTATTCAATTTTTCTTTATATTATCTATCTA
>OZ010601.1:59018599-59056099 GCA_963932145.1 Acanthosepion lycidas | reverse complement strand
CTTTTATAATCTAATTTTGAACTATTTTCGGACAGTATAACGTGTAGAATAAGTATGCGTGTAAAACAATAAAATATTACTAATAATATTTAGGGTGTCCATAAAGTTCGTGTCTGCTTTAAAAAATTTATAACTTGATTTGTATCTGCGATAGAAATAATCTGTAAAAAATGTTAAGTTTAATGTACCTAATTATAGCTAAAATAACTAATGTGATTTCAGGCATTACTGTAAATCAGTTGGCAAATGTTTTCCGTGAACTGCAAAATCGTATTACCCTTTGTATTGCTAATGATAGAGAACATGTAGAAACTTAAATAAAGTTGCAATAGAACCTTAAAAAATATAGACTTACTTCTTTCTAATCCTTTTTACAAATTATTTCTATCGCAAATACAAATAAAGTTATAATTTTTTAAAGTGCACACGAACTTTATGGACACCCTGTATAAGCAAAAAGAAAAAAAAAAAAGAAAAAAAAAAGGAAAATATTTTAAGAATCATAATCAAAGATAAATTAGTCTAGAGGTACATAAGAGGGTAGGAAATATATGAAAGGAGGTGAGTTATAATTTTAAACGTTTAGCGTTACGGAATGAAGAATTTAGCAAGATTGTAATATCCATACATATTTGCTCCCTGTTTTTTTTATTCGTATCTATCTTTTGTAAATACTATTATTTTAAGTGAAAAACATTTGGTTTCTGCAAAATCGACACATTATAGCGACTGCAAGATGTTTACTTTTCACATGACATTTTCAAATATTAGGATGCATTTTCTAAACTCGCGGACTTTCTTTTCCATATTAATGTTTATTTTTACATTTACTGATGAGATCGCTAAATTTTTTCAAGTGTTTGTGGCTTCAGTTTTCTTAAAAGAGGCCTCAAATCTTTTACTAAGTATTTTGTTATTTTGCATGGGGCTATAGCTTACAAATTAACAAAAAACACGCAAAAATATACGTCTTAACTACATCTGTACCATATATATATATATATATATATATATATATATATATATATATATATATATACATGTAAAAGACAGTAGGAAAACTAATATTAGTCGACGCGTTTCGTCCACTGTGGACTTGAAAAAGTCCACAGTGGACGAAACGCGTCGGCTAATATTAGAGTTTTCCTTTTGTCTTTTACATTTAAATATATTGTCTTTTTCTACAGGTTAACTCTGATAAATTTTTCATATATATATATATATATATATATATATATATATATATATATATATATATAAATTCATGAATCATTCCTACAAAAAAACAAATACAGAGGTTAATGATTTAATTGGCGAGAATCCATCGTCGCAAACAATTCAAGTAAGATACATAAACCCCGAACCTGTACATGAATGATATGATCCACGTTTATAAATTTCAGTTGCATAAGGTCTTTTTTATTTTTACAAGCTTTCGTCTGTTCCTACAGACATTCTCAGGTATGGAAATAGATTTTGTTCTTGTTTTTACTCTCAGTAATAAGAGGACAACGAAAATAGAGATATAATCCGAAAAAATGCTATATATATATATATATATATATATATATATATATATATATATATATATATATATATATATGTATAATTCTTTAACTTCCGTTAGTTCGTCTGTTCGTCCGCGCGTCACACCCTCTAAAATAGGTATACATTGGCCGATCGAAACCAGATTTGGGGGAGGAGGGTGTACAAATTACAGTTGGTTTTACTAAGATGCGTAACTTAGTACAATAAATTTTCATCAATTGTTTTGGAAAAATTGAAAATCTTATTATTTAACATACAAATTACTCCCACTGTTTTAAAAACAATTTAATGATAAAAATATCCAATATTATTTTTTGCATATCTTTTCTTTAAGCTTTTATATGCAAGAATACACTTTCCAGTTCGTCCTGCATTTGCGAGAACTATAAAAAATCACAATGATAAAAGCTTCAATACCATAGAATTTGGCTCCTAGAAAGAAATATTTACGCATGGCTAGTTGTATATTGCATGCTCAAGAGTAAGAAATCCTAGGTATGTATTCTTAGGATTCCACCTCTATCTGAAGGTATGCGTCTGAGAGGTTAATTTTAGAAAAAAATTTTCTCCCATTGAGTTTATTGAAAATTTCTTCAGGGCTTGGTGGAGGATAGTCGTGATCTTGCAAGGCATCGTTTAACCCTGTGGAAAAATCTGCGCATACTCGTATTTGATTGGACTTCTTTTTTACGTAGACCGTAGGTGCTGCCCACTCGCTGAAATCTGTTTTTGACAGAATACCTGCTTGTTCGAGTCTATCTAACTCTTTATTGATTTGCTCAAGTGCAGCGAAAGGAACATTCCATTTCTTTTTGAATACCGGTTGTGCACCGTCCTTCACCTTGAACTTAGCTTTCATTTTAGTACATTTCCCAAGGCCGCCAGAAAAAAACCTAGGGAAATTGTTGTTTGAGTTCCTTTTTGAGATTTAACAAATTGGACGTTGTACTTTGTATCTTGCGACAAAATGTACTCATTGGGCAATCCCAAAGATTGAATTTTTCTATCCAATCTGTTCCAAATAAGTTATCTGAAGTTTTCAATACGTAGGCTTTGAGCTTTTTGGTAACTCCATTTAGTGTTACTGTAAGTATTACCTCGTCTAAAATATTAATCTTTTCGCCAGTTACGGATTTTGCTGTTTTATCCGTTTTTAATAAGGTCGGCTTGTTTAATTTTCGCCAAGTACGCCAGTTAATGGTTGAAAGATCGGAACCCGAGTCAAGCTGGAATTTAATGGAATTATTGAAAATATCCACAGTTATATATTTCCTTAAATTCCTATCGACAATATTGTCAGATTGAGCTTGCCTAATTTCATTTTTGGGTTTTCTCGTTGTTGACGTACCAGCACCGAGTTAAAGTATGTCCACTTTTATTGCAACTTTTGCAATATTTTTTGTTCTTAACTGGACAGAATTTCATCCAATGCCATTTAACAAAATGCTAACATGGTCTGGGCGGTTTCTTTAACCTATTTGGGTTTTGGTTACTGCGGAATTTAGGACATGAGATTTGCCTTTTGTCTTTTTGAGGGGAATAGGAGGTAGACTTGCTTCTAATTTTATTAATCTGAGCCACACCTGATTCCTCGATAGTGTTTGAGTCACACTTTACAGATATTACCCTTTGACAGTCCTCTGCCAGTTTTTGAAGAGTCAATCCTTGTTCGTTCTCAAGCTTGGTCAGTACCCGTCGTCTGACTTCGGCGTCTTCTGCTGATACTAGACCTTGTGCGAAAATTAAGCACTTGAAATCATCGGCAGTCAGTTCGGCTAGTTTAAGATCATTACAGAGCTTGTTTACCGATGCTGCAAACGTTAGAAAATCTTGCTGGTTGTCTTTGACTGTGTTCAAGCATTTCCAACGTTTGTGGAACAAGGTTGTGTTAGGCCCGAATAGTTCCGATAGGAGCTTAATAGTCTCTGAAAAATCCAAGTCAGTGGTTTTCTTGGGTAGTATGAAGTCTACGAACCTACTATGTTCTGTAGTTCCCAGTTTTCTCAATAGTAGACGTACCTTTTTTTTTTACTGGGCCATTGTTTACAGTCTACATTGAAAATACCTTCGTAGCGCCCGTAAAAAGCCTCGAACGTTTTGTCGTTCTCTGGTACGTATTCAAAGGTTTCCATTGAATTGTAGATTGTACTCTGGGAGAATATTGTATCATTTTCACAGTCTGAGCCTTTTAATGCATTTACGAGTAATTCTTTAAGTTGTTTCTGTTGTAGTTCAGCATTCTGAAGCGTAATTTGTTGGAATTCCATTTGTTGTTTATGTAATTCCAAAGATAGTTGTTGTCATTCTTCTGATTTTTGTTGCTGATCCAAATTTACTTTTAGCATTTGGACGATTACTTTTTAAAAATCTTCCATATTTAGACAAACAAAAATGACAGCGATTTTTTGTTGCTTTGAAACCCGTGTACCAAGGGGAGGTACACAAAAAAATCTTGATAGGTTTTTTTTTCTTTTACACACACACACACACACACACACACAAAATATGGACAGACAATTAGTTAAACTAAACTAATTGTGTTTAGCTTTTTTTTGTGATTCCGTGGTTCCGTTAATTTTAACGTAATTGTATGAATTTTCACCACACTTATTTTTTTTTTATTATTATTATTCTTATAGAGGTACAAAAAAGAGAAACCTCGCCTCAGTGAATTTGAGGGGAGAATAATTTTATGCACGAGTTCAACTCAGTTACATAAAATAAAATTTTAGATAGTGTTTTTTTTCGAAAACTTAAGTCGTAAATAGTACTTCGGCTCTTGGGTTGTCAGTTTGTTTTATGAACAAACTGGTTTTTTCTGTATGTGGGTGTGTAAGAAATCGTTCTCGTAATGTTATTTGGACAGACTTTAATATTCCGTAGATGTCGAATCGCTACTTCGTCACTGCTGTTTGGTATCGGAATATTTTTTTTATTATATGTAGACGCTGGGTGTTGCATTTAAATCGCTAATGTAGTAATACCAGCTTAATTTCTCGTTCAACACTGCTGTGGGAACGCGTGGAGTTTCTGTGTATTTTTCGAGTACTCTGTCGCTATTGATAGTGTGAAAACAAAATTCTCTAATCTTTCTGTCGCCACTGTTGTGGGACTGGCAAGGTATTGCGGTTTTTCGACGTGAATGCGTTTCTCGAATTCTCCATCGACACAGATGTGGGACTGGTAAGGTATTGAGGTTTCGGCATGAGTGCGTTTCTCGAATTCTCCGTCGCCACTGATGTGGGCCCAAAGTCGGGACCACGGAAGGAAAACACGGAACACGGATTAGAGTTAAGAAAGATATATTAAACAAAAAGGTTACAAAGATAGTGTAAGTGTTAGCGGAGCTTACTATGTGCTAGTGTCCAATATTGGTAGTCGTACGCGGCTGATACGACGGTATTAGAATACTCTCTCTCCCCCCCTCTTCTTCTTCTCCCCTAGAGGTTTATGTCGCATACTTTATATAGTCCTGGAAGAGTCCATGTTGTGGTTATGTTACGGTCTCACAATACTATCTATCAATCTGTTTCATTCTGGTCATTATCTATCTATCTATCTATCTATCTATCTATCTATCTATCTATCTCATTCTGGTCATTATCTATCTATCTATCTATCTATCTATCTATCTATCTATCTATCTCATTCTGGTCATTATCTATCTATCTATCTATCTATCTATCTATCTATCTATCTGTTTCATTCTGGTCATTATCTATCTATCTATCTATCTATCTATCTATCTGTTTTAATTTTGGTCATTATCTATCTATCTATCTATCTATCTATCTATCTCAGTCTGTTTCTATTTATCTATCTATCTAGGACTTGCTGGGGGAGTAATAAAAACGCCAGAGCGATCTCTTCGAGCGAGTCTCTTGCGTTTCGTTTTCTCTAATGCTCTTGGAAAGACGTTTCTGCCCACTTCTATGGGTAAAATAATTGGGTCAACTACAATCTATAGACTTGGGCGGGAAAAAGTCTAAGAGATGGCCAAAACAGAATTCATGCAACACGTATTCATGTAAAATGGCCAGCGTAGCTGATTAAGATCTATTACTATTCATCTCGTACACACCTTGGTGTAAAAGCTTGAGATAAGAACAGACGGTGATATATCTGAACAGATTAAGATAGCTCGATAGATAGATAGATAGATAGATAGATAGATAGATAGATAGATAGATAAATGGATTGATAGATTGATAAGTAGATAAATTAATTAATAAATATTCATAGATGCTTCTCATCCATCCCAATATATTTTGTATATACTGAAAATGTATGCCTGCTGATCGCTTTGAAGTCGGCTAAGTACGTTTTACAGCCATTACTCGCCGTAGCGTGGTTTGTCCAATGGACGCTCACCTATGAGATGAGAAAGAAATAATGTTTTATGCTAATAAGTTTCAGAAGTTTACAAATATAGGTTCTTATAAGCATTTTATCAGATTTTACTGAATGATACAATACAATAATTTCGCATTGAAAGTGATTTTATCCAACACTAACAGTATAACGCGCCATTGACCGGGTTTTTCATTACTGGAAATTTTTGCTGTTCAAATTTAAAGTCAGCTCACCTGAAAATCAATATTAATAACAACATTTGGTTGCAACTGAGGCACATCCCCAAATGGGGGGGGGTAACAAGTTGAATGGGGGGGAAGCCCTGAAAAGGGAACTGTATAATCATAAATAATATTATTGCAATAATTTAAACTATTTCGTTTTATTAAAGTTTTTATGAAAGAGATATATATATATATCCAAGAACAGATAGTAAAATATTGCTGAAAGTTATAATGGACAGGAAGTAGTGAAGAGCCGTTGTCGCCAACAATTTGGGCTCAAAACTGGCACTGAATCAATCAAAGAAAAATTTCATCAAAATCTGATGAAAACTGTGGAAACGCATAAACAACATCTGATAACACACACACAAACATTTTGAGAATTATAGATATAGATTTCATAGTTAGAATGCATTGTGATCTATTAATGATCTATTACGGTAGGCTATTTTTATAGACCCGGAATACATAGATGCTTAGGACGGTAGATGTAATAAATACTGTTTAAATAAAAAGCAGAACTTCTACTCGAATATGAGTATCCATCAAAAATAAGGTTTAAACAAAATGAAATTATATATATATATATATATATATATATATATATATATATATATATATATATATATATATATATACAAGCAATATAACCCGTCATCGCCCGGGTGTTTCATTACTAGTAATTTTTGCTGTTCAATTGGAGCCGTTTAAGTTTAAAGTCAGCCCACCGGAAAATCAATATTAATAATAACATTTGGTTGCAACTGAGGCACATCCCCAAATGGGGGGGGGGTAACAAGTTGAATGGGGGGAGGCCCTGAAAAGGGCCGTTTTTGCGTTCTCAATCTTGCAAGGAAGGAACCTATTTCATGGACCCTCATAATAATAATAATATCCGATCATTTTTATTTATAATATATATATTTTTTTTTAGAATTCTAATAATCTTTTGCGTTAGGCTTCAACTCTCTAAATTGATTGTACACTGTCTTTTGCAGACATTAAATTTTGTTTTTGATTTTTGCGCAAAGTTTAAAAAATCAGTTTTTTTTTTTCGATTTTTCACCTTCACGGTTGTAATTTTTTTCCAGAGAATTTGGACCCAAAACCGGCACTGAAGAATTATCTATCAAAAAAAAAAAAATAAAAAAAAATATCGAAATCAGATGAAAACTGTGGAAACAACATCCGATCACACACACATACACTTTTTGAGAATTATAGATACAGATTGGTAAAAATTGCAAGATATATATATATTTTATCTTTCCTATTCAAGCAATATACCATTTACTTGAAAGAATTTCTAAATAAATCAAAACGATATCAAATATAAAAACATATTTGACACAAAATTCTATAAATAATTAAGTGACTTGTATGACAAAGTGGAAAAGATTATGTGTTACGTGTTTCGGCGTCTAGAACAGGGATTCTTAACGTGGGCTCTTGGGACGTTAAATGGGTTGGAGAAAGGGGTCTGGAAGTGCAGATCGAAAAGCGAGGAGAGTTACGCCTGAAATTGAAGCAAGATTTGGAAGATTTGGAAGTTCAACTTGACAAGCTGATAGGCAGACATTAGGAACAGACTAGTCAGAAGACAGCATCTATATTTTCTGATATATTTTGTTTTTGTAGATAAAATGTATTTCCTGTTACATGGAATTTGTATTTGTGCTCATGCGGGCCTGAAATTTTTTGACACCAAAAATGGGCCACATAACTCACTGTTCCTTTATCTCGCTACTAAACGCTTAATATAACAGCATCCTAAGCCCTTAAGTAATTTTAAGCTGAACCAAGAGGTAGCGTGGTTTGTCCAATGGACACTCACCAACGAGATTAGAAAGAAATAATGTTTTATGCGAATAAGTTTCTGAATTTTACAAATATGAGTGCTTATAAACACTTTATAAGATTTTGTGAGACAATACATTGGCATTGTAATTGATTTATATTCTTGCAAGACAATGACCATTCGCAGTTTGATATGAAGATTTCAACGACGCCAAAATATTTGAATGGCCATTTTTGCTGCATTATTTAAAAAAAACAAAAACAAAAACAAAAAAAAAACAAAAACAAAAAAAAACAATGTGATGTACAGGGTGTCCCTAAAGTCTAGACACAAAGACAAAAATGCATACCTTCAAGAAATTAAAATTTCAACAATATTTTATTGAATTGGAATATTAACAAACATCTTCAATATGATTTGCGATGCAAAAGTTGATACGCTTTGCAAGATTCACGTGAACTCTATAAAATAACACCACATGATCGTCAATTTTACACTCTTTATGCGTTCAATCAAGTGTGTTGCATCTGTGATTTTCATTGAGTACACCTTCTCCTTTAACATACCTCAGAAAAAGAAGCCAAATCTTTCTTCTTTCGAAAAAACTATGTTTAATCTGTGGAGGTAAAAAATATAGTTAATGAAATTTATCATGTGTCTAGACTTTAGGTACACTCTGTATATGAGAATGAAAAACAGTATTCAAGCAAGGAGAACATTTATTAAGGTATAATAAAAAGATAACAAAAACTGCTAAAAATAGCGATGAAATTGAAACAGTGGAAATAAAATAAAAATCAATGCTAGAAAAGATTGCTTAAGGTCATAGGTTGTCCAGGATTCCTTATTAATATGTAAAATGATGAAGTCGTTTTAGAACAGTATTTCTCAAAATTTCACAACTGTGGCTCAGTTTTGACGTAAAAAAAAATCAGGCCTGCATAAGCACAAACAGAAATTCCATGTAACAGGAAATGCATTTCATTTACAAAAGCAAATTATAGGAGAAAATATAAATCCTGACGAAGGACGAGACTTCTGGTGTCTGTCTATGAATCTGCTGTTAGAATTTTCTCAGACCCACTTGACGGCTTAAGGGGCCACGTTTAACAATCACTGTTCTAGACGCCGAAATACGTAACATATAATCTTTTCCCATTTAATTATTCATGGAATTTTGTGTCAAATATGTTTTTATCTTTGATATCGTTTAGATTTAGAAATCCTGATAAGTGAACTTACATGATATATTGCTTAAATAAATATACGAAAGATAAAATATATGTATATCCTGAAATTTTTACCAATGTTGGTTGGATAAAATGAATTACAATGCGAAAGTATTGTCCAATAAAATCTGATAAAGTGTTTATGAGGACCCATTGAGCGTCCATTGGACAAACCACGCTACGGCGAGTAATGGCTGTAAAACGTACTTAGCCGACTTCAAAGCGATCAGCAGGCATACATTTTCAATATATACAAAATATATTGGTATGGATGAGAAGCATCTATGAATATTTATTAATTAACTTATCTATCTATCAATCTATCAATCCATTTATCTATCAATCTATCTATCTATCTTAAGGTGTTCGAATCTGTCAAATCTATCACCTTCTGTTCCTATTTATCTAATACGATAGATAGATAGATATAAAGCAATTTAACAAATGTTGACATATCATACAATGAACTAACCGAATTACATATGTATTATTCCCCAACACTCATCTGAAGATATATATATATATATATATATATATATATATATATATATATATATATATATATACGTATGTATGTATGTATATATACACGCATATACAGGCACATATATTCAAATTTGGGAAGCATTGAATATATAAAATGAAAATATTCTTAAAGTTATATGTTTTAAAATGTTAATGTTTAAAAATTCTTTTCCTTGTCTGTCACATTCAATGAAACACACACACAGACACACACACATATAAATATATATATATATATATATATATATATATATATTGTGAGTATGTATAGGCAAAAAGAGACAAATATCACATCTATTTATATAATATGCGCACAAAAGCTTTGTATATACATATATATATATGTGTGTGCGTGTGTGTGCATATAAATGTGTGCATATATGTGAACATAGATATATATGTGAGTGTGTATATATTAGGTTGGTGCAAAAATAATGACGGTTTTTGACGGATTTTTAACGTCAAAAACATTATTTTGGCACCAACCAAATATGAACATATACATCTATCTCTCTCTCTCTCTCTCTCTCTCTCTATATATATATATATATATATATATATATATATATATATAATCTGCATTTTAGTAAACAGGCATCAAAATAATGAATTTCGAGGAAGGGTGTCAAGACGAGATCTTTTCGGTATCATTTTAATATATATATATATATATATATATATATATATATATATATATATATATATACCGGGTGTAATAGCAAAATTGTGCAAATCGTGTTACATCAGGGAACAATTGGCCATTCCCCAATATGTTTAATATATAAACTAATTGATTTTCTTTTTTACAGCATTTTAGATAAGACGTTTAACCATCTTGACACCATTTGTCGGAAGAATCATTGAAAAACCCTTTGAGTTATTCAGGCAGAAAGAGAACAGGTTAAAATCGTTCAGCGTCAGCCCCACTATGTCTTCTGAACTGAGCAATGGTGAGAGGAAAAAGATCGTTCAGGCCTTCAGTAATGGTACCAACATTCATAGTCTGACTTCCATCTTCAAGAACCATCAAGAGAACGGTGAAAGTTTAAGAAAGGGGGAACACTAGAAAGGAAAACTGGAGCAGGAAGTCACAACAGCAAGATGGGTCATCATTTCAACTTAGAGTTACATGATTTGGACAATTTTATTGTTACACCCAGTATATATATATATATATATATATATATATATATATATATATATATATATACGTATATGTATGTATAAGGTAGATACTCCCGTCGTATTCGACGTATGAGAGTGAAGGAGCTCAGTTCCTCGGAACTGACATCCCAACACCAGCAAATATGATTTGATTATACTGGTCAAGGCTTTGTGCAGAACCAACCACAGTTTTTGAGGGGCTGAACACAGAGACTTGGTGCACTACATGCCACAAGGTCCCCAAACGACCCACCACAGGTTTTGAATTCAGAGTTATCCTTCTAGTATATCGGTTGCTTTCCAAGGCTATAGAACCCAGTATGACCTGCTATTTACCTATAACTTGTGGGAGAAGAAGAGCATTCATACTTTTCCCAAGGGTATTAGCACGTAAGTGAATATAATGAATTCGACTGGAACTCGAACTCCGCTCTTCCTCAATCCTCAGTATATATATATACATAAATATATATATATATATATATATATATATATATATATATATATATATATATATATATATATATAAAAGTGAACGTAGAAGTCAACACTTAGAGGCGACAGTCTGTTTCATGCTAGATGCAATCGTGGCCTGCCGATTGCATCTAGCATGGAACAGACTGTCGCCTCTAAATGTTCACTTATATATATATATATATATATATATATATATATATATATATATATATACATAGTGGCCTGACGATTGCACCTACCATGAAACAGTCGCCTCTAAATGTTGACTTCTATGCTCACTTTTATATTTACACACGCTCTATCTCTGATATTGAGCACTTTATCCCATAAATATAGCACACCTTAAGACTATATTTCTTCATATGTGTGTGTGTGTGTGTGTGTCTATATATATATATATATATATATATATATATATATATATATATATATATACTTAGAATTATACGTATACATTTTCCATAATGATTCGGAGATTAATTTGTACGTATATACCTCCATCCATAGACTTATGTCCATTCATATCTATGTATGTGTGTACGTATGTACGCCACGGCACGCACACGTACACACGCATACGTGCGCACACACACAATGTTATACATTTTTTTCGTATAAGCATCAATAGAATTTAGTCTCCTTGAATTATTTTTAACCTACTCAATAATAAACATCTCCAAACGAGCTAATAGCTTTTTCCTATGGCTTTTCGTCCTCCTCTTTATCCTGCGAGGAAATGAATGATTGGAAAGCGTATCTCCCTTAGAGCAACCCTTCAAGGTTGTACGCAGTCTAGCGAAAAGAGAGGAAGGGAAGCTAGAGAAAAAGAGACGACATGTAGTGGAAGGCGAGAAGGGACAAATATGGAACGTGTTTTCAATCGATGTCTCGGCCTTTTGTCTGATTTCGCCTGTCGATATGTCCCCTGTACGATATGATGGGAAATCAGAATTAATGCGATAGGTTGGCATTGCGTAGCTTTTCTTCTTCTTCTTCTTCTTCTTCTTCTTCTTCTTCTTCTTCTTCTTCTACTTGCTCTCTCTCTCTCTCTCTCTCTCTCTCTCTCGCTCGCTCGCTCGCTCTATTCCTATTCATGGAAGACAGTTAAAAAACAGGGAAGAGGCACGCGTATAGCGCGATGCTTCCAGAGTAACTTTGTAAACCGAAATCATCGAGCCGAATTAAAATTACGGTCGATTCTGTTTCGTTCCTTTCGAGCTAAAGGAAAAGGCATGAACCCATCTTACACAGCAGGGCAGAGTAGACTATCTTGGCAACCTGGTCCAGGAGAAGGAAAACACTGAATTCAAACTTAATGAGGCCTTTTGAAGACTTCTCAAAACTCGATACTGAAGATTATGGTTGATTATTCTAAAAACAAATCATATATGGATAGTCTGTTGGTTCAGTTCTAAAATAGATTTTTTCTCTCATACGTCAAAAAGGATGCAGAGAATATATATATATATATATATATATATATATATATATATATATTCATATTTCGCAGCATATATACATTCAAATGGATTTCTTTTAATAATATAGATATATTATGTTTATCTATTTTATAATAATCATTTCCGGTTTTCTAATCAGCTTGATGTTAAGTTGAAATTCATCAAGGAAGGCGCCGTAGTTTTTTCTCACCCAAGTACTTTCGACCTTCTCCGAGATCATCGTCAGGTGTGTATTGTGTAGGAAAAACTTGCATGGAGCAAGGAAACTGATGAAATATATTGGTGTGGATTTCATAACAATTTAAATTAGAAATGAATCATCCGGATTAAGCTTACAAATCCTTTCTCAAAGGTACTGATAAAATTAGCGTTCTTGATAAGAAGTTTAGATGGTCGAAATTACTCGAAAAATAAACATGAACGTTAGTCATTTTCGGTACAAATTTGATTCAAATCTGCGACAACCGAAAAATCTGACAAAAATTTACTCAAACAGACCTTATTGGTCGGATTTAATGAAATTTGTTTCAGTGAATTCTCGCTGCCTAAATATACATCACACTCATACACACACACTAAAATATACATTAAGAAATGGACAAAGTCCGACAATTTATTTATTAAAGACATTTTTATGTTTTACGTTCTTTTTATAGATACAAGTATTTAAGTAAATGCTCTGTTTATAATAAACAGTATTAAATAACATTTACCGGCCTGAATGTCCGAGAAATTTTCATAGAAAATATTCGTCCGTTGACAGGATTCGAACCCGGATCCTATACGGAACTTGTGTATGAGGTATGGTAGGCCCAGTTATAAAGTACTGGGACCTTCCATGCCTTCCAGTTGTAAAGGGCTGGGTCGGTAGAACAAAGAGATATAGCTCGTCGAACATAGGCTTTGGAAATAGTGACAGAGAAGCGAGACGTTGGTGACATTTTGCCTGTAGGATAGCGGTTGAAGGGTGGGAAATAATCCATCACACACAAGGACGCGTAAACGCTTTTGAGCTTTATAAAACAGGCAAGTGAGGACTGGACAACTCTTGTCCAGATATGGCAGCAATACTCCATTTTTGCTCTGATCTGGTTCTTGTAAACATAGAGAATATCAGGTGGCGTCATATAATCATTGAAGCGGTAAAATGAACAAATCACTTTTTCAGTATCTTTAGCAACATATATCGGATTAATGGGTTCCACTTGAGGCAGATATCGGATATATGGGTTCCACTTGAGGCCTGGGGAGTGCTTCAGTCTCAAGGAGTCTCCTTGCTTGTTCAAGGCAAGGCGCCTCCTTGAGAAAACCACCATCCATCATGATAGGTGATGGTTCAAGTTCTGCTCGGTGGTAGTGGAACGGTACCTGTCTAGTTTTGGACCGTATTGAATTTTACAAGCCAATCCATCCCTCACTGAACCACCTGACGAGATCTTTGGAGGTACAACTGTACAATGTCGTATCATCCGTATAGATACACGCAAATGATCGGAGTATGCTCTTAGGTAGATCATCGATGTACAGTACCAGAGGGGACCCAAAAGTAACTGGAATTGTGTCATATAATTTTATTCATTTATTGTTGCATGTTTATAATCTTATCACCTTCAAAGTATTCTCCGTTTGAAGCAATGCACCGCCGCTCTAGATGTGTTTTCCACTGTTCAAAGCAGTCCTGGAACTCTTGTGAAGTTATTTTTTTAATGACTCCGTTGTTTTCTTTTTAACCTCTGAAAAACATTTTCCTTTGAGGACTTTCTTCATTCGGGGGAACAGAAAAAAAAGTCGCAGGGGCCGAAATCGGTTGAATAAGGAGGGTAGGTAAGGGAGGTCATGCCATTCTTGGTCAGAAACTGTTTCACACTGAAGGCAGTGTGCACTGGCGCAATGGCATGATGCAACCACCACCCTCCACTTTAACACAGGTCAGGGCGTTTTCGTCTTATCTTGTCTTACAAACGCTTCAGAACTTCCAAGTAAAACGCCTGGTTAACAGAATTCCTTTCGCATCAAAGAAACAAATCGGCAGCGTCTTGACATTGGACTTGACGCGCTTCCACTGACTTGATTGCTGCTTCGTTTCCGGGTCGTAGCCATAGCACCGGCTTCGTCACCAGTGATGAGCTTCGAAAAAAAAAGGGTCTGGATCAACTTCCAACTGTTCTTTCAGTTTACAACAGGCATCCTTTCAGCCATGGTAAAAATAGACGAAAAGGCATGAAGCACTTCAAAACAAACGTGAACCAGGGAGCTGTACGTCTTCCCACAATGACACCAGTTAGCACACTGATGCCCGAGGGTTGCCTCGTGGCATCTAGCGGTGGAAGACTGAACTACTACGGGCTTGTCACACAGAAAACGATTCCGGATACTTTTGGCCCTATCCCTCGAATAAAGAACAGTGGGAGCGATGAGAGAAGTCTGTAGAACGCTGGCATAGGCTTTCAATGAATGGGCATTAAAAACTACCTTCAAGTAGCAACTGTTAGGGTCCTATCTATGGGCAAACAGTGAACCCCAAAGCAAAAATAAATAAATAAAATAACACGATGAAAGTATAATAATGCATTTATATAGCAAAATGACCAGCAATACAATTTATAGTAGAATTACAATACATTATATCTGTAGTTGAAGGTATGCAAATATATAAAAAATATATTTAATTTATATAAAATTGTTTGGCTTATTTTATTCTACGGCATATCAACCTCAGTGGGTTATTTAATGCCGTCAACATTTTTAGGGTAGGTATGGATAGAATATGTATAGCAAAAATAAACGAAATCAGATTCTAGATCAAGTTTCATTGTCGTCGTTTTCTAAAGAGATTTTTTTTATCAAAAGTCAAATTTATTGCTAGTAATATCTTAAAACAATGTGAACTTTGTATCTTATATGTTTGCCAGAAGTCATATATAGAGAGTGGGGAAGAGAAAGATATAAACAAGTATATAGAGAGAATTGGGAAAAGAAAGATGTAAATTTGTTATCGTGTAGGAAGTGTTTGCCAGAAGGCATATATAGAGAGTGAGGAAAAGAAAGATATAAACAAGTATATAGAGAGAGTTGGGAAAAGAAAGATGTAAATTTATTATCGTGTAGGAAGTGAGGGATGGAGCCGATTTTTCACGACAAATTGTATAAAAAAAACAAAATCTCACTCCAAATAGTATTTGCACAGCTGTCAGCAAGCTCCACGCCACACTCGCTTGTGAACTTCACGACCTCATGCTAAAAGCGACAGCGCTGACAAACTTCAAAGAGACTTCTCAGACTACTGCAATACCACCAACAGTAAGAAACAAATTATATCATGTATCGTCTTTACTATGAACCACGCACACTCGTGTGGAACTTTTCACACAAACACACATACGTACACAAAGAGAATTTATATTTTATTTCAGAATTTTATTAACCCAAACAAAAAGACATTACTTTTCGATCTATGATCAATTGCTTGTATTCTTGTCGTTGTATTAAATTAATATTCATTTTTTGAAACTATCTTTTCTACTGAATTTTATTCTTTCAATGAAAATCGTTTGATTATTCAAAACGGCTGAATTGCATGAAGCCCTGCAACAATATTTGATGTTATTGTACGGAATCCCAACACTTCAAATTTTGACATTCCAAAGATGTTATTGTTTAATTTTCTTTGAACAGACAATTCTTTTTAATGTTGAAATCAAATTCAATAACTGCAAATAAATGTATTTGAAAAAATATCTCTACTTTCACAAACTCTCCATGAAACTAAATATAAACAGTAAACATAAGGTTGACCCAATGGGTCACAGGTTGTCTAGTAAACTTTTAAAATTCCTCTCTCTGAAAAAAATATAAACATTAAACATAAGGTTGACCCAATGGGTCACAGGTGGTCTAGTAAACTTTTAAAATTCCTCTCTCTCAAAAAAATATAAACAGTAAACATAAGGTTGACCCAATGAGTCACAGGTGGTCTAGTAAACTTTTAATATTCCTCTCTCAGAAAAAAATATAAACAGTAAACATAAGGTTGACCCAATGGGTCACAGGTGGTCTAGTGAACTTTTAAAATTCCTGTATCTCAAAAAAATATAAACAGTAAACATAAGGTTGACCCAATGAATCACAGGTTGTCTAGTAAACTTTTAAAATTCCTCTCTCTGAAAAAAATATAAACAGTAAACATAAGGTTGACCCAATGAGTCACAGGTGGTCTAGTAAACTTTTTAAATTCCTCTCTCTGAAAAAAATATAAACAGTAAACATAAGGTTGACCCAATGGGTCACAGGTGGTCTAGTAAACTTTTAAAATTCCTCTCTCTGAAAAAAATATAAACAGTAAACATAAGGTTGAACCAATGGGTCACAGGTGGTCTGGTAAACTTTTAAAATTCCTCTCTCTCAAAAAAATATAAACGGTAAACATAAGGTTGACCCAATGAGTCACAGGTTGTCTAGTAAACTTTTAAAATTCCTCTCTCTGAAAAAAATATAAACAGTAAACATAAGGTTGACCCAATGGGTCACAGGTGGTCTAGTAAACTTTTAAAATTCCTCTCTCTCAAAAAAATATAAACAGTAAACATTAGTTTGACTCAATGGGTCACAGGTGGCCTAGTAAACTTTTAATATTCCTCTCTCTCAAAAAAATATAAACAGTAAACATAAGGTTTACCCAATGAGTCACAGGTGGTCTAGTAAACTTTTTAAATTCCTCTCTCTCAAAAAAATATAAACAGTAAACATAAGGTTGACCCAATGGGTCACAGGTGGTCTAGTAAACTTTTAAAATTCCTCTCTCTCAAAAAAATATAAACAGTAAACATAAGGTTGACCCAATGGGTTACAGGTGGTCTAGCAAACTTTTAAAATACCTCACTCACAAAAAATTATAAACACTAAACATAAGTTTGACCCAAGAGGTCACAGGTGGTCTAGTAAACTTTTAAAATTCCTCTCTCTCAAAAAAATATAAACAGTAAACATAAGGTTTACCCAATGAGTCACAGGTGGTCTAGTAAACTTTTTAAATTCCTCTCTCTGAAAAAAATATAAACAGTAAACATAAGGTTGACCCAATGGGTCACAGGTGGTCTAGTAAACTTTTAAAATTCCTCTCTCTGAAAAAAATATAAACAGTAAACATAAGGTTGACCCAATGGGTCACAGGTGGTCTAGTAAACTTTTAAAATTCCTCTCTCTCAAAAAAATATAAACAGTAAACATAAGGTTGACCCAAAAGGTCACTGGTGGACTAGTAAACTTTTAAAATTCCTCTCTCTCTAAAAAATATAAACAGTAAACATAAGGTTTACCCAATGAGTCACAGGTGGTCTAGTAAACTTTTTAAATTCCTCTCTCTCAAAAAAATATAAACAGTAAACATAAGGTTGACCCAATGGGTCACAGGTGGTCTAGTAAACTTTTAAAATTCCTCTCTCTCAAAAAAATATAAACAGTAAACATAATGTTGACCCAATGGGTAACAGGTGGTCTAGTAAACATTTAAAATTCCTCTCTCTCAAAAAAATATAAACAGTAAACATAAGGTTGACCCAATGAGTCACAGGTGGTCTAGTAAACTTTTTAAATTCCTCTCTCACAAAAAAATATAAACAGTAAACATAAGGTTGACCCAATGGGTCACAGGTGGTATAGTAAACATTTAAAATTCCTCTCTCTCAAAAAAATATAAACAGTAAAAATAAGTTTACCCAATGAGTCACAGGTGGTCTAGTAAACTTTTAAAATTCCTCTCTCTCAAAAAAATATAAACAGTAAACATAACGTTTACCCAATGATTCACAGGTGGTCTAGTAAACTTTTAAAATTCCTCTCTCTCAAAAAAATATAAACAGTAAACATAAGGTTGACCCAATTGGTCACAGGTGGTCTAGTAAACTTTTAAAATACCTCTCTCAGAAAAAAAATAAACAGTAAACATAAGATTGACCCAATGGCTCACAGGTGGTCTAGTAAAATTTTTAAAATTACTCTCTCTCAAAAAAATATAAACAGTAAACATAAGGTTGACGCAATGAGTCACAGGTGATCTAGTAAACTTTTAAAATTCCTCTCTCTGAAAAAAAATAAACAGTAAACATAAGATTGACCCAATGGCTCACAGGTGGTCTAGTAAAGTTTTAAAATTCCTCTCTCTCAAAAAATATAAACAGTAAACAGAAGGTTGACCCAATGGGTCACAGGTGGTCTAGTAAACTTTTTAAAATTACTCTCTCTCAAAAAAATATAAACAGTAAACATAAGGTTGACCCAATGGGTCACAGGTTGTCTAGTAAACTTTTTAAAATTACTCTCTCTCAAAAAAATATAAACAGTAAACATAAGGTTTACCCAATGGGTCACAGGTGGTCTAGTAAACTTTTAAAATTCCTCTCTCTCAAAAAAATATAAACAGTAAACATAAGGTTGACCCAATTGGTCACAGGTGGTCTAGTAAACTTTTAAAATTCCTCTCTCTGAAAAAAAATAAACAGTAAACATCAGATTGACACAATGGCTCACAGGTGGTCTAGTAAACTTTTTAAAATTACTCTCTCTCAAAAAAATATAAACAGTAAACATAAGGTTGACCCAATGGGTCACAGGGGTTCCAGTAAACTTTTAAAATTCCCCTCTTTCAAAAAAATATAAACAGTAACCATAAGGTTGACCCAATGAGTCACAGGTGGTCTAGTAAACTTTTAAAATTCCTCTCTCTCAAAAAAATATAAACAGTAAAAATAGGTTTACCCAATGAGTCACATGTGGTCTAGTAAACTTTTAAAATTCCTCTCTCTATAAAAAATATAAACAGTAAACATAACGTTTACCCAATGAGTCACAGGTGGGCTAGTAAACTTTTAAAATTCCTCTCTCTCAAAAAAATATAAACAGTAAACATAAGGTTGAACCAATGGGTCACAGGAGGTGTAGTAAACGTTTGAAATTCCTCTCTCTCAAAAAAATATAAACAGTAAACATAATTTTGACCCAATGGGTCACAGGTGGTCTAGTAAACTTTTAAAATACCTCACTCACAAAAAATTATAAAGACTAAACATAAGTTTGACCCAAGGGGTCACAGGTGGTCTAGTAAACTTTTAAAATTCCTCTCTCTCAAAAAAATATAAACAGTAAACATAAGGTTGACCCAATGAGTCACAGCTGGTCTAGTAAACTTTTAAAATTCCTCTCTCTCAAAAAATATAAACAGTAAACATAAGGTTGACCCAATGGGTCACAGGTGGTCTAGTAAACTTTTGAAATTCCTCTCTCTCAAAAAATATAAACAGTAAGCATAAGGTTTACCCAATGGGTCACAGGTGGTCTAGTAAACTTTTTAAAATTACTCTCTCTCAAAAAAATATAAACAGTAAACATAAGGTTGACCCAATGGGTCACAGGTGGTCTAGTAAACTTTTAAAATTCCTCTCTCTCAAAAAAATATAAACAGTAAACATAAGGTTGACCCAATTGGTCACAGGTGATCTAGTAAACTTTTAAAATTCCTCTCTCTGAAAAAAAATAAACAGTAAACATAAGATTGACCCAATGGCTCACAGGAGGTCCAGTAAACTTTTAAAATTCCTCTCTTTCAAAAAAATATAAACAGTAACCATAAGGTTGACCCAATGAGTCACAGGTGGTCTAGTAAACTTTTAATATTCCTCTCTCTGAAAAAAATATAAAAAGTAAACATAAGGTTGACCCAATGAGTCACAGGTGGTCTGGTAAACTTTTAAAATTCCTCTCTCTCAAAAAAATATAAACAATAAACATAAGGTTGACCCAATGAGTCACTGGTGGTCTAGAAAACTTTTAAAATTCCTCTCTCTCAAAAAAATATAATCAGTAAACATAAAGTTGACCCAATGAGTCACAGGTGGTCTAGTAAACTTTTAAAATTCCTCTCTCTCAAAAAAATATAAACAGTAAACATAAGGATTACCCAATGAGTCAGAGGTGGTCTAGTAAACTTTAAAAATTCCTCTCTCTCAAAAAATATAAACAGTAAACATAAGGTTTACCCAATGAGTCACAGGTGGTCTAGTAAACTTTTAAAATTCCTCTCTCTCAAAAAAATATAAACAGTAAACATAAGGTTTACCCAATAGGTCACTGGTGGACTAGTAAACTTTTTAAATTCCTCTCTCAGAAAAAAATACAAACAGAAAAAATTAGGTTGACCCAATGGGTCACAGGTGGTCTGGTAAACTTTTAAAATTCCTCTCTCTCAAAAAAATATAGACAGTAAACATAAGGTTGACCCAATGAGTTACAGGTGGTCTAGTGAACTTTTAAAATTCCTGTATCTCAAAAAAATATAAACATTAAACATAAGGTTGACCCAATGAGTCACAGGTTGTCTAGTAAACTTTTAAAATTCCTCTCTCTGAAAAAAATATAAACAGTAAACATAAGGTTGACCCAATGTGTCACAGGTGGTCTAGTAAACTTTTAAAATTCCTCTCTCTCAAAAAAATATAAACAGTAAACATAAGGTTTACCCAATGAGTCACAGGTGGTCTAGTAAATTTTTAAATTCCTCTCTCTAAAAAAAATATAAACAGTAAACATAAGGTTGACCCAATGGGTCACAGGTGGTCTAGTAAACTTTTAAAATTCCTCTCTCTCAAAAAAATATAAACAGTAAACATAAGGTTGACCCAATAGGTCACTGGTGGACTAGTAAATTTTTAAATTCCTCTCTCTCAAAAAAATATAAACAGTAAACATAACGTTTACCCAATGATTCACAGGTGGTCTAGTAAACTTTTAAAATTCCTCTCTCTCAAAAAAATATAAACAGTAAACATAAGGTTGACCCAATGGGTTACAGGTGGTCTAGTAAACTTTTAAAATACCTCACTCACAAAAAATTATAAACACTAAACATAAGTTTGACCCAAGGGGTCACAGGTGGTCTAGTAAACTTTTAAAATTCCTCTCTCTCAAAAAAATATAAACAGTAAACATAAGGTTTACCCAATGAGTCACAGGTGGTCTAGTAAACTTTTTAAATTCCTCTCTCTGAAAAAAATATAAACAGTAAACATAAGGTTGACCCAATGGGTCACAGGTGGTCTAGTAAACTTTTAAAATTCCTCTCTCTGAAAAAAATATAAACAGTTAACATAAGGTTGACCCAATGGGTCACAGGTGGTCTAGTAAACTTTTAAAATTCCTCTCTCTCAAAAAAATATAAACAGTAAACATAAGGTTGACCCAATAGGTCACTGGTGGACTAGTAAACTTTTAAAATTCCTCTCTCTCAAAAAATTATAAACAGTAAACATAAGGTTTACCCAATGAGTCACAGGTGGTCTAGTAAACTTTTTAAATTCCTCTCTCTCAAAAAAATATAAACAGTAAACATAAGGTTGACCCAATGGGTCACAGGTGGTCTAGTAAACTTTTAAAATTCCTCTCTCTCAAAAAAATATAAACAGTAAACATAAGGTTGACCCAATGGGTAACAGGTGGTCTAGTAAACATTTAAAATTCCTCTCTCTCAAAAAAATATAAACAGTAAACATAAGGTTGACCCAATGAGTCACAGGTGGTCTAGTAAACTTTTTAAATTCCTCTCTCACAAAAAAATATAAACAGTAAACATAAGGTTGACCCAATGGGTCACAGGTGGTATAGTAAACATTTAAAATTCCTCTCTCTCAAAAAAATATAAACAGTAAAAATAAGTTTACCCAATGAGTCACAGGTGGTCTAGTAAACTTTTAAAATTCCTCTCTCTCAAAAAAATATAAACAGTAAACATAACGTTTACCCAGTGATTCACAGGTGGTCTAGTAAACTTTTAAATTCCTCTCTCTCAAAAAAATATAAACAGTAAACATAAGGTTGACCCAATTGGTCACAGGTGGTCTAGTAAACTTTTAAAATTCCTCTCTCTGAAAAAAAATAAACAGTAAACATAAGATTGACCCAATGGCTCACAGGTGGTCTAGTAAACTTTTTAAAATTACTCTCTCTCAAAAAAATATAAACAGTAAACATAAGGTTGACCCAATGGGTCACAGGTGGTCTAGTAAACTTTTAAAATTCCTCTCTCTCAAAAAAATATAAACAGTAAACATAAGGTTGACGCAATGAGTCACAGGTGATCTAGTAAACTTTTAAAATTCCTCTCTCTGAAAAAAAATAAACAGTAAACATACGATTGACCCAATGGCTCACAGGTGGTCTAGTAAACTTTTAAAATTCCTCTCTCTCAAAAAATATAAACAGTAAACATAAGGTTGACACAATGGGTCACAGGTGGTCTAGTAAACTTTTTAAAATTACTCTCTCTCAAAAAAATATAAACAGTAAACATAAGGTTGACCCAATGGGTCACAGGTTGTCTAGTAAACTTTTTAAAATTACTCTCTCTCAAAAAAATATAAACAGTAAACATAAGGTTGAACCAAAGGGTCACAGGTGGTCTAGTAAACTTTTAAAATTCCTCTCTCTCAAAAAAATATAAACAGTAAACATAAGGTTGACCCAATTGGTCACAGGTGGTCTAGTAAACTTTTAAAATTCCTCTCTCTGAAAAAAAATAAACAGTAAACATCAGATTGACCCAATGGCTCACAGGTGGTCTAGTAAACTTTTTAAAATTACTCTCTCTCAAAAAAATATAAACAGTAAACATAAGGTTGACCCAATGAGTCACAGGTGGTCTAGGAAATTTTAAAATTCCTCTCTCTGAAAAAAAATAAACAGTAAACATAAGATTGACCCAATGGCTCACAGGTGGTCTAGTAAACTTTTAAAATTCCTCTCTCTGAAAAAAATATAAACAGTAAACATAAGGTTGACCCAATGGGTCACAGGTGGTCTAGTAAATTTTAAAATTCCTCTCTCTCAAAAAAATATAAACAGTAAACATAAGGTTGACCCAATGGGTCACAGGGGTTCCAGTAAACTTTTAAAATTCCCCTCTTTCAAAAAAATATAAACTGTAAACATAAGGTTGACCCAATGAGTCACAGGTGGTCTAGTAAACTTTTTAAATGCCTCTCTCACAAAAAAATATAAACAGTAAACATAAGGTTGACCCAATGGGTCACAGGTGGTATAGTAAACATTCAAAATTCCTCTCTCTCAAAAAAATATAAACAGTAAAAATAGGTTTACCCAATGAGTCACATGTGGTCTAGTAAACTTTTAAAATTACTCTCTCTATAAAAAATATAAACAGTAAACATAACGTTTACCCAATGAGTCACAGGTGGGCTACTAAACTTTTAAAATTCCTCTCACTCAAAAAAATATAAACAGTAAACATAAGGTTGACCCAATGGGTCACAGGAGGTGTAGTAAACGTTTGAAATTCCTCTCTCTCAAAAAAATATAAACAGTAAACATAATTTTGACCCAATGGGTCACAGGTGGTCTAGTAAACTTTTAAAATACCGCACTCACAAAAAATTATAAAGACTAAACATAAGTTTTGACCCAAGGGGTCACAGGTGGTCTAGTAAACTTTTAAAATTCCTCTCTCTCAAAAAAATATAAACAGTAAACATAAGGTTGACCCAATGAGTCACAGCTGGTCTAGTAAACTTTTAAAATTCCTCTCTCTCAAAAAATATAAACAGTAAACATAAGGTTGACCCAATGGGTCACAGGTGGTCTAGTAAACTTTTAAAATTCCTCTCTCTCAAAAAATATAAACAGTAAACATAAGGTTGACCCAATGGGTCACAGGTGGTCTAGTAAACTTTTTAAAATTACTCTCTCTCAAAAAAATATAAACAGTAAACATAAGGTTGACCCAATTGGTCACAGGTGATCTAGTAAACTTTTAAAATTCCTCTCTCTGAAAAAAAATAAACAGTAAACATAAGATTGACCCAATGGCTCACAGGAGGTCTAGTAAACTTTTAAAATTCCTCTCTCTCAAAAAAATATAAACAGTAAACATAAGGTTGACCCAATGGGTCACAGGTGGTCCAGTAAACTTTTAAAATACCTCTCTTTCAAAAAAATATAAACAGTAACAATAAGGTTGACCCAATGAGTCACAGGTGGTCTAGTAAACTTTTAATATTCCTCTCTCTGAAAAAAATATAAACAGTAAACATAAGGTTGACCCAATGAGCCACCGGTGGTCTGGTAAACTTTTAAAATTCCTCTCTCTCAAAAAAATATAAACAATAAACATAAGGTTGACCCAATGAGTCACTGGTGGTCTAGAAAACTTTTAAAATTCCTCTCTCTCAAAAAAATATAATCAGTAAACATAAAGTTGACCCAATGAGTCACAGGTGGTCTAGTAAACTTTTAAAATTCCTCTCTCTCAAAAAAATATAAACAGTAAACATAAGGGTTACCCAATGAGTCACAGATGGTCTAGTAAACTTTAAAAATTCCTCTCTCTCAAAAAATATAAACAGTAAACATAAGGTTTACCCAATGAGTCACAGGTGGTCTAGTAAACTTTTAAAATTCCTCTCTCTCAAAAAAATATAAACAGTAAACATAAGGTTTACCCAATGAGTCACTGGTGGTCTAGTAAACTTTTTAAATTCCTCTCTCACAAAAAAATACAAACAGAAAAAATAAGGTTGACCCAAAGTGTAACAGGTGGTCTAGTAATCTTTTAAAATACTCTCTCTCAAAAAAATATAAACAGTAAACATAAGGTTGAGCCAATGGGTCACAGGTGGTCTAGTAAACATTTAAAATTACTCTTTCTCAAAAATATATAAACAGTAAACATAAGGTTTAACTAATGAGTCACAGGGGGTCTAGTAAACTTTTTAAATTCCCCTCTCTCAAAAAAATATAAACAGTAAACATAAGGTTGGCCCAATGTGTCACAGGTGGTCTAGTAAACTTTTAAAATTCCCCTCTCTCAAAAAAATATAAACAGTAAACAAAAGGTTGAACCAATGGGTCACTGGTGGTCTAGTAAACTTTTAAAATACCTCTCTCTCAAAAAAATATAAACAGTAAACATAAGTTTTTCCCAATGAGTCACAGGTGGTCTAGTAAACTTTTAAAATTCCTCTCTCTCAAAAAAATATAAACAGTAAACATAAGGTTGAACCAATAGGTCACTGGTGGTCTAGTAAACTTTTAAAATTCCTCTCTCTCAAAAAAATATAAACAGTAAACATAAGGTTTACCCAATGAATCACAGGTGGTCTAGTAAACTTTTTAAATTCCTCTCTCTCAAAAAAATATAAACAGTAAACATAAGGTTGACCCAATGGGTCACAGGTGGTCTAGTAAACTTTAAAAATTCCTCTCTCTCAAAAAAATATAAACAGCAAACATAAGGTTGACCCAATGGGTCACAGGTGGTCCAGTAAACTTTGAAAATTCCTCTCTCTCATAAAAATATAAACAGTAAACATAAGGTTGACCCAATGGTTCACAGGTGGTCTAGTAAACATTTAAAATTCCTCTCTCTCAAAAAAATATAAACAGTAAACATAAGGTTGACCCAATGGGTCACAGGTGGTCTAGTAAACTTTTAAAATTCCTCTCTCTTATAAAAATATAAAGAGTAAACATAAGGTTGACCCAATGGGACACAGTTGGTCTAGTAAATTTTAAAATTCCTCTCTCTCAAAAAAATATAAACAGTAAACATAAGGTTGACCCAATGGGTCACAGGTGGTCCAGTAAACTTTTAAAATTCCTCTCTTTCAAAAAAATATAAACAGTAAACATAAGGTTGACCCAATGAGTCACAGGTGGTCTAGTAAACTTTTAAAATTCCTCTCTCTCAAAAAAATATAAACAGTAAACCTAAGGATTACCCAATGAGTCACAGGTGGTCTGGTAAACTTTTAAAATTCCTCTTTCTCAAAAAAATATAAACAATAAACATAAGGTTGACCCAATGAGTCACTGGTGGTCTAGAAAACTTTTAAAATTCCTCTCTCTCAAAAAAATATAATCAGTAAACATAAAGTTGACCCAATGAGTCACAGGTGGTCTAGTAAACTTTTAAAATTCCTCTCTCTCAAAAAAATATAAACAGTAAACATAAGGTTGAGCCAATGCGTCACAGGTGGTCTAGTAAACATTTAAAATTACTCTTTCTCAAAAAAATATAAACAGTAAACTTAAGGTTGACCCAATGGGTCAGAGGTGGTCTAGTAAACTTTTAAAATTCCTCACTCTTATAAAAATATAAAGAGTAAACATAAGGTTGACCCAATGGGACACAGTTGGTCTAGTAAATTTTAAAATTCCTCTCTCTCAAAATAATATAAACAGTAAACATAAGGTTGACCCAATGGGTCACAGGTGGTCCAGTAAACTTTTAAAATTCCTCTCTTTCAAAAAAATATAAACAGTAACCATAAGGTTGACCCAATGAGTCACAGGTGGTCTAGTAAACTTTTAAAATTCCTCTCTCTCAAAAAAATATAAACAGTAAACCTAAGGATTACCCAATGAGTCACAGGTGGTCAGGTAAACTTTTAAAATTCCTCTCTCTCAAAAAAATATAAACAGTAAACATAAGGTTGACCCAATTGTTCACAGGTGGTCTAGTAAACATTTAAAATTCCTCTCTCTCAAAAAAATATAAACAGTAAACATAAGGTTGACCCAATGGGTCAGAGGTGGTCTAGTAAACTTTTAAAATTCCTCTCTCTTATAAAAATATAAAGAGTAAACATAAGGTTGACCCAATGGGACACAGTTGGTCTAGTAAATTTTAAAATTCCTCTCTGTCAAAAAAATATAAACAGTAAACCTAAGGATTACCCAATGAGTCACAGGTGGTCTGGTAAACTTTTAAAATTCCTCTTTCTCAAAAAAATATAAACAATAAACATAAGGTTGACCCAATGAGTCACTGGTGGTCTAGAAAACTTTTAAAATTCCTCTCTCTCAAAAAAATATAATCAGTAAACATAAAGTTGACCCAATGAGTCACAGGTGGTCTAGTAAACTTTTAAAATTCCTCTCTCTCAAAAAAATATAAACAGTAAACATAAGGTTGAGCCAATGCGTCACAGGTGGTCTAGTAAACATTTAAAATTACTCTTTCTCAAAAAAATATAAACAGTAAACTTAAGGTTGACCCAATGGGTCAGAGGTGGTCTAGTAAACATTTAAAATTACTCTTTCTCAAAAAAATATAAACAGTAAACTTAAGGTTGACCCAATGGGTCAGAGGTGGTCTAGTAAACTTTTAAAATTCCTCACTCTTATAAAAATATAAAGAGTAAACATAAGGTTGACCCAATGGGACACAGTTGGTCTAGTAAATTTTAAAATTCCTCTCTCTCAAAATAATATAAACAGTAAACATAAGGTTGACCCAATGGGTCACAGGTGGTCCAGTAAACTTTTAAAATTCCTCTCTTTCAAAAAAATATAAACAGTAACCATAAGGTTGACCCAATGAGTCACAGGTGGTCAGGTAAACTTTTAAAATTCCTCTCTCTCAAAAAAATATAAACAGTAAACATAAGGTTGACCCAATTGTTCACAGGTGGTCTAGTAAACATTTAAAATTCCTCTCTCTCAAAAAAATATAAACAGTAAACATAAGGTTGACCCAATGGGTCAGAGGTGGTCTAGTAAACTTTTAAAATTCCTCTCTCTTATAAAAATATAAAGAGTAAACATAAGGTTGACCCAATGGGACACAGTTGGACTAGTAAATTTTAAAATTCCTCTCTGTCAAAAAAATATAAACAGTAAACATAAGGTTGACCCAATGGGTCACAGGAGGTCCAGTAAACTTTTAAAATTCCTCTCTTTCAAAAAAATATAAACAGTAACCATAAGGTTGACCCAATGAGTCACAGGTGGTCTAGTAAACTTTTAAAATTCCTCTCTCTCAAAAAAATATAAACAGTAAACATAAGGATTACCCAATGAGTCACAGGTGGTCTAGTAAAATTTAAAAATTCCTCTCTCTCAAAAAAATATAAACAGTAAACATAAGGTTTACCCAATGAGTCACAGGTGGTCTAGTAAACTTTTAAAATTCCTCTCTCTCAAAAAAATATAAACAGTAAACATAAGGTTTACCCAATGAGTCACAGGTGGTCTAGTAAACTTTTAAAATTCCTCTCTCTCAAAAAAATATAAACAGTAAACATAAGGTTGAGCCAATGGGTCACAGGTGGTCTAGTAAACATTTAAAATTACTCTCTCTCAAAAAAATATAAACAGTAAACATAAGGTTGAACCAATGGGTCACTGGTGGTCTAGTAAACTTTTAAAATACCTCTCTCTCAAAAAAATATAAACAGTAAACATAAGTTTTACCCAATGAGTCACAGGTGGTCTAGTAAACTTTTAAAATTCCACTTTTCAAAAAATATAAACAGTAAACATAAGTTTGACCAAATGAGTCACAGGTGGCCTAGTAAACTTTTAAAATTCCTCTCTCTAAAAAAATATAAACAGTAAACATAAGGGTTACCCAATGAGTCACAGATGGTCTAGTAAACTTTAAAAATTCCTCTCTCTCAAAAAAATATAAACAGTAAACATAAGCTTTACCCAATGAGTCACAGGTGGTCTAGTAAACTTTTAAAATTCCTCTCTGTCAAAAAAATATAAACAGTAAACATAAGGTTTACCCAATGAGTCACTGGTGGTCTAGTAAACTTTGTAAATTCCTCTCTCACAAAAAAATACAAACAGAAAAAATAAGGTTGACCCAAAGTGTCACAGGTGGTCTAGTAATCTTTTAAAATACCTCTCTCTCAAAAAAATATAAACAGTAAACATAAGGTTGAGCAAATGGGTCACAGGTGGTCTAGTAAACATTTAAAATTACTCTTTCTCAAAAAAATATAAACAGTAAACATAAGGTTTAACTAATAAATCACAGGGGGTCTAGTAAAATTTTAAAATACCTCTCTCTCAAAAAAATATAAACAGTAAACATAAGTTTTACCCAATGAGTCACAAGTGGTCTAGTAAACTTTTAAAATTCCTCTCTCTCAAAAAAATATAATCAGTAAACATAAAGTTGACCCAATGAGTCACAGGTGGTCTAGTAAACTTTTAAAATTCCTCTCTCTCAAAAAAATATAAACAGTAAACATAAGGATTAGCCAATGAGTCACAGGTGGTCTAGTAAACTTTAAAAATTCCTCTCTCTCAAAAAATATAAACAGTAAACATAAGGTTTACCCAATGAGTCACAGGTGGTCTAGTAAACTTTTAAAATTCCTCTCTCTTATAAAAATATAAAGAGTAAACATAAGGTTGACCCAATGGGACACAGTTGGTCTAGTAAATTTTAAAATTCCTCTCTCTCAAAAAAATATAAACAGTAAACATAAGGTTGACCCAATGGGTCACAGGTGGTCCAGTAAACTTTTAAAATTCCTCTCTCTGAAAAAAATATAAACAGTAACCATAAGGTTGACCCAATGAGTCACAGGTGGTCTAGTAAACTTTTAAAATTCCTCTCTCTCAAAAAAATATAAACAGTAAACCTAAGGATTACCCAATGTGTCACAGGTGGTCTGGTAAACTTTTAAAATTCCTCTCTCTCAAAAAAATATAAACAATAAACATAAGGTTGACCCAATGAGTCACTGGTAGTCTAGAAAACTTTTAAAATTCCTCTCTCTCAAAAAAATATAATCAGTAAACATAAAGTTGACCCAATGAGTCACAGGTGGTCTAGTAAACTTTTAAAATTCCTCTCTCTCAAAAAAATATAAACAGTGAACATAAGGATTACCCAATGAGTCACAGGTGGTCTAGTAAACTTTTAAAATTCCTCTCTCTCAAAAAAATATAAACAGTAAACATAAGGTTTACCCAATGAGTCACTGGTGGTCTAGTAAACTTTAAAAATTCCTCTCTCTCAAAAAAATATAAACAGTAAACATAAGGTTTACACAATGAGTCACAGGTGGTCTAGTAAACTTTTTAAATTCCTCTCACTCAAAAAAATATAAACAGTAAACATAAGGTTTACCCAATGGGTCACAGGTGGTCTAGTAAACTTTAAAAATTCCTCTCTCTCAAAAAAATATAAACAGTAAACATAAGGATTACCCAATGAGTCACAGGTGGTCTAGTAAACTTTTAAAATTCCTCTCTCTCAAAAAAATATAAACAGTAAACATAAGGTTTACCCAATGAGTCACTGGTGGTCTAGTAAACTTTTAAAATTCCTCTCTCTCAAAAAAATATAAACAGTAAACATAAGGTTTACACAATGAGTCACAGGTGGTCTAGTAAACTTTTTAAATTCCTCTCTCTCAAAAAAATATAAACAGTAAACATAAGGTTTACCCAATGGGTCACAGGTGGTCTAGTAAACTTTAAAAATTCCTCTCTCTCAAAAAAATATAAACAGTAAACATAAGGTTTACCCAATGAGTCACTGGTGGTCTAGTAAACTTTTAAAATTCCTCTCTCTCAAAAAAATATAAACAGTAAACATAAGGTTGAACCAATGGGTCACAGGTGGTCTAGTAAACTTTCAAAATACCTCTCTCTCAAAAAAATATAAACAGTAAACATAAGTTTTACCCAATGAGTCACAGGTGGTCTAGTAAACATTTAAAATTCCTCTCTCTCAAAAAAATATAAACAGTAAACATAAGGATAACCCAATGAGTCACAGGTGGTCTAGTAAACTTTTAAAATCCTCTCTCTCAAAAAAATATAAACAGTAAACATAAGTTTGACCCAATGGGTCACAGGTGGTCTAGTAAACTTTCAAAATTCCTCTCTCTCAAAAAAATATAAACAGTAAACATAAGGTTTACCCAATGAGTCACAGGTGTTCTAGTAAACTTTCAAAATTACTCTCTCTCAAAAAAATAAAACAGTAAATATAAGGTTGACCCAATGCTCACAGGTGGTCTAGTAAACTTTAAAAATTCCTCTCTCTCAAAAAAATATAAACAGTAAACATAAGCTTTACCCAATGAGTCACAGGTGGTCTAGTAAACTTTTAAAATTCCTCTCTGTCAAAAAAATATAAACAGTAAACATAAGGTTTACCCAATGAGTCACTGGTGGTCTAGTAAACTTTTTAAATTCCTCTCTCACAAAAAAATACAAACAGAAAAAATAAGGTTGACCCAAAGTGTCACAGGTGGTCTAGTAATCTTTTAAAATACCTCTCTCTCAAAAAAATATAAACAGTAAACATAAGGTTGAGCCAATGGGTCACAGGTGGTCTAGTAAACATTTAAAATTACTCTTTCTCAAAAAAATATAAACAGTAAACATAAGGTTTAACTAATAAGTCACAGGGGGTCTAGTAAACTTTTAAAATAACTCTCTCTCAAAAAAATATAAACAGTAAACATAAGTTTTACCCAATGAGTCACAGGTGGTCTAGTAAACTTTTAAAATTCCTCTCTCTGAAAATAATATAAACAGTAAACATAAGGATTACCCAATGAGTCACAGGTGGTCTAGTAAACTTTTAAAATTCCTCTCTCTCAAAAAAATATAAACAGTAAACATAAGGTTTACCCAATGAGTCACAGGTGGTCTAGTAAACTTTTAAAATTCTTCTCTCTCAAAAAAATATAAACAGTAAACATAAGTTTGACCCAATGAGTCACAGGTGGTCTAGTAAACTTTTAAAATCCTCTCTCTCAAAAAAATATAAACAGTAAACATAAGGTTGACCAAATGGCTCACAGGTGGTCTAGTAAACTTTTAAAATTCCTCTCTCTCATAAAAATATAAACAGTAAACATAAGTTTGACCCAATGGGTCACAGTTGGTCTAGTAAACTTTTAAAATTCCTCTCTATCAAAAAAATATAAACAGTAAACACAAGATTGACCCAATGTGTCACGTGTGGTCTAGTAAACTTTTAAAATTCCTCGATCTCAAAAAAATATAAACAGTAAACATAAGGTTGACCCAATGGGTCACGGGTGGTCTAGTAAACTTTTAAATTTCCTCTCTCTCAAAAAAATATAAACAGTAAACATAAGGTTGAACAAATGAGTCACAGGTGGACTAGTAAACTTTTAAAATTCCTCTTTTCAAAAAATATAAACAGTAAACATAATTTTGACCAAATGAGTCACAGGTGGTCTAGTAAACTTTTAAAATTCCTCTCTCTCAAAAAAATATAAATAGTAAACATAAGGTTTACCCAATGAGTCACAGGTGGTCTAGTAAACTTTCAAAATTACTCTCTCTCAAAAAAATAAAACAGTAAATATAAGGTTGACCCAATGCTCACAGGTGGTCTAGTAAATTTTTAAAATTCCTCTCTCTCAAAAAAATATAAACAGTAAACATAAGGTTTACCCAATGAGTCACAGGTGGTCTAGTAACCTTTTAAAATTCCTCTCTCTCAAAAAAATATAAACAGTAGACATAAGTTTGACCCAATGAGTCACAGGTGGTCTAGTAAACTTTTAAAATTCCTCTCTCTCAAAAAAATATAAACAGTAAACATAAGGTTGACCCAATGGGTCACAGGTGGTCTAGTAAACTTTTAATATTCCTGTCTCTCAAAAAAATATAAACAGTAAAGATAAGGTTGACCCAATGGGTCACAGGTGGTCTAGTAAACTTTTAATATTCCTCTCTCTCAAAAAAATATAAACAGTAAACATAAGTTTGACCCAATGAGTCACAGGTGGTCTAGTAAACTTTTAATATTCCTCTCTCTCAAAAAATATAAACAGTAAACATAAGGTTGTCCCAATGGGTCACAGGTGGTCTAGTAAACTTTTAATATTCCTGTCTCTCAAAAAAATATAAACAGTAAACATAAGGTTGACCCAATGGGTCACAGGTGGTATAGAAATCTTTTAAAATTCCTCTCTCTCAAAAAAATATAAACAGTAAACATAAGTTTGACCCAATGAGTCACAGGTGGTCTAGTAAACTTTTAAAATTCCTCTCTCTCAAAAAAATATAAACAGTAAACATAAGGTTGACCCAATGAGTCACAGGTGGTCTAGTAAACTTTTAAAATTCCTCTCTCTCAAAAAAATATAATCAGTAAACATAACGTTGACCCAATGAGTCACAGGTGGTCTAGTAAACATTTAAAATTCCTCTCTTTCAAAAAAATATAAACAGTAAACATAAGGTTGACCCAATGAGTCACAGGTGGTCTAGTAAACTTTTAAAATTCCTCTCTCTCAAAAAAATATAAACAGTAAACATAAGTTTGACCCAATTAGTCACAGGTGGTCTAGTAAACTTTTAAAATTCCTCTCTCTCAAAAAAATATAAACAGTAAACATAAGGTTGACCCAATGGGTCACAGGTGGTCTAGTAAACTTTTAAAATTCCTCTCTCTCAAAAAAATATAAACAGTAAACATAAGGTTGACCCAATGGGTCACAGGTGGTCTAGTAAACTTTTAAAATTCCTCTCTCTCAAAAAATATAAACAGTAAACATAAGGTTGACCCAATGGGTCACAGGTGGTCTAGTAAACTTTTAAAATTCCTCTCTCTCAAAAAAATATAAACAGTAAACATAAGGTTGACCCAATGGGTCACAGGTGGTCTAGTAAACTTTTAAAATTCCTCTCTCTCAAAAAATATAAACAGTAAACATAAGGTTGACCCAATGGGTCACAGGTGGTCTAGTAAACTTTTAAAATTCCTCTCTCTCAAAAAAATATAAAGAGTAAACATAAGGTTGACCCAATGGGTCACAGGTGGTCTAGTAAACTTTTAATATTCCTGTCTCTCAAAAAAATATAAACAGTAAACATAAGTTTGACTCAATGTGTCACAGGTGGCCTAGTAAACTTTTAAAATTCCTCTCTCTCAAAAAAATATAAACAGTAAACATAAGTTTTACTCAATGTGTCACAGGTGGCCTAGTAAACTTTTAAAATTCCTCTCTCTCAAAAAAATATAAACAGTAAACATAAGTTTGACTCAATGGGTCACAGGTGGCCTAGTAAACTTTTAAAATTCCTCTCTCTCAAAAAAATATAAACAGTAAACATAAGTTTGACTCAATGGGTCACAGGTGGCCTAGTAAACTTTTAATATTCCTCTCTCTCAAAAAAATATAAACAGTAAACATAAGTTTGACTCAATGGGTCACAGGTGGCCTAGTAAACTTTTAAAATTCCTCTCTCTCAAAAAAATATAAACAGTAAACATAAGTTTTACTCAATGGGTCACAGGTGGCCTAGTAAACTTTTAATATTCCTCTCTCTCAAAAAAATATAAACAGTAAACATAAGTTTGACTCAATGGGTCACAGGTGGCATAGTAAACTTTTAATATTCCTCTCTCTCAAAAAAATATAAACAGTAAACATAAGTTTGACTCAATGGGTCACAGGTGGCCTAGTAAACTTTTAATATTCCTCTCTCTCAAAAAAATATAAACAGTAAACATAAGTTTGACTCAATGGGTCACAGGTGGCCTAGTAAACTTTTAATATTCCTCTCTCTCAAAAAAATATAAACAGTAAACATAAGTTTGACTCAATGGGTCACAGGTGGCCTAGTAAACTTTTAAAATTCCTCTCTCTCAAAAAAATATAAACAGTAAACATTAGTTTGACTCAATGGGTCACAGGTGGCATAGTAATCTTTTAAAATTCCTCTCTCTCAAAAAAATATAAACAGTAAACATAAGTTTGACTCAATGTGTCACAGGTGGCCTAGTAAACTTTTAAAATTCCTCTCTCTCAATAAAATATAAACAGTAAACATAAGTTTGACTCAATGGGTCACAGGTGGCCTAGTAAACTTTTAAAATTCCTCTCTCTCAAAAAAATTTAAACAGTAAACATTAGTTTGACTCAATGGGTCACAGGTGGCCTAGTAAACTTTTAATATTCCTCTCTCTCAAAAAAATATAAACAGTAAACATAAGTTTGACCCAATGGGTCAAAGGTGGCATAGTAATCTTTTAAAATTCCTCTCTCTCAAAAAAATATAAACAGTAAACATAAGGTTGACCCAATGAGTCACAGCTGGTCTAGTGAACTTTTAAAATTCCTGTATCTCAAAAAAATATAAACAGTAAACATAAGGTTGACCCAATGAGTCACAGGTGGTCTAGTAAACTTTTAAAATTCCTCTCTCTCAAAAAAATATAAACAGTAAACATAAGGTTGACCCAATGGGTCACAGGTGGTCTAGTAAACTTTTAAAATTCCTCTCTCTCAAAAAAATATAAACAGTAAACATAATGTTGACCCAATGGGTCACAGGTGGCCTAGTAAACTTTTAATATTCCTGTCTCTCAAAAAAATATAAACAGTAAACTTAAGTTTGACCCAATCGGTCAAAGGTGGCATAGTAATCTTTTAAAATTCCTCTCTCTCAAAAAAATATAAACAGTAAACATAAGTTTGACTCAATGGGTCACAGGTGGCCTAGTAAACTTTTAAAATTCCTCTCTCTCAAAAAAATATAAACAGTAAACATAAGTTTTACTCAATGGGTCACAGGTGGCCTAGTAAACTTTTAAAATTCCTCTCTCTCAAAAAAATATAAACAGTAAACATAAGTTTGACTCAATGGGTCACAGGTGGCCTAGTTAACTTTTAAAATTCCTCTCTCTCAAAAAAATATAAACAGTAAACATAAGTTTGACTCAATGGGTCACAGGTGGCCTAGTAAACTTTTAATATTCCTCTCTCTCAAAAAAATATAAACAGTAAACATAAGTTTGACTCAATGGGTCACAGGTGGCATAGTAAACTTTTAATATTCCTCTCTCTCAAAAAAATATAAACAGTAAACATAAGTTTGACCCAATGGGTCAAAGGTGGCATAGTAATCTTTTAAAATTCCTCTCTCTCAAAAAAATATAAACAGTAAACATAAGTTTGACTCAATGTGTCACAGGTGGCCTAGTAAACTTTTAAAATTCCTCTCTCTCAAAAAAATATAAACAGTAAACATAAGTTTGACTCAATGGGTCACAGGTGGCCTAGTAAACTTTTAAAATTCCTCTCTCTCAAAAAAATATAAACAGTAAACATTAGTTTGACTCAATGGGTCACAGGTGGCATAGTAATCTTTTAAAATTCCTCTCTCTCAAAAAAATATAAACAGTAAACATAAGTTTGATTCAATGTGTCACAGGTGGCCTAGTAAACTTTTAAAATTCCTCTCTCTCAAAAAAATATAAACAGTAAACATAAGTTTGACTCAATGGGTCACAGGTGGCCTAGTAAACTTTTAAAATTCCTCTCTCTCAAAAAAATATAAACAGTAAACATAAGTTTGACTCAATGGGTCACAGGTGGCCTAGTAAACTTTTAAAATTCCTCTCTCTCAAAAAAATATAAACAGTAAACATTAGTTTGACTCAATGGGTCACAGGTGGCATAGTAATCTTTTAAAATTCCTCTCTCTCAAAAAAATATAAACAGTAAACATAAGTTTGACTCAATGTGTTACAGGTGGCCTAGTAAACTTTTAAAATTCCTCTCTCTCAAAAAAATATAAACAGTAAACATAAGTTTGACTCAATGGGTCACAGGTGGCCTAGTAAACTTTTAAAATTCCTCTCTCTCAAAAAAATTTAAACAGTAAACATTAGTTTGACTCAATGGGTCACAGGTGGCCTAGTAAACTTTTAATATTCCTCTCTCTCAAAAAAATATAAACAGTAAACATAAGTTTGACCCAATGGGTCAAAGGTGGCATAGTAATCTTTTAAAATTCCTCTCTCTCAAAAAAATATAAACAGTAAACATAAGGTTGACCCAATGAGTCACAGCTGGTCTAGTGAACTTTTAAAATTCCTGTATCTCAAAAAAATATAAACAGTAAACATAAGGTTGACCCAA
>OZ010601.1:58976099-59008599 GCA_963932145.1 Acanthosepion lycidas | reverse complement strand
TTAATAATGCTTCCTTTATTTTTAATCTTTTTTACGTGTTAATGAGGTTGTTATATTTGTATTAGCAACGAGTATGTTCCCCTAGATACACACATAAAGTAATACATACATTCAGTTAAAAGTAAAATTAAATCAGCTTTAATAATGGCTAAATGTATAGCCGAAAACGCTTGGACATATAAGTTATGACCAGTAAAGAAGAAGATTATAAGAACACAAGAAAAATTAAACAAATAACTTAACAACTGTACCTTGTCAGTCGTATTTAATGAAACTTGTATAAAAGAGGAATTGCTGCCCAAATACACAATTATATATATATATATATATATATATATATATATATATATATATATATATATATATATATATTCTATTTAAACAATCGCTCTAGCCGTTAGCATGGAAATTTTGATTTCAATAATGAATATGCTATTAAAACACGTAAATTTCAGAAATAAGTTATTCCAAAAAAAATTTCGCTTGAAGATGGAACAGAGCTTAATTTAAATTCAATTTAATTGAAATAATTATATTGAAGTTTTAGGCTCTTGTTTTGAAACATGAGAACTCTTATGTAGCGTGTTGGAATCATATTTTTAAATAAATAATTATATTTATGGTCTACTTTTGTATCGAACACTATTTTTTTTAGAAATAATAACTAAAATACTAAAGAACTTTGGATTATTTACCTAACGAGTTCTTTCCTATTTTCTATATATTTTCTCTCTCTCACACACACACACACACACACACACACACACACACACACACACACACACACACACACATATATATATATATATATATATATATATATATATATATATAATATTGTATTAAACATGTATGTTTATTTGTACTATATTTAAAATTACTTGTTAGATTACTTACATTATTTACATTACTCAGACTGTTATTCTCATCATCATTTCCATATTCACATCGTTTCGGTCGTTGTACAGCCCGGCCTCCTTCAGTTGATTGGAATTTCGAATCGAAGCCTTTATTTTGCCTACCGGGGTAGAATTTTCCAGTTCCAAGTGCCATGCCTCTTTTGGCTGTCTCAGTTATTTCCCTTTAACTGAATTCTCCAAGTTTGTTTTTGGTTCAACCACTGCAGTGGCCTGGTATTGAACTCAGAACTCTTTGCCTCTAGTCATTGGATTTAACCAACATCATTATCCATTAGGCCATGTGCCCTTGAAAATGACCGGAACCTACAACGGCCGAAATGTTGTGAAACTCTGGATTCCTTATGAAAAATGTGACAAAGGATGGTTGTTTGAATGCGTGACATATATATATATATATATATATATATATATATATATATATATATATATATATATATATATATATATATATATTATATAGAGATATTAGGTTGGTGCAAAAATGATATCGTTTTCTAACGTTAAAAAATACGTCAAAAAACGATATTACTTTTGCACCAACCTAATAACAATATATATTTTTATAGATCATGAACAATATTGGAGAAAACTTTATCATACATTCTTCCCGCACACGCACACACACACACACACATATATATATATGTGTGTGTGTGCGTGTGTATATGTGATTTACTACGCAACCGCCTCGTCTGGGTCAAAGTCACACTGATGTGGCAGACAATGCAGATCGAACACATTACAGTAATTTGTATCCACCAAAATAACTACAACTCCGCTCCATGTTTTCGGATGTTATATATATATATATATATATATATATATATATATATATATATATATATATATATATATATATATATATATATATATATATATATATATATATATTATGGGGATCCACCCTTTTCTGATATAAATGGACTCGTCCTGCTGCCATAAAATAGCCACAGTCAGTCAGAGTCTGAAAGGGTAGAGGAACAGGGTGGAGAAACAGAGTGGAAAGTACATAGACACTGTGATTGAGTTGACGTTAGAAGTCAGTTACAAGGACGCCCGACTCTAAGGAAGTTTACTTCGAGACTGTATATAGCGATCTTTGATTAACACTAACCGGCGTTCCTGGATTTTACTAACAGCATTACCTTTTGTATTTTTTGTAATTACATTTAATTTCTTAGCTTAAATACTTGCGTTTGTCATTTATTGGAGACCGATTTTTCACGCGGAATCCACAACAATATATATATGTGTGTGTGTGTGTGTGTGTGTAAGTATATATATGTGTCTGCGTGTGTATATGCAGTGTTCAATGAAAATATATAATATCCAACGTCGATAACACGACTCAGTATATATATATATATATATATATATATATATATATATATATATATATATAGCAAAGTGTAGGAGAACGAACAGTAAGATTACAGCATTAAAAACATTAATTTAAAAACAGTGTTCAATACACAAAGTAGAGCCGTATACATATATATATATATATATATATGTGTGTGTGTGTGTGTGTATGTATTTGTGTACGTATGTCTGTATCTATGCATGTATATGTATAGATTCCCATAGATTTATCCATGCGAACAAATAAATCTTTGCGTGTGATAAAGAAAATAATAATTTTAGCGAACATAAATGATAGAGGAAAGGAATATTCTGGCTCTGTGCTTATTGTGTTTGGCAAAGTTCTTAAAGATTCAAATAATCGCATTGATTCAGGAAGTGTGTATGGATTTTTAAAGCGATAAGCCACTATTTAAATACGTGTAAGTAATAAGATTTCTTTTTTCTTCATTAATAAGATATAAAAATTACGCGATGTTTTCGTTTCTGACTTGCAAAGATGCGCCCGTATAATTTACGGACATTTTTTGCGTTTAAATGGAATTCTTTCGCGTGAAGAATTTAATATACTTGAATTGTTTTTAGAATAAGCGAAAAATTGTGACGCAGTTTGTCGAACATTCGTGAAAAGTGAAAATTGTAAATTATATTTGAATCTTATGTTAAATTTCGTTTCGTGCAAAACATATGGAACTGTGGTTCGTTAGTTAATAGTGAAATATTAAGCAAAGGTGTTATAGTGTCTGTTATTTATGCCAGGACTGAATAAAGATCGGTTCAAGATCCACATGCGGCTCCTGTTTTCAGTACAATTAATATAATAGTGATATATTAAGTCGGCTGGTTAGTCGATTTTGTTTAGCGGCATATCAACACCTTTATGGGTTATTTAATACCGAAATCTAAGTATATTGAACACAATTTTATGGCTACAACTATTTTTTTTAAAGGAAGCAAGGCGAGAATGCCACTAGTACGCAAGGGGTTACAGAGAGTAGAGAACAAGAGTAAAAAGGCGTGTTTTTTTTGGGGGGGGGAGAATAACGAGAAGGACGGGGGAAAAAGATCAGAGTATCAGAATATGACGATTGACATTACGTTTGAATATTTGAAGATTATAGTTATCAAGGAAGCAAGAGGAAGAGAATTCCACAGACGGGAAGTGCGAAAAAAGAAGCTATTTAAATCGAGGAGACGGTTATATTTAACCTTTTTGGCAATAAAAGAGTGGGACCGAGATGCTAGCCTAGTAGCTCGCTTAAATTCACGCAGTCCGGGAACCAGCGAAAGTAGCTCGTCGGAAGAGTTGCCGTGAAAATACTTATAAAAAAGACAGAGGGAAGCCACTGCACGTGTGTGAGAAAGCGACTGTAGACTAGATGCCAGATCAGTATCTATCACATTGCATATCCGTGTCTGGATTTTGTCAAGGACCTCGTGACATACAGCGGGAGCACCAGACCATATATGACAGTAATATTCCATGCAAGGACAGATGGTTGATTTATAGATTTGAAGAAGAGAGCCTTGTGGTTGTTCAGCGCAATTGCCATCCCTGAACTAGATAGATAGATAGATAGATAGATAGATAGATACGAAGAACTCGAGATAGATAGATAGATAGATAGATAGATAGATAGATAGATAAAGAAGAACCTTAGATAGAGAGATAGATAAGAAAAACCTTAGATAGATAGATAAATAGATAGATAAGAACTTTAGATAGATAGATTGATTGATAGATAGATAGATAATGAACAGGCTCAGATAGATAGATAGATAGATAGATAGATAGATAGATAGATAGATACTGAACAGGCTCAGATAGATAGATAGATAGATAGATAGATAGATAGATAGATAGATAGATAGATAGATAGATAGATAGATAATGAACAGGCTCAGATAGATAGATAGATAGATAGATAGATAGATAGATAGATAGATAGATAGAACAAGGAGGAATGGAAATATGGTTGCTTGGGTGATTTTATTTCGTGGCATATCAACACCTTTATGGGTTATTTAATACCGAAATCTAACTATATTGAACACGGTTTTATGGTTTCGACTAAATATATTCTATAAATAGGTATTGTTGGTAATTTTACTATAATTATGTATTGTAGGTAACTTTTTTATAAAAAAATTATTTTTATACTTTTATAGTGACATTTTGTTTTTGTTTATACCCATAGCTGGGGCCCTAACACATGCTACCAACCGGGTCAGGGTCGACCTGGGAACAACAGCTATAAACGCTCCTCAAAACCTCCAATATCCCGATTGGAGGCCTTGCTGCCGGATGTAGTTTACATAGTTCTTGACATAAGCAAAGGTAAGGTGTCTACTATTTATAGCAGGGCTGAATAAAGAGCGGCTCAAGAGCCACATGCGGCTCTTGGAAATTTAATGCGCCATTCATGAAAATATACCGATTGAGATCCTGTTCTCGTTACAATAAATATAACAGTGGAATATTAAGCAAATGTATGATGTCTTATTTATACTTCAGCTAAATAAAGCGCGGATCAAGAGCCTCATGCGGCTCAAGAGCCTCATGTGGCTCTTGGAAATTTAATGCGCCGCTCATGGAAATATACCACTTGAGATCCTGTTCTCATTACAATTAATATAACAGTGGCATATTAAGCAAATGTATGGTGCCGTATTTATACTAGGGCTGAATAAAGTGCAGCTCAAGAGCCTCATGTGGCTCTTGGAAATTTAATGCGCCGCTTTTGGAAATATACCTCTTGAGTTTCTCTTCTAATCACAATTAATATAAGGTTAAACGGATCTTGAACATGACTTCCCGCACTAATAACCACTACGCTACCATCATTCTGTTGATAACTACCAAACTTGCTTGTGCTTGTATTCTTCTCTTGCGGTTTTGTCTGTATCTTCACAGTCTCTTCCTTATCCCTTCCGATCTTCGTTACCCACTCATATATTTCTTTTAACTCCAAATATTATATAAAGATGTATTTGTGTCCTGTGAGAAAATAAACATTTTCTACTGAATCCTCTTTTTTATTTATTATTCTCTTGCTCTATCTCTTTTAAAAAGAATTTTGTTCTATCTCATGTCTTATGACTTTCAGTTGTTTCTTTGGCCATTGGATGAACATGATCTCTCAAAATGTTCATGTAATATATTACACACACACACACACACAGACATACATACATGCATACATATATATATATATATATATATATATATATATATATATATATATATATGTGTGTGTGTGTGTGTGTGTGTGTGTGTGTGTGTATACAGGGGTTGGACAAAATAATTGGAACACTTGTTAAATTCAAAGAAAATTTATTTAATATGGAGTTGGTCTTCCAATAGCCGCACAGACAGCTTTAATACGTCTAGGAATGAAATCATACAGCTTCCTGACTTCATTCAGAGGAATTTTCAGTCATTCTTCCATTAAAACCTTCTCCAACTCTTTACGACACGACGGTGGAGGATAGCGACTCCTAACTTGTTGCTCCAAAATGCACCCCAAATGTTCAATAATATTGATATCTTGAGATTGGGGAGGCCACTGCATGTGTTCTAGTTCACTTTTATTCTCTTCATACCAATTCTTAACCACTCGAGCGGTATGTATTGGAGCATTATCGTCTTGGAAGATACAGTCACCGATTGGATGATCGTGATCTCCCAAAATGTTCAGGTAATCTTTGCAGTTGATTCTACCATGCAGGGCAACTATTGGACTGAGACATTTCCATGATATGGCGGCCCAAACTATCACTGATCCACCTCATGCTTCACTTTCTGTCTCTGTTTCCGGGGCCTGTCTCCCTTTCTTATCTTTGGCGTTATGTCTTTCCTCCATTTATCTCTGTTTGCATATATTATTTATTTCTTCCTTTCACCTGGTTTCCTTTTAATTTTACTTTCGCTTTTGTATCTTCTGCCCTTTCTCATTCACCTCTTTTATTCGGCATCCTTTTCTTTTCCCACTTTACGCAACTCTTTATCGCTTAATATTATCATATAGTTTTCTCGGCCATAAACACTTCAGAAGCGCCGAGAGTCGGACAGATACTAAACTTTCATCTTTGGTAGTAAAGCATAACAAATCATGCATACAAACTAAAGTGTGTGTTAATTTTGCGCGCATATTAAACTTAATGTACATTTGAGCGTTTCAAATGATGCAGCTAATGTGTCTCAGAAGAAAAATAAATTTATCGCTGGCATCTATTGATATTTATAAAAGTTGGAGACAGCTGAACTTGGATAATAATAATAATAATAATAATATGTAGAAGAAGATCGTATAGCATCATCTTGGTTTCATGATATCCAGCTAGCATGCCTTTTGTGTCCATCCCTTTCTCGTCTGCCTGTATGTAATAGTTCGTGGAGAAAAATTCCAATCCCAACCAGGACCTCCTTTCATCCCGACTCTTCCATAAAAAGACAAACAAATTAAATCTGGTGCTTGGTCATTTGGTCTTATTTTGTGAGAATTATATATATACTAACAGCATGGCCCGGCGTTTCCCGTGCTTGATTCCAAAATCGTACGACTCATACAGCAATCGCTATCACTTGACTTAAAATATTTTTGCCCTCCCTTACCTTTAAAGGAGTGCCCTTTGCCGTGCAGATGTTGCTACATGTCTTACTTCTTGCCTATCTCACACTGCGAATTTTTTCTAAGCTCTATACTAAACATTAAATCTGTTACGAAAAAAGAACTAAACAAAATGAACACAAAACGATCAGCTTTAAAAAAGGACACGTAACTGGAAAAACCGAATGAAAAAAGAATGTTAACACAAATACTTTTTCACACCCAACCCAGTTCTGTGGAATCAGAATCAACGTTGAGTTTAAGCAAGCGAATGAGCCAATTGGAGTAAAGTGCCAAGCAGATTTAAATTTTTCCCACTTGTGACGAATGCAGCTATCGATTTTTTTGCATGCTAGCACCCTACTTAACATTCGTGTCTGTCAACTGTTGGCTCTCACGCTGGCCAATAGAATCTTCCTGCCTATTCGTGGCAGCCAGCTATTGGCTCTCACTCTGGCCAGTAGAAAATGGCCGCAGACTACATGAAAACTGCCGTAGAAGCATGAAAAAAATTGATTATTTCCACTATTGGTGGGAGTTGGGAAATGCAAAGTCGGTCTTGGCCTTTTCACTAACTTGGAGCATGTGCATGTAAATTTTGGTGCAAATCCGTCGAAAATTGCGGCCGTGCATTCGTTACACACACACACACACACACATCCTGCCTGATATATATATATATATATATATATATATATATATATATATTGTTGGATCGTTGTGAGTTTGTGACCCTGGTTTTCACGCTTTTGCGGTCGTCAGATCGAAAAAGCGTGAAACCCAGGGTAACAAACTCACATTAATCCAACCAAATATGTTAGCTCTATCTCTGATATTGAGCACTTTCTAATAAGTACCGCGCATATAATATATAAAGAATAATATATATAATATATTACACACACACATACACACACACACACACACACACACACATATATATATATATATATATATATATATATATATATATATATATATATATATGTGTGTGTGTGTGTGTGTGTGTGTATGTATGTATACAGGGGTTGGACAAAATAATCGGAACACTTGTTAGATTCAAAGAAAATTTATTTAATATGGAGTTGGTCCTCCTTTTAACCTCACAGACAGCTTTAATACGTCTAGGAATGGAATCATATAGCTTCCTGACTTCATCCAGAGGAATTTTCAGTCATTCTTCCATTAAAACCTTCTCCAACTCTTTACGACACGACGGTGGAGGATAGCGGCTCCTAACTTGTTGCTCCAAATTTCACCGCAACTGTTCAATAATATTGGTATCTTGAGATTGGAGAGGCCACTCCTTGTGTTCTAGTTCACTTTTATTCTCTTCATACCAATTCTTAACCACGAGCGGTATGTATTGGAGCATTATCGTCTTGGAAGATGCAGTCACCATCACGGAATAAAGTCTTGGGCATTGGATGAACATGATCTCCCAAAATGTTCAGGTAATCTTTGCTGTTGATTCTACCATGCAGGGCAACTATTGAACTGAGACATTCCCATGATATGGCGGCCCAAACTGTCACTTATCCACCTCCATGCTTCACTGTTGGAAGAAGGCAGTCAGGTTGTAAGCTTCTTTGGGTTGCCACACATAAACTCGCCCTGAAGTTGGGAAAAGAGAAAAACTGGACTTGTTTCAGAATATGACTTGCTTCCATTGGTCTGCAGACCAAGCACTGTGATCTCTGCACCACTTCAACCTCTTTTGAATGTTGCTTGTGGAGAAAAAATTTTTCGTCACAGTCGCTCTTCCATGATATGCAGTCTTATGGAGCTCACGGTGAACAGTTTTAGTAGAAACTGAACTATTCAGATGGTTATTCAACTCAGCAGTCACTTTGGCCACATTTGTCCGATGATTTTTTTCCACATTGCATTTCAATGCACGTCAGTCCCTGTCAGTGAGTTTGCAAGTCCGGCCCGAATTGCTACGGTTGCTAGAGGTCTTGCCCTGTTTCGAATTGCATCAGTGTTCTTGATATGGTAGCTCTTGAAAAACAAAAAAGTTCAGCAACCATAGTGATCGAGGCTATATATATATATATATATATATTAGGTTGGTGCAAAAATAATGACGTAATAATTTCATTTTTTGACGTATTTTTTACCGTCAAAAAACGACATTATATTCTTATACCTAGTTTTCCTCCGTTTTTCTCTAGTTTTCTTACCTTCTACTTTTCCTCCTTTACACACACTTTTCTCCTCCTCCTCCTCTTCTACTCTTTCCCTAATTCCTTCCTGCTTAAATTATTATGACGGCGTAAAAATATGTAAGTCTTTATTATCCAATTTGTAATTTAACTGCTTTATTTTAGTGTTAATTGATGAGGATCAGTTTACTAAAACGGTGTTAATCAATAATCAAGTGCTTGGTCCTAACGTTTGTCGCAGAGAAATGGTAAGCATAGAAATGTTGAGAGGCGCTGGGAATTAAGGGAAGTCAATGGATATTTCCAGCAGAGACGATATCTTGGCTTAACTTCTCGTTTTCCTAATAGAAAAATGATTATTTCCACGAAAGCTGCAACTTAATTAATTACTTTGAAGAAATAATGCTATACGATTGACTTAACACTTATTTAAATCAATAATATTGTAATATTGTAATCTTTTCTAACAGAAGCAAAGTTTTAAGCAAGAATACTGGGTAAAAGAAAATATCAGACAAACATTTAGCAGCAGTAGCAACAAAGAAAAGAAAATTGAACTGCTACGTGACATCTGTTCTTCTTTACAGGACCGAATGTTGGACGATTTCCTCAAAGAGGAAGAAACGTCTAATGGCAACAAAGATGTGGTTCTACAGAAGGATGCTAAGGATATCATGGACCGGGCGTGTGAGCAACGATGAGGTCTTAGATTGAAAGCAAGAAGGAGGCTTATACTTAACATCAGGAAGAATCAGCTGAAGTTTCTGGGACACATAATGAGGAAAGAAGGCTTGGAGAATCTGATACACACGCGTCGAATAGAGGGAAAGAGAGACAAAGGAAAGCAACGCATAACATACCTGGCGGACTTAAGCAAGTGGCTAACAGAACGTGGTCTGGGGGAGGAGGCAGAGGGAAGGAACTTGTTGAGATCTGCAAGGGATAGAAGATGGTGGAGAGCCATGATCGCCTACGTCCTGAAAGGACATGTCACATAAAAAGAAAGAAGAAAAAAGAAGTCTCTGGCTTGCTGTGTGATAGCCTTTCTCTTATAATGGCAGTGATTACTGACGGAGCTAATAAACAAACTTTTATTTTTTTATCAGTATAACTCCATGCAAATTATTAAAGCCACTAAGACACAAGGGATTAAAGGCTGTGGAAGAATTAGGAATAGATATATTAATAATGTGAGGGAAGAAGAAAGAGAAATCAGGAGGACAGTAGATAGCGACTGACATTGTATATAAATTTCTTCAGATTAAAGTTGGCTGGAAAGCATGGAGCCTGAAAGGAGTTCTATATGCGAGAAGTGTGAGAAAAGAAACTGTAAAGCAAATAATTTACGGTTACATCTTGCCAGTCTGACTGTAAATTGATGAGATCTCAATAACAGTCTAGTACTGTGCTTAAATTTTTAAAAAAAAGTGTAGGTACCACAGCGAAGAGCAATATTTATTTTGTAAAATTTATAAAAATTTGACACAAAGCTAAAAGGGGGAATTGGAAAACGATGGTTTTCTATCTTTATAAGTAAACTTAGCTAGCCACAATCACTGACCCAAACATACCACACTATTCCTTACACCAAAATAACGTATTTTTACTTACCATTTTAACAACATCCACCATAATACCTCAGAATCTCCATTAACTCATAACTAGTCCCCATATGTACGATTCTTGTCTGGGGTTGTGGGATAAAACAAAAATTAAAAAATCTAAGTCCCAATGTATTTAGAATACTATACCGAAGAGCGATATTTATTCTATGTACATAAAGTGTGGCACTAGGCCAAAATGGGGAATTGGTGAAAAGGTACGGTCTTCTTCTGTCTTAACGCTAAATTTAGCTAGCCATAAACACTGACTCAAACATACAATAATATTCCTTACACGAAAACAACGCATTCTTACTTAACTTTCTTACTACACTCACCATAATACCTCATTGTCTCCATTTGTCCTAACTAAACCTCATATGTGCAATTCATACCATATTGATGATCTCATCCGAACAATTACAATGAAAATATTTATAAAAAAGTTAAAGAGAGGCAACCTAATGTTTGTGGGAAATTGCCTGAAGCCGAGCTGCCAGATCAGGAACGATAATATTGCTGATTCTTCTATGGATTTTATTAAGAAGCTCAAGGTAAAGAGCTGGGGAACCGGGCCATTTGAGGCAGCAATATTCTAAGAATGGAATATTTATTATTAACTAGCAGCATGGTCCGGCGTTGCCTGTGCTTGATTCAAAAATCGTATGACCCATACAGCAATCGCTATCACTTGACTTAAAATATTTTTGCCTTTAAAGCAGTGCCCTTTGCCTATCTCACACTGCGAATTTTTTCTAAGCCCTATACTAAACATTAAATCTGTTACGAAAAAAGAACTAAACAAAATGAACACAAAACGATCAGCTTTAAAAAAGGACTCGTAACTGGAAAAACCGAATGAAAAAAGAATGTTAACAACAAATAATTTTTCACACCGAACCCAGTTCTGCGGAATCAGAATCAATGTTGAGTTTAAGCAAGCGAATGAGCCAATTGGAGTAAAGTGCCATGCAGATTTAAATTTTTCCCAATGCAGCTATCGATTTAGCGAAGATTTTTAAAGGTCATTAATTCAATTCTTTTGGAAAGGAATTCAAAGTACAATAAGTGTACATATAAAAAACTGAAAACAACTTTAAATTGATTATATTATTTTATATGGATTGAGTAAGTAATTTGGCACAACCTTTTCAACAGCAAGACAAAAATAACCGTGCTTCTTTCAAAATTTTAAATGTTGTGTAATTACTCTGTCGTCTTCCCGCTCATTATTAATGTTTTTAATTCTTCCACGCCCTGTAAACCCCTTGTGTTTTGGTGGCTTTAAAGCCTTGCATGGGGTGATACTGATTTAAAACAATATATATATATATAAGTCTGTTTATTAGCTCCGTCAGTATCCTTCTGTGATTTCGACCGCCTTGAGTTTAGGGCAGATTGCTTAGTAATCACTTCCATTGTAAGAGAAAGGATAGCACATAGCAAGATAGAGACTACTGCTGCTAACTACACAATCTCTATACTTGAAATCTAACAGAAGCTTGTTATTAACTCTAATCAGTTGTTAACTGGTGCAAACAATGGCTTGTAAAATTTAACGTATCCAAAACTAAAGAGCTATCTTTTAATCACGATAGAGATCATTTATTTTATGTTCCATCAGCATGGCGGAAACTAACCTCCAGAAGAGAAACTCATTGTGATTTGTTGGTCTCAGGTTTTACCACTGACATGATGTAGAGTGATTTTATTTAATCAAATATTAGGTCTGCTGCTTGAGAAACTGGCTGACTGTCTAGTGCCAGACAATTTTTTCTTGTCAGAATACATCTTAGATATTTATAAATCTACCATTCGCATTGAATGTTGCTGCCATATCTGGTTTGAGGCTTCTGCTATCTATCTCGAGATTCTCGTCGCTTGTTCTTGTGAATGTGAGAATTTTGAAATGTTTTATGTTAAAAAAATGCAAAACGCACCAAAATTCTTGGTGAGTCGGTAGTGTAGCGATTCGTCAAGAGAAAATAAGTGAACCTATTAGGTCCGTTAGGATCCCTTTCGCACAAATACCCTTGGAAAAGGTAAGAACCCACCTTTTTTTCTCCCTCCTTCAGCTGATATACGGCCATATCAAGTTAAAGTAACGGTTCTCGTACGATTACCGAAGTTAAGCAACGTCGAGCCTGGTCAGTACCTAAATAGGTGACCGCTTCTGAATGCCAGGTGCTGTAAGCTTAGGTGTGTGAGTGGTGTAATGCTCGGAATTGTAAATCGGCGAGCCGAGGTTCAATTTCAGTTGGATTCGTTTTCTTCACTTGCTCGCAAATACTCTTGGGAAAGGTAAGAATTAACTTCTTCTACCACCAAGTATGGGTTCATTAATAAGACTTGTGCCAGTAAATCATTATTATCTCCCAAATACTCTTCCAATGTGAAAATATTTTCTGGTTTTAAGTAACCTACAAAAGGTTGATAGGCCTTAAAAAACAATTCAATCAATCAATAACCCTCCATCTATAGTTTAAATGGCAAGATAATCTAGGCTCTCTATTCTTGCGGTGGTAAATAGTCTATGAGAGGAAAACCCTGAATTCTGAAAAAGGATGCACGCCGTCAAGATAGACATACCACTGAAGTTGTAGCTGCAGTACATGTGGTATTCCTACGGTCCTAATGGGTTGCGATCAAGATTCTGGCTAGAAATAGGTGTCACAATATAGTTTTCGTGGTCAGAAAGCGTGACTAATTCTAGCTAATACCGCATTTATCCTAAGGTATAAAAGCATAATTTACATTTAATAGCGTGTAGGTCGTAATCAATTCTTTTTTTTTTTTTTTAAATATTTATAGAAATCAGAAACTTTTAATGTCATATATACAGGGTGCGATAGGTAAATTATTGCCATTTGATAGCTTTAATTTCACGCATGCGCGTTGTTTATTTTTGATTTTGCCGAGTTGGGCAGCGTCCGTGAGAAAAAGAGCACCATGATGCAATTCACTCCGCCAGAAATTTGGAAACGTCACACTGGACTGCTTGGCCTTCGCGCGGGAATCTCCAATACGAACATTTTAGTGTGTTTGGGTGACAGTGCAGACGATTCGGAAAGAGTTGGATGAGTCTAATGGTGATTACGAAGGCGCGACAACTTGGAAAACTCACTCTGATCGTTCTGATAAGAAAAGAACTCGCGAATTTGTTGGTGAGGGCCTCAGACTCAACACGGAGGCCTACATCAAGTGTCTTGTGGAGTTAGCGTTACTTTGGGTCAAAAGGGTAGCTGTTGGAAGAACAGGACTCTGCACCATGCAACACAAGCAGGAGAACCATTCATGGCTGTTAGACAACTTCTGCGACCACATCATCCCTTACATCTGTACACCTAACTCCCCAAATTATAACCCCCTTGATTATTATGTATAAGGCGCAGTTGAGCGAGAGACCAACAAAATTCTTTATAACACCAAAGTTGAACTGAAGGCAAGGATTATGGCAGCATTCACCAACTTAAACAAGGAGAAGAGTTGCAGGAGATTTCGAAGTCGTCTGGAGGCCGTGGTTGAAGCCAAGGACAATTTTATTGAATAAATTTAATCTTTAGTATTTCAAAATATTTTTGTGTAATTTTGCTAATTAAAGTGAGATATCAGTGTTATTTTCGTTTTTGCGTCATTTAGACGACAATTTATCCATCGCTCTATGCTTTAATTTTAGGAACTGGCTCCAGCCTCATTGCTAAAATGTTGATTTTAACGCCCTAAAGATAATAATTGTCTGTCGTGTACTTGTAAAATCCATTGCACTCACCCTGTGAAATTTTTCTGCGATATTAGTCGACAAATAGAAAAAAAATCGTGGATAATTATTTTGTTGAAACCCATATCAGTATCTTGCATTTTACATATAATATTACCCTCATAACAGAAACGGGTGCGATTCTCATATATATATATATATATATGTATATATATATATATAATTGCCATTTTACTTTTCCTGTTTTCACCAATAAACTCAATCCTCCGCATCAGCCCGACACCCACACCGTTCCTTACTACTCCCCACCAACCTCTGATCCCGCTACCGTCAAAATAATTTTGACAGCATACGTGCCAAACTAGTGGCTTCAATCGACAATTAAGAGCAGTGTCAGACAGAATTTGCCCTTAACAACGCTGGGGGCTGGCGATGGGCAGGAGTAGTCTGGAGGAAGAAGAAAGAAAGTGAGACAGAAAGAAAGGGAGGCGGAGGAAAGCTCGTAAAAAAAAAAAAAGAGAAAATTCAATGATAAGAAAGTCTGAACAGCGATGAGAAATTGGGAAAAAGAAAAAGAAAAAAGAATAGGAGGGAAGAAGAATGTCAAGAAGACGTAAGGTTGAAAATTTCGCGAAAGTGTGGAACGGAAAAGAGAAGAGAGAGAGAGAGAGAGAGAGAGAGCGGGGGGTTGAGAGGGAATGAGCGAGAAGGAAGACTAGAAGGAAGACGAGAAGAAACGGTTAAGAGAAAGTGATAAAAAAGAGGAGGAGTTGGAAAGTAATGAAAACGAGGAGCAGGAAAGTGATAAAAAGGAGGAGGAGGAAAGTGATGAAAAGGAGGAGGAGGAAAGTGACGAAAAGGAGGAGGAGTAGGAAAGTGATAAGAAGGAGGAGGAGGAAAGTGATAAAAAGGAGGAGGTGGAAAGTGATGAAAAGGAAGAGGAGGAAAGTGATAAAAAGGACGAGGGAGAAAGTGATGAAAAGGAGGAGGTGGAAAGTGATGAAAAGGAAGAGGAGGAAAGTGATAAAAAGGAGGAGGAGGAAGAACGTGAAAAAAAGGAGGAGGTGGAAAGTGATGAAAAGAAGGAGGAGGAAAGTGATGAAATAGAGGAGGAGGAAAGTGACGAAAAGGAGGAGGAGCAGGAAAGTGATAAGAAGGAGGAGGAGGAAAGTGATAAAAAGGAGAAGGTGGAAAGTGATGAAAAGGAGGAGGAGGAAAGTGATAAAAAGGACGAGGGAGAAAGTGATGAAAAGGAGGAGGAGGAAAGTGATAAAAAGGACGAGGGAGAAAGTGATGAAAAGGAGGAGCAGGAAAGTGATAAAAAAGAGGAAAGTGATAAAAAGGAGGAAAAAGATGAAAAGGAAGAGGAGGAAAGTGATAAAAAGGAGGAGGAGGAGGAAGAACGTGATAAAAAGAAGGAGGAGGAAAGCGATGAAAGGGAGGAGGAGGAAAGTGATAAAAAGGAGGAAGAGGTGGCAAGTTATGAAAAGGAGGCGGAGTAAAGAGAAAGACGAGCAAAGAAAAAGGAGACAGAGATGGGATGGGAAAGAATAGAGAAGAGAAGAGAGGAATGCTGAAGAATAAAAAAAAAGAAAGAAACAACGGGTGCGAAAGACGATTGAGGAAGAATGGTGTAAAAGTCAGAAACTGAGAGAGAGAGAGATGGAGGAAAAAGGAAGAAGATGAGGAAGACGAGAAAGAACGATGGAAAGTGACAAAAAGGAAAAGGAAAGAGAATGATGAACAAAGAAAAAATAAACAGAGATTAAGAGTAGGGAAGGAATAAAGAAGAGAAGAGAGAAAATGAGAAGAATAAAAAAAAAAGGTGGGGGAGTAGAAGAGAGGAGATAAATAAAGAAAATGGGGAAAGAGAAAGTGAAAGTGATAAACAAATAGAGGAAAAAGAAAGACGAAGAAAGAAAAATGAGCGAGAAAGAGAGAGAGCGAGAGAAAGAGAAAGAGACAGAGAGAGAAAGAGAGAGAGAGAAAGATGAAAAGTAAGGAATAGAAAAGGAGAAAAGTGGTCGTAAATAGAAGATAAAGAAAACGTGGGAAAGAAAAAGCGATGAGGAAAACAGGAAAGATTGAAGAGAAGAATGAAAAATGGAATACTTTGTGAAGAGGGTAATAAAGAAAGAGAAAAAAAATGAAAAAAGAAAATGAGAGAGAGAGAGAGAAAGAGAGAGCGAGAGATAGAGAGAGCGAGAGAGAGAGAGAGAGAGATAGAGAGAGCGAGAGAGAGAGAGAGAGGAAAATATAGTGTACCGAAGAAAGAGAAAAAATGAAGTGTAGATAGATAATAAATAAAAAAACCGCCAAACTTGGACAAACGTGTACGCAATAAGACCAAGTGTCAAAAGGACGGTTTTTCCCATGACACCGCCTTTTTTTTTACCTAACTTCACTCTTCGACAATGTTTATCATTTTAAAAACAATGATTTAAATTGGAATAAAACGTAAACATATAAAAGTGAATTTATATATTTTCTTTGTTTTCAAGAACTGACCACAAAAATAATTAAAAAAAAAAAGTATTTAATAGATTATTTAAACTATTTATTTATTAAGTATTTACCCTATCTCCCCGCCTAAGATGAGTTGTGACACAAGGTCAGTTTTTAGGGTGGGGAAGCCCGAACTCGTACACCCGGTCCAGGAACAAAAATTGTCAGAAGCCCCAGCAACCGTCGGTTGCTCTGACCTCCGTGCGTGCACTGATCCCTCTCTCTAGTACAATGAACGGGCGCAGCATTGGGCAGCCGTTCCCCAGGGCTGGGCACCTCTCGGTATAATTTTCCTCAGTTGCGACTCTGTTCTTTTTAGGGAGCCGCCCCTGAGAGCACTCTACCCAAAGTCAGAGACGCAACTGAAAGACGATAAATAATGTGTTACAAACTCCTCGAGAAGAATTTATCAACTATTTATTATATTATTTCAACCCTAGAACAGTAACCATCAATTAAAGTTACACCACTACTAACCATGGGTATATCAGACCCGATTTTGAAAATAGCAAAAAAAAATAAATAAATTAAATATAAATATTTATTTGAAATATTTTATATGCAGACACTTCAAACTTTGTACGTTGAGTTAAGATTAATAGGAACTGAAAAACATATTATTTAAGTAAGAAAATCATGTACTGAAAATTGTAATTAAAAATAGGAAAATTTGCGCTGGGTACTATATACCTATGGTTAGTGTTCTAGGTTTAATGAAATGTTTACCAAAATACGGCTAATAATAGCCAATTGGTTGAAACTTTATAAAATGATGAATAAGGATTTCCTTATAGTTGCTTCACATATTTTAATAATTTAGAAAATTTATGAATAATTTTTTCATATTTATTTCTTTATGAATTGGTAAATGATAAATATTGCATTGAATTAATTTTAATTGTATTAGTTTTTAGAATGTTGTAAATATAAAAATATTCTCGTAGATAAATAATCTAATTGTATTTGATATTTTTGTTGTAAATTCTCAAGAACAAGGAAAATGTACAAATTCACTTTCAACATGTGTAAGGTTTTATTTCAATCCTAATCACCATTTTTTTAAAAATAATAAACGTTGCTGAAGAGTGAAGGTATTTAAAAAAAAAAAGCAATATCATAGGAGAAACCGTTCTTTTGACAGGACGTCTTATTGCAGGCATGTTTCAAAAGAGCAAACAGATAATCTGAAGGAGGAAGAAAATGACGACGAAGAGTAAGAAAAGATCAGAGAGGGGGGTGGGGAAGAAGAATCTCTTTATCATGAAAAAAAAAAATGGTGAGGAACGTGACGAAAAGCAGCAAAAAAAAAAAGAGATAAAAAAGGCGAATAAGTCAGTAAAAGAGGAAAAGAACAAGGACGATGATAAGGAAGAAGAAAATGCGAAGGTAGAATAAAGGGTAATGATAAAAAAAAAAGGCGAAAAAGAGAAATCTAGAAATGACTGGTGAAAAAAGTAAGTAGAAGAAAAAAAAAGAAGTTGAAAGAGAGTGAGAATAAACCAAAAAGCGTGAAGAACTAGTAAAAGAGAGAGAGAGAGTTGAAAGAGAAAGGAGTAAAGACGGTAAAAAAAAAAAGTGTGTGGAAGACGAAAAGAGTGAAGAGGGTGAAACAGAGAGAGAAAAAGACAACAAGAGCAAAGTAGAAAACGAAAAGGGCAAAGAAGGCGGCGAAAAAGAGTGAACAGAAGAAGAGGGCGAAAAAGAGTGAGTAAGAGGAAGAAAAGTGTAGAAAAAGTAAAATGTGTGAGTAGAAGAAAAAAAGGGCGAAGAAAGTGAAGCAGAACGCGTCAATAACATGAGATGAAAGCGAAACGAAGAAGAAAATAGCTTAGCATGTGACACAACGGGAGGAGATTAATAAAACTGACTAAGGAAATGAAGAAGGTGAGAAAGAGTGAGTAAAAGAAGAAAAGGGCGATGAAGGTGAAAAAGAGTGAGTAGAAGAAGAAAAGGACGAAGAAGGTGAAAAAGAGGGAGTAGAAGAAGGAAAGGGCGAAGAAGGTGAAAAAGAGTGCGTAGAAGATAGAAAGAGCGATGAAGGTGAAAAAGAGTGAGTAGAAGAAGAAAAGGGAGAAGGTGAAAAAGAGGGAGTAAAAGAAGAAAAAGGCGAAGAAGGTGAAAAAGAGTGAGTAGAAGATGTAAAGGGCGATGAAGGTGAAAAAGAGTGAGTAGAAGAAGAAAAGGACGAAGAAGGTGAAAAAGAGGGAGTAGAAGATGGAAAGGACGAAGAAGATCAAAAAGAGTGAGTAAAAGAAGAAAGGGACGAAGAAGGTGAAAAAGAGTGAGTAGAAGAAGGAAAGGGCGAAGAAGGTGAAAAAGAGTGAGTAGAAGAAGAAAAGGACGAAGAAGGTGAAAAAGAGGGAGTAGAAGAAGGAAAGGGCGAAGAAGGTGAAAAAGAGTGAGTAGAAGATGGAAAGGGCGGAGAAGGTGAGAAAGAGTGAGTAGAAGAAGGAAAGGGCGAAGAAAGTGAAAAAGAGGGAGTAGAAGAAGGAAAGGGCGAAGAAGGTGAAAAAGAGTGAGTAGAAGATGGAAAGGGCGGAGCAGGTGAGAAAGAGTGTGTAGAAGAAGAAAATGGCAAAGAAAGTGAAAAAGAGGGAGTAAAAGAAGAAAAGGGCGAAGAAGGTGAAAAAGAGGGAGTAGAAGAAGAAAAGGGCGAGGAAGGTGAAAAAGAGTGAGTAGAAGAAGAAAAGGGCTGAGAAGGTGAGAAAGAGTGAGTAGAAGAAGAAAAGAGAGAAGGAGGTTAAAAAGAAGAAGTAGAAGAAGTAAAGGGCGAAGAAGGTGAAAAAGAAGTAGAAGAAGAAAAGGACGAAGAAGATGAAAAAGTGTTAGTAGAAGAAAAAATAGAGAAGGAGGTTGACAAGAAGAAGTAGAAGGAAAAAAAAGAAAAGAATGTGAGTAAGAGTGAGAAGAAGAGGAAAAGGACGAAGAAGATGAAAAAGAGTGAGTAGAAGAAGAACAGAGCGAAGAAGGTGAAAAAGAGTGAGTAAAAGAAGAAAAGAGAGAAGGAGATGAAAAAGAAGAAGTAAAAGAAGAAAAGGGCGAAGAAGGTGAAAAAGAAGAAGTAAAAGAAGAAAATGGCGAAGAAGGTGAAAAAGAGTGAGTAGAAGAAGAAAAGGGCGAAGAATGTGGAAAAGAGTGAGTAGAAGAAGAAAAGGGCGAAGAAGATGAAAAAGAGTGAGTAAAAGAAGAAAAGAGAGAAGGAGGTGAAAAAGAAGAAGTAGAAGGAGAAAAGGGACAAGAATGTCAGAAAGAGTGAATGGAAGAAGAAAAGACGAAGGAGGTGAAAAAGAGTGAATAGAAGAAGAAAGGCTGCATATATCCATTTAAACGTTTCATTGAATAGTATAGACCTGTTATGTCTATTTATTTTATAAAAAAATACTTTCTCTTTCAATAGTCATCTTTTTTATGTTAAGTTGAAATTCTTCAAGGAAGGCATTGTAGTTTTTTCTTACCCAAGTACTTTCGAAAGAAAGAAAAAGAGAAGGTTTTAATGATATGGCTGTCATAAGAAAGAAAGAAAGAAAGAAAGAAAGAAAGAAAAACGAGACTGTTCTAATAAGAAAGAAAGAAATAAAGCAAGGAAGAACATATTGATGATAGGGCTGTCATAAAAAAGAAAGAAAGAAAGAAAGAAAGAAAGAAAGAAGGAAAGAAAGAAAAAAGGAAAAAAGAAAAATGGGGGAAGAAAAGAGAAAAATAAGGAAGAAAGAAAGAAAGAAAAAGAGCGGGTTCTAATAAGAAAGAAAGGAAGAAAGAAAGAACATATTGATGATAGGGCTGCCATAAGAAAGAAAGAAAGAAAGAAAGAAAGAAAGAAAATTGAGAAGAAAGGAGAAAAATCAGGAAGAAAGAAAGAATGAAGAAGGAGAGAAAGAAAACAAATGACCGAAGAAAGGCGAAGAATAAATCGTAAAAGTAGAAAAAAAAGATGAAGAAAAAGATGAAGAAATAAAAAAGGGGATGACGAAAGAAGAACCTGAATATGAGGATGGAATAAAAAGGAAGAAAAAGAAAGAATTAAGAAGAAGAAGAAGAAGAAGAAGAAAGAGGATCGTCATATTTTCACATCTATAAAAATAGATCAGTCAATATATGATAATTAAATGTTTCTCGATTTAAAACCAGATGATTCCTTGCTATTTTGAGTCAATTACAAAGAGTTTGCAGAATGAAAAATAAGTAATCGCTTCATAAGCGATTCTGAACTCTATATAGACTGGAAAGTGAGGATTGTTCAGCGCCAAACCAGACATGTCAGTCGTATCAAATATGATAAATGCATTTGCATAAGTTTTTAATTAGTTGCCAATTTATAAGATTAAAAAAACAAAAAAACAAGCTAAATTACGGTTCAAAACGCATATTTTTCTTTTTACAATTTATCAACCTTTTGCAGGTTATTTAAAGCCAAAAAAAAATATTTTAGATTGTAAGAATTTATTTGAGATAATAATGATTTAGCGATACATGTTTTACTAATTAACCCATAGCTGGGGAGAAGAGGTGAATTTATGACTTTGCTGGTGGTATTTGCGCGCAAGTGAATTTAACGAACCCAACTGGAATTGGAACTCAGCTCTCATCTTTTATCCATTACATTACCCGCACATCCAAGCTTACAGCATCTGGTACTGATCGGGCTCGATGTTGCTTAACTTCGTTGAACGTACGGGGAGCGATGTTTCAACGTGCTGTGGCTGTAAACCAATAATCACAGTTTGAAACTAAATAAAAAAAAATAACTTTAGTGATTTTTACAAGATAATTACCGGAGATTTTGTCGGACAAAGAGAGGTTGTTGAATCATTTCACCCCATGCAAGGCAATAAAGCCACTAAGACGCAAGGGGTTTACAGAGTGTTAGAGAATATGAGAAAAGTACTATTAAAGTGAGAGAACAATAAAAGAACAAGAATTAAGACGACAGAAGATAACGATTGTCATTGCATTTAAATTTCTGAAGATCAAAGTTGAATGGGAATGTAGAAGCCGGGATCTCTTCCACAAGCGAGAAGTGCGATAGAAGAAACTGTAATTTCAACTGTAAAACGATGAGACCTTGCTGCCAATCTAGTACTGCACTTAATGTCTAGATAATATAGATGAAAGTTCATCTGAACAATTACCATGAAATTATTTATAGAAAAGGCCTAGAGAAGCTATGTTACGGCAATAGGAAAGTGACTAAAGACGAGATGCCAGGTCAGGACTAATAACATTGCAGATTCTTCTTTGGATTTATCAGGAATCTCTAAATAGCACCAGACCAGATGTAGCAGCAATATTCAAAGCAAGGTTGAATGGTAGACTTTTATTTTTCCAAAATAGATTCTAGCGAGAAAAATTGTCTAGCACAACACAGTGAAACAACCTTCCTAGCAGCAGACCTAGCAATTGATGCAATATATTTTTTCCACTACATGAGAGCAGAAAATTTTATCCCGAGAATGCGTAATGAGTCACTGTCTTGGACGTTGTCATCAATCATATACTGATGGATGCTAAAAAGGGAATTCGAACTTCGGTTCGTCAATCTGAGCTGCTATCCATTAACCCACCGTCGAGTACAGCGCTTAAATTAATAAAATCTAGTTACCATAGCGAAGAACTCATCCGAACAATTACCATTAAAGTATTTATTAATAAGACACAGAGAGGTAACCTTACGTCGGTGGGAAATTGACTGAAGCCGAGCCGCCAGATCAGGACTAATAATATTGCTGATTCTTCTTTGGATCTTATCAAAGAGCTCAAGGTAAATAGCAGTGGCACCGGGCCATATATGGCAGCAACATTCAAAGCATGGGCGACACTGTGCTTCGCGGAAAGAGAAATCGGATTGTAGAGTTCAAATTCCACCATTGGTAAAATAAGACAACATCTCCTCCCAACTATGTGTTAAATAGCGGACTGGTCTATCTGTTCTTCCAACCAGTCTTGGAAAAACGGCGAGTGCCGCTGGCAACTCCAACTCGTCGAAACCTATATGCTACGGAAATAAAACAACTACCGTAGTGAGGCTATGGTTCAATTCTCCACAGCAAAGTCTCATGGCACGTACGAAGAAAGATAGAATAAGAATGATAAAGAATGATTTTTTTTTAGGTCATAGAAAAAAAAAAGGAAAGGATATAAAAAAAACAAACAAATTTACATGAACTCAAACCTTCTTTTCAAAATAGTGTCGAAACTATTAAATGCAGCCGTCTCTTCTACTCCAATAGCTTCATATCTCGCACCTCTCGCCTGTGGAGCTCCCTTCCCTATTCTTGTTTCCCTGAGAGCTATAATCTCCAACTATTCAAATGTAATGTCAATCGACATCTCCAGTTTCCTTTATCTATCCACTACCCTTCTCCTCATCCTTCCTTCTGTCACTCCTATCTGATCTTGCTCCAAATTTTTCTGTAACCCTTTGCGTCCTAGTGGCTTCTCGCCTTGCTTGGGATGAAACGCTTAAAAAAAAAAAAAAAAAAAGAAAAGAAGATAATATTTAGCTGAATATATCACCGTCTTTTGCAGTATCGGTTGGTCAAATAAACTGATAAATGGACTTTTATTTAGTAAGTAAACTACTCGTATCTCGTTGGGTCACTGACAGTTCAGATTACAAAACACTGTCGATTTTAACATTCCATTGAAATGAAAGTTAATTTTATTATGATTCAGTTCATTCATTTATGTGCCATGAGTGATACACCCTTAGGCGATCATGTATCTTTTGATACATGACTGACGAGGTAGATTTTTTTCCCGCAGTGGATTGCCATTTGTTTCTGCGGTAGACCGGTCGGTCCTGTTATTTATCCATAGCCGGGGAGAAGAAGTAGGTTCATACCTTTTCCAAAGGCACGTAAGTGAATTCGAACTCGGCTCTCCGATTCCACAATCCAAGCCGTTATCCATTACTCCGCCGTTAAATATTTCAATTCGTTCGTGTCATCATTGGTCTAGTTTACAAGTTCAATGTTTTACTGATTGTTTACACTATTTAATAAGAATAGAACTTCCGGGATAAACTTGAACTTTAGATTAAACTCAGATTAACTTTAAAACATTTTTTTTAATATGACAAAAAAATATTTTAAAATCATATTCCTTTGAAAATATTTTTAAAATATGCCCCAAAATACTTTTTAAATATTTAAAATATTGTTTGTTTAAAGAAAACTGAAATATAAATAATTACTCTGCAAACAACTGGACGAAACAGCAAATCGGGATCTCTTTGTGTCTGTCTTTAACTCAAAAATATTTTGATTAAAAAAATTTCTCTATTTGAAGAAAGTTAAAATAAAAAAAAATACTGTATAAGCAACACGTGTATTTAAATCTTATTCACTTAAATCAGATTAAATCATTATGCACCGGACAGCCGGAGGGACGCACTACACAAGGACGCACGCAGTCACAGACATTTAGTATTATATAGATAATTGTACTGAAGCCTGTCTTGTTGTCAAGTACATCGCTGTCATACATAACTCGTTTAACCTGTTATACAATGGTACGTCGCCCTATTCCCATAGCCTGCACGTGGACAGGGAACAAGTCCAGTGGCTACCCAAATATAGAATGCCAAATAAAAGAGAATCATTCATCGAAATTATTTAACCTGAAAATTCCATGGACGGAACAAGTAAGTAAATAAGGAAGTCTTAAAGAAAATGGCAACAGAAAAAAAAAACATTTATATTAAGAATCAGGAAAAGAAAGCGGAAATTCTTTGAAGCCTTAAGGTAGAAAGAGGGCTTGGAAAACTTTACCCTCACGGGGTATATTGAAGGCAAGAGAGATAGGAGAAGGCAGCGAGCCTCTTACCTGACGAGCTTGTGTGAATGGATGGCGGAACAGGGCACAGGAGCCTTAGTAAAGAAGAAAATCTTTTAAGAGCCACAAGGGATAGAAAGTTTGATTGCCATCTATTTTGAAGGGGGAGACGCTGTATAGAAGAATTATAACCTCAGATGTGGATTTGACGTATGCTCAGCAAAATTTATTAGTAGTTTGGTAAACATAGTCTAGGTTAGTAGAGTACCTTGTATGAATGGATGGCGGAACAGAGGGCGGGATCCCTAGCAAAGGAAAAAAAAATGAGCTACATAAGATAGAATGTTGTGGAGAGCTATGATTGCCTATGTCCAGAAGGGACAAGGCACATAGAAGAGGGAGAATAACATTAGATGTATATGATTTTAAACTTAATGAGATTTAGTGCAGCCAAATTGATTCACTATTCACCTGGTGGTTTTGGTGGTTGTTGAGACAGTTTTGATTATCAAAACCTATTGAACCAACTTAGTTAAGTAAAGCAGGCTAAGGATCAACTCTAAAAAAAATAATATGGTAGAATATACAAATACAGAATAAATTCAAATAGACTTCAATTCCGATCAATGGCGTCAACAGTTTTTTTTCTTTTAAAGGCCACAAGGGATAGGAAGTTTTGGGGAACCATGATTGCCTCTATCTTGAAGGGGAAGACGTCATATAGAAGAAGAATTATTGACTAAGATGTGTATATGACGTATACTCAGCATAATCAACAATCTCTCAGAAAAATTTATTAGTTGTTTGGTAAATTTAGTCTGGGCTACCCGACGAGCTTGTGTGAATAAGAGCTTGTATGAATAGATGGCAGAACAGGGGTCAGGGGAGCCTTAGCAAAGGGAGAAAAAACTGCTAAGAGCTATAGAAGATAGGTAATCATAGCTCTCCACAGCATTCTATGTCCAGAAGGGATATGGCACATAGAAGAATAGCAATAGATATATCTGATTTGAACTTAATGAGATTTAGTGCTGCCAAATCGATTCACTATGCAATCAATGTTTTGGTGGTTGTAGTGGTAGTAGGAATAGTTTAGAGACAATTATGAATATCAAAACTCCATGGAGTCAACTTAGTTAAGCAAAGCAGGCTAAGGATCAACCCTGTAATTAAAAAAAAAAAAGAATAAAGAATCTCTATCTATAAAAGGCAGTAACAAATACACGGCCGCAATTTTCGACGGGTTTGCACTACAATTTACATGCACATGCTCCAAGTTAGCGGGAAGGCCAAGACCGACTTTGCATTTCCCAACTCCCACCGATAGTGGAAATAATCGATTTTTTTCATGCTTCTATGGCAGTTTTCATGTAGTTTGCGGCCATTTTCTACTGGCCAGAGTGAGAGCCTATACCTGGCTGCCACGAATAGGCAGGAAGATTCTACTGACTAGCGTGAGAGCCAACAGCTGACTGACATGAATGTTAACTAGCATGCTAGCATGGAAAAAAAATCGATACCTGCATTCGTCACAAGTGGGAAAAATTTAAATCTGCATGGCACTTTACTCAAATTGGTTTATTCGCTTGCTTAAACTCAACGTTGATTCTGATTCCACAGAACTGGGTTGGGTGTGAAAAAGTATTTGTGTTAACATTCTTTTTTCATTCGGTTTTTCCAGTTACGAGTCCTTTTTTAAAGCTGATCGTTTTGTGTTCATTTTGTTTACTTCTTTTTTCGTAACAGATTTAATGTTTAGTATAGAGCTTAGAAAAAATTCACAGTGTGAGATAGGCAAGAAGTAAGGCATGTAGCAACATCAGCACGGCAAAGTGCACTCCTTTAAAGGCAAGGAAGGGAAAAAATATTTTAAGTCAAGTGTTAGCGATTGCTGTATGAGTCGTACGATTTTTGACTCAATCACGGGCAACGCCGAGCCATGCTGCTAGTCGTATATAAAATAGAAATAGGAAATGAGTTGAAATTCCTTGAACACATAATAAAGGAAGGTTTGGAAAAGTTAACCTTCACGAGGCAAATTGAGGGCAAAAGAGATAGGTGATGGCAGTGAGCCACTAATTTGACATGCTTGCGTGAATGGATGGCGAAAGTGGGGGCAAGAGCCTTAGCAAAGGAGGCAAAACTGTTAACCCTCGAAAGGGATAGGAAGTTCTTGAGAGTAATAATCATCTATGTCCTGAAGTGAGATATCGGATAGGAAATACAGCGAGATGTTCCCAAGCGAACTAAAAACCATATTTATTGGCGGACATAATCTTAACAACAGAAGACACACAGACAACAATGTGTTGGTGGCAGAATCAGAAGAAAAAAATAGGAAGTAAAAAACTATTAGAACAGGAAAAGAAGAAGAAAGGACTGACTACAAACTATAGGAAGACAACAAAAAAAGTAAAGAGGAGGAGGTATTTAACCTATACAAAGAGACGACCCTCAGAGACCTGGATTTATTATCGACGGACATAATCTTAATATACGCAGATGTTGATGGTAGATTCAGAAGGAAAACTGAAAGAACTGTTAGACAAGGTAGTAAAAGAAAGCAAGAAGAAAGGACTAACTGTAAGAACATTGAATGAATGCTTATCATCAAAAGAGGCCATCGTGTGTCCTATGTATTGGGGATGCGAAAATTAAGCATTGCAAATAAATTTATTGTCTATGTATCTGTTGTAACCTAGAGAAGATTACTAAGTACAACAATCAAACGAAAGTTGGTAATGAACGATAATACTTAGGACAAGAACAACATATATAGGAATCACCAGCGGCGTGTAGAAGAAGTAATCAACTGCTAGAAGTGAGTCAAGTGAATTGCACGATGAATTTCTTACTGCAGACCAACATACAGTATTTACTACTGTATTTATGTGAATGAAGACATTATCGTCCGTAGGTATGCTACAACAGTAATAGAGGGCAGAAAATGTGGCACAGAAATCCGAAGGTGCATCGGAATAATAAAAGATGCCTTCCAGAATCTAAGCAGAGTATTAAAATGTAGGAAAATATCGTTAGAAACACAGAAACATCCGCTGTACTGTTATATGATATCTAAACCCCTATAAGGACAGTGAAGGCTGCATAGACAGAACTAACAGAGATGTGGTACTTCCAAAGAATCCTAAGAATACCACTTTGGTCAAAAACACGTGAGCATCGAGAACATTTTAAGGTAAATAGGAACTACAGGAAAACTCAAATTATTGCGGATGGAGAGAGACAACTGAAATCCGAAGCAAATAAAGCAAAAATATTAAGACACCATTTTGGTTGGTTGATTTAGTTTAGCGGCATGTCAAACTCTATGGGTTATTTAATGCCTAATCTAAATATTTGAACTTTGGGAGTAGTGAGTTCGATCCTCACTGGGTGCCCCCTACTTTCGGCCTTGTGCCACATCTAAGCTACGTTTGGAAAATCACTATTTGGATTTTGGTTGGTTGATTTTGTTTAGCGGCATATCAAACTCTATGGGTTATTTAATGCCGTAATCTAAATATTTGGATTTTGGTTCGTTGATTTTGTTTAATGGCATCTCAACTTCTGTGGGTTATTTAATGCCTTATCTAAATATTTTGAACACAGTTCTATGGCTTCGACGAAATATGTTTTGAACGTAATTGTATACCTTCAGCTTCAGATAAAATGTATTGTTGGTCATTTTGCTTTAAAAATGTGTTGCTGGTAATTTCACTAGTAATATGTATTGTAAGTATATTTTATATAAAAAGAATTGCTGGTATTTTTTACTATAAAAAAGTATATTTTTTACTTTCATAGAGCTTTGTTTTTGTTTGGGCGTTCACTATTTGCCCATAACTTGAACTCTAACCGGTGCTACCACTTCCGGTCAGGGTAGACAGCATTTAAGAAGTAGTTCCACGCTCATCAAAACCTCCTGATCAGAGGCCTTGCTGGCGGATGTAGTTTACCGTCATAGCCAAGGACGATAAGACATAGGAAAGTATTTGTTGGAAACAAAGGAAAAATGCTGAACTGCTATGTATACCAAATCTCGTATATGGCAATGAATACTAGAAAATTTCTTAGAATAGAAAAGAAATGAGATAGATGTGCTTCTACGTATGCGAAAAATAATAATAATGGCGATGCAGTGATGACCGCTAACAAAAAAAAAAAAAATCTGGCGCCAACGTGGGCTATATATCTGGGAAGAAGAATAATCTCGCCTAGTGCAGATGGGGGTACTTACTGTAGAAGTCAAGTGACGGGACCTTGTCACGGGACCTTGTCAAAAAAAACTCAAAATTCACCTGGAACCAGACCCTTGAGAAAGCATTTCAGGAATCAAAGCGGGTCATTGTTGAACTAGTAAAGCGGGGCGTCTCAACATTTGACATCAACAGAATTACCTGCTTAGCTCCTGACTGGAGTAAAGACGGCATGGGATTTTTACTTCTTCAGAAACACTGCACATGTGCAATCGAACGAGCCCCTGTCTGTTGCCCTGAAGGCTGGCATCTTGTGTTTGCTGGAAGCAGATTCTGTACTGACGCTGAGCAAAGATATGCACCCATAGAAGGTGAAGCAGCAGCTATCAGCTGGGCACTTGAAAAGTGCCGCATGTTCATACTAGGTTGCCCAAACGTTATAGTCGTGACCGACCATGAACCACTCAAAGGACTTTTTGGTGATCGAGATCTCAGCAAAATTCACAACCCTCGCCTATTCCGACTCAAAGAGAAAAGCTTGAGATATCGTTTCACCATGCAACACTGCCCTGGAAAATGGCACAGAGCCTCTGATGCTATTTCCCGCAATCCAGTCACTACAGTACAAAGCCTACTTGATACATTCTCTATAGAACCCTCCCTTATAGAAATTGATGAATCAGATGAGACTTGTGCAACAATGAGATTGACAGCCCTCACATCAATATCTCAATTAGATGATAATCCTGCCATAACTTCCCCTGACCACATTCGTTTTGCTGGTCAAGAAGACACACACTACACCCTATTACGGAAAACCATAGACAATGGTTTTCCAAACAGTCGTCAAGCAACACCACCTACAATCCGGGAATACTGGGAAGTTCGTAACCGCCTAAGCAATGAAAATGGTCTAATACTACTTGACAGGAGAGTAGTGATACCAACCTCCCAGCGCAAGAACATATTAAAATGCCTACATTCAGCTCATCAAGGAGTAGTTGGCATGAAAGCGCGTGCCAATGACTCAGTTTACTGGCCTGGAATGAATGCCTCAATTCGCAATTACAGGTATAATTGCATTACATGTTCAAGGAATGCCCCAAGTCTACCACATGAACCAATCCAAATGACACCTACACCTGAATGGCCATTTCAACAGATTGTAATGGATTTGTTCTATGTTAAATCCTTCACATATCTTGCTTGTGCAGACAGGCTCACTGGATGGCTCATTCTGTACCGCATCAAGCCAGGGCAAGCGGTTGCTTCCAGGTTGATTTCCATCTGCAGAGAAATATTCCAAACATATGGTGCACCTGAGGAACTTAGTACAGATGGTGGACCGCCATTCTCAGCTTACTCATTCCAACAATTCCTAAAAACCTGGGCTGTTAAGCAAAGAATTTCATCAGTGGCCTATCCCCAGTCTAACGGACGTGCAGAATTGGCAGTCAAGACTGCAAAAAGACTCATAAAAGACTGCACAGGACACCAGGGTTCCTTGGACAATAACATGGCAGCACAAGCAATCTTGCAATATAGAAACACCCCTATCCAAGGCATTGGCTTATCACCAGCGCAACTCCTGCTTCATAGACGTCTTCGAGATTTTATCCCATCGCACCCACAGTTATATAAACCACACCCTGAATGGATAGCCGCAGCGAAAAAACGAGAACAGAGATTATCCAAACGCAATGCAGACCTCATCGAGAAGTACAACCGTACTGCACATGCACTATCCCCACTTTATAAAGGTGACACAGTCTCCATTCAAAACCCAAATAGCCGTCGATGGGACATAGCTGGGCGAATAGTAGAAACACTTCCCAACCGTCAATATAGAATTAGAGTTGCAGGATCAGGCAGAATAACCCTGCGGAACCGTAGGTTTCTAAGGAAACTTGAAGCACCCATAATCAAGACCCCCATACCAAGCGCCATGCCTGTGTCACCTGAGCCGACAATTACGGATACATGCAGACCACATCAATCTGCCAAAGACTTGGAAAATGGTGACATTACATTACAAAATAAACCAGCGTCCCAGGGCCCTACTCAATCACAGCCATCAAGAACGAGGATTCCCAGGGCGCTATCCCGACTACTCTCGTACAATCAGCCAGGCAATAGGGAATTAATTCCTCCCCAACGGCCAATATGCTTCCGCAATGGGGAGAGGAGGGAGATGTAGAAGTCAAGTGACTTACCTGCCAACATGGCTGCCTCCTTCTATTTCCTTATAAAAGGCAAGCCAGCTGATTTTACCTTATTTTATAGGAGAGCACCTAATACACCAGTTGGGTTGGTCCATTTTGCTAGAATGGACCTTCCCAATGCATTTGCATGAGGGGTCTTTATTCAGCTATATATTTCTCCATAAATGACTCAAGTCAGTTTTGGCTTTGGCTACATTTGCCTACTTGTGTGCTAAACCTCTGGCAAACTAGCTAATATTCAACACTTACAACAGGTGAACATCACCTAGGAAACTTTCGAGTGCTTTCTGAAATGTTTCATTTGTGGCCAAGAAAAACCCGAAAAACCTCTGGATTTTGGAGTTTTTCGGATTTGGGAGGTTTTTGGATTTGGGGATTTCGAATAAAGAATACTCGACCTGTAATAAGAAAATAATAAGAAAATAGATAATCCTGATTGGAGTCCATGTGGATATAACGGCGTGGATCCCAGAAGACAAATCTGGTCATTATAAACAAGAAAACCTGTCAGATATTGGATGCTACTGTTCTATTAGAATAGACTTGCGTCATTAACTGGATAAATACTAAGACGGTGTTGAAATAATGGCTTATTATAGTTTAAGTAGACGTCTGGAACAGTCTAGAAAAAGACGGCAAAAAAGATTAAAAGAATTTGAAATCTGTATAACAATTGAAATTTTTGAGAGATTACCAAGAAAACTTGGTAAGTCCCGAAGTTTTGAGGGGAATAGAAGTTTCACTTCATACCCAAGTGGCCAGCGAAGGACTGATGCGAATGCGCTTTATTATAGCTGCCCTGATAAATTTTATTTTAAAATAGGTAGGAGTTTACGCCATCTTGTAAAGATGACAGTATACATATATATAGCCTGTTTCATTATATTACAGCTCATCAGTGTAGACATCCGATTGCTTCAAGCCGGGATCGAAATACGACCGATTTGGTACCAGTCAGAGAGTCTAATCCTAAGCTATCGTGGCACGGCAGAGAAAAGTAATCTTTTAACGTATTATATACGTGATGTATATAAACGGTGAATCAGCAGCCAGATCGCTCTATTCTTAAGAGAGATGCGTTATAAGCAGGATGAGCCACTGTTTTAAAAATTCCCGTTCCCCATAATTCTCAAACGGCGAACGAGATCAATTTACTTAAACGTTATTTCTAGTGGATACCCTTATTTAAGTAGACGATCTGTTTATTGCTCAAACAGTATATTTATTTATTTTCATCTACCGGCCTGAATATAAATAATTATAGCGTTTAATAAATGAAAATGGGCGAGGGTAGTTGGTGGAATTAATGGAAAATTTGTTTTCCACATGACACATGTAGAAATTGGATAGAGTTGTTCTAAGGCCATCTGTGCACACATCGACCAGTACACGATGAACGACCAAAATGCATCTATGAACATAAGACAA
>OZ010601.1:58911099-58971099 GCA_963932145.1 Acanthosepion lycidas | reverse complement strand
GCGGCAAATTCACGCGAAATTCCCTTATTGTGCCGACCAGCGCTGAGATTCAGGTTTAAAATCGATTACGAATCGAATAATTGGTTTAACGGATGCAGTTATGCCGAAACAACTCCACACACACGCACACACACACGCACACACATACAGATATATATATATATATATATATATATATATATATATATATATATATATAAGTATGTATGCTTGCTTGCAATATTCAGGCGCGTATACACGATTATGTCTGCCTGTGTGTGCACATATTTCATTCATGCCTGAAGTTCGTCTCTCTCTCTCTCTGTATATATATATATATATATATATATCTTCTCTTGTGTGTATGTGTGTATGTATGTGTGTGTGTGTAAGTGCTGAAATGTTCTCGGGCCGCCCGACTTCATATATTTTGGGGTAAAAGTTACTTTGTGTGAATATTAGCACCACCTTGTAAACACACACATAAACACGCGCACACACACACACGCGCGTGCGCACCCCCCCCCCACACACATATAGATAAATATAAGTATGGGAATAATACAGATATATCACTATATATGCTTACGTAAGGAACAATGCTTATATAGTATATTTATACACATTATTTAAATACATACACACATAATATGAATAGAAGCAGCCAGCTAGATATGAACAGAAATAGATAGATAGATAGATAGATAGATAGATATGGCAAACGGAAATAGATAGATATGACAAACGGAAATATAGATAGATAGATAGATAGATAGATAGATAGATAGATAGATAGATAAATTTCCTTCTTAATTGCATTATTTTGAAACTTTCTAATATTTATTTTGTTAAGACTTCACGCCGGGAGATAATTTAGAAAGTTCCTGTTCTCTCGCTCGTTATTCTTGGATTACACACATGCACATAAAACCACATACATACATACATACATACACACATACATACATTTATATACATATATTAAATTAGGTTAAAATAATTTCTATGGCTGTGTATGTTATTTCTGCACAAATATATAAATATACTAGGCTTGTGCGTAAATATGCATATAAATATACGAATATCTAATTTCATACTTAGAAATTTATATATATATACTTATATATATATATATATATATATATATATATATATATATATATATATATATATATATATATATATATATATGTAAAATTCATAAATATGTACATATATTCTTATACGTTTAAACACATTTACGCATGTACATAAATTTTCACTAAATGAATGTCAAATAATTATGCAATACATACGTATAGATATATCAACAAATATCATAAGTAGACGTATATATACGTACAAATATCTACAAAAATATGCGTTTATCTGTATAATACATACATACATATATATATATATATATATATATATATATATATATATATATATATATATATTAGGTTGGTGCCAAAATAATGACGTAATAATGTCGTTTTTTGACGTATAACGTCAAAAAACGACATTATTACGTCATTATTTTTGAACCAACCTAATATATATAGGTAGATAGGTATGCGCATATAAGTGCGTACAGAAATATGTTGGTTTTGAATTTAAAAAAATAGCAGTTTTTGATGTGTCAGCGTTTTCCGTTTTGGAAGTAAGCGCTTTGCTGTATTGATACAAATCTGTGCGGTGAGCATTTTACTAAATCTTCCAGAACGTTCGGCCTGCAACTTCTTAATTGGTTTCACGTTGTTATTTCCGCCCAATTATATTTCAGGTAACAATATTAAGTGGATTCATTCCGATTTGGCAAGAATTCTATCGGAAGATTGGTTTTCTTAATGTATGTAATCTTTTCTTTCTTTTTTCTTTATTCGATTGTATCGTTTACATTTCGTCTGCCAATGTCTAATCTGTAAAATGTTGGACAGGTGACGATATTATTTGCGTCATTATTTTATATTTAAATGATGATTAAGTGTTAATGTGTTTTCATAGCATCTTCCAGAGTCAAGTTTCCAGGTTGGTAGAATAGAGATTATTATATTTAGAAAGATATTTCATATTAAAGTAATGATTAAAGACAATGTGTTTTTATAGCAACTCCCAGTCTCTTATTTACTTAGTGGTAAGGATTAGATTACAATATTTACGCAAACATATCTCTGTTAATGATGATTAATGATAATGTATTTTCATAGCATCTTATAATACCTAATTTACATCGTGCTAAAAAAGATTATAATATGTAGAAACATAAATCACATTGATATGCTGATTATCGACAATTGTTTACATTTTAATTTCCAATGTGTTATACTGGAACACACCTATTCTATAGTTAATAGACTCTCCCACCTATAATAAGTAGTAGTAGTAGGCAGTCGCTCAGGGGGTCGGTCAGTCAGTCAATGTCGGACGACAGTTAGTCGGATACTAAAGTATCAGCGATCACAACTAGATTACGCTGCGTAATACTTATTATATCAAGTTCCTAACGTTTTGTACGTCGAACCTATTTTAGGACCGACTTAGTACAAATACAAACCTCCACTGTGAAACCACTCCATAGCAAACTTGGCGACTAGGATTCGAAATCATACGGAGCAAGAAAAACTTTTAGTTCGCCATAACACAATGTTTAATCTACAGTGTTATTCCCCAGATGGGCACCTCGAGGCGGTGTAGTGTTTAGCAAGCTTGTCTTGCTAGAACAATTACGACTGAGTAGTGAGTTCGATCCTCACTGGCTGCCCCTTATATTTGGCCTTGTGCCACACCTAAGCTACGTTTCGAAAATCACTTGGACACCTCGAGGTGGTGTAATGGTTAGCAAGCTTGTCTTGCTAGAACAGTTACGACTGAGTAGTGAGTTCGATCCTCACTGGGTGCCCCATTCTTTCGCCCTTGTGTCACATCTAGGCTACACTTGGAAAATCACTATATTATTCAGCAGATTATGTTTAAACGGTTAATCTTAATCTTTTAATTGTATCTGCCATTATCCAGTCTGAAAGAGATACACGTGACATTAAAATATCTAAAAGGAGGATCTGCAATGTAATTGATCCTGACCTGGCATCTCGGGTTCAGTCACTTTCTCACCGAGCTGACGTAGCTTTCCTCTGTCTTTTCTACAAATATTTTCATGGCAACTGCTCTGACAAGTTTCTTTCCCTGGTGCCCCGAATACATGAATTTAAGCGTGCTACTAGATTGGCATATAGGTCCCACCTTTTTTTTTTTTTTACTGATGAAACAGTTAAATGTAACCGCCACTTCTACTTTAACAGTTGTTTTTCTTTTCTCGCACTTGCCGCCTGTGGAAATCCCTACCGTTTCCTTGCTTCCCTGAAATCTAAAATCTTCACAAATTTAAATGCAACGTCATTCGCCATCTTTTATCTTCTTGAATCCTTTTCATCTTTTATCCTTTCCTCACCACTCCACTCCGCCATACTCGGTCTTTTCTGTAAGCTCCTGCGTACTAGTGGCATTCCCGACTTGCTAGAGGTGAATTGATAAAAAAAACAAAAAAAAAAACGTTGAAGTGCCCAATAATTTACTAAGTGTAGCTAATATGTACCACAAGGCTGTAATTATGGAGCACCCAGTGAGGATTAGTACTGACTACTTGCTTGTAATTGATCTAGTGATGCAATTATTTTACCCATTACACAATGTCAAAGAGCCCAATGAAAAAGTGCGACACTAAGATCTGAAGATTTATTGGGATGGCCAAAGAAGCATTAAAAAAATAAGCAGAGAATTAAGAGACAGGAAATTTTCGTTAGGAACAAAGAAAAGAATTATTAAGTGATATCTGGCCTTCTGTATGGCACTGAATGCTGCACAATGTCCTCAAAGATGAAAAGGAGCCTTAAAGCAACAGTAATGTGCTTCAACAGAAGGATGCTGAGGATACCATGGCCAGAATATGTAAGCAACAACGAAGTTTTGGCAAAAATTGAAACAAAAAGGATACTTATACTAAATATCAAGAAGACAGAGATGAAATTTCTAGGATACATAATGAGGAAATCAAACTTAGAAAATCTGATACTCACAGGATAGTTTGAAGACAAGAAGGACAGAGGGAAAAAACACACAACCTACATAGTGGGTGGGGGTGGGTAACCAGATGGCGGAACAGGATTTGGGAGAAATATCAAAAAGACAGAATTCATTAACAGCTACAAAGGATATGGAATTTTGAAGAGCCATTATGGTCTACGTCCTGTAGGAACACGCACAAGAAGAAGAAGAAGAAGAAGAAGAAGTGAGTCCGATACTCACTGGGTGCCTCATACTTACAGTCTTGTGACACGCTTAGTAAATCAATATCTTTCAATGTCGAATCTCGTGCCTCAGAATCAATCATTAATAATCCAAATATTCAAAATCTAGACACGGAGTCAATCTGCGATAATCCAAATATTCAACACCAGTCTCAATCAATCTGCGATAATCCAAATATTCAATACCAATGTCAGAATCAATCTGCGATAATACAAATATTCAACACCAGTCTCAGAGTCAACCTGCAATAATCCAAATATTCAATACCATTGTCAGAATCAATCTGCAATAATCCAAATATTCAACACGAGTCTCAGAGTCAATCTGCGATAATCCAAATATTCAACACGAGTCTCAGAGTCAATCTGCAATAATCCAAATATTCAACACCAGTCTCAGAGTCAATCTGCGATAATCCAAGTATTCAATACCAGTCTCAGAGTCAATCTGCGATAATCCAAATATTCAACACCAGTCTCAGAGTCAATCTGCGATAATCCAAATATTCAACACTAGTCTCAGAGTCAATCTGCAATAATCGAAATATTCAACACCAGTCTCAGAGTCAATCTGCGATAATCCAAGTATTCAATACCAGTCTCAGAGTCAATCTGCGATAATCCAAATATTCAATACCAATGTCAGAGTCAATCTGCGATAATCCAAATATTCAACACCAGTCTTAGAATCAATCTGCGATAACCCAAATATTCAACAATAGTCTCAGAGTCAATCTGCAATAATCCAAATATTAAAGAATGATCATCCGATTCAATCTGCAGATCTAAAAAGAATCATATGATATTCAGAGCTTTATATTAAATTCAAATCACGAAAAGTCACCCTGAATTAATTGTATTTGTTTACACTGTACAGGGTGAATTATTAAATGAAATTATCCTCTTCTCTTCTGCTAGTTTCTTTATTTTCAATTAAATAACTGTTTAAAACACATGTTTGGAACGAATTTGATTAAAAGTTATTTGAACATCTTCACAACCGCCGGGGAAAACATCGAGAAAGAGTATGAAGGTGCATTGAAACTTGACTGAAAACTTTTCACTTCCTACCAAAGAAAGTAAGAGTTGCATTTGCAAGTTTATTTTTGTATTGATGTAGCGGGAATTAGTGACCTTTTTCGAGAAGCGGGCCGCATGAGACGCGACTCATCATCAGTCTGGGTGCACTACTAGAAAGAAATCAAGGTCATTTTTCGTTGAAGGTACCTCATCCATTTTTACTGCAGAAGACCAGACGCGTAAGCATCTGCCCTCGCAAGTGTCGGTTGATTTATCGCATGTCGTAATAAACGGTGGAATCAGAAATTGAACATTAAACAAACCATTTTCTTTCCTTGACGTAGTGTCCTGAGTAAAGATAACAATTTGAGGCTTTTGAATAATTAAATTATTGCAGATTGACTCCGAATCTCTTTCTTAAAGATCTGGATTGTTGCAGATTGACTCCGGAAGTCGTTCTTGAATATTTGCATTGTTGCAGATTGATTCTCGAAGTCGTTCTTGAATATTTGCATTGTTGCAGATTGACTCTCGAAGTCGTTCTTGAATATTTGCGTTGTTGCAGATTGATTCTCGAAGTCGTTCTTGAATATTTGCATCGTTGCAGATTGACTCTCGAAGTCGTTCTTGAATATTTGCGTCGTTGCAGATTGACTCTCGAAGTCGTTCTTGAATATTTGCATCGTTGCAGATTGACTCTCGAAGTCGTTCTTGAATATTTGCATCGTTGCAGATTGACTCTCGAAGTCGTTCTTGAATATTTGCGTTGTTGCAGATTGACTCTCGAAGTCGTTCTTGAATATTTGCATCGTTGCAGATTGACTCTCGAAGTCGTTCTTGAATATTTGCATCGTTGCAGATTGACTCTCGAAGTCGTTCTTGAATATTTGCGTTGTTGCAGATTGACTCTCGAAGTCGTTCTTGAATATTTGCGTTGTTGCAGATTGACTCTCGAAGTCGTTCTTGAATATTTGCATAGTTGCAGATTTGTTCTGAGACTGGAGTTTAATATTTCATTGTTGCAGATTGATTCTCAGATTGGTCTTTGAATTTTTGAATTGTTGTAGATTGACTTCTAGGCACGTTAAAAATTACTCAAATTGGCGAACATTTTTTAATTTTTTTGAATGGAGTACCGAAAGGCAAAAAGAGATTAATAATGGAGCATGTAATCGTATTTATATATTTACATTTTAAATGAAATCCATTTTTAGGTTTTAGGTCATCTTTACATATACATTCATGTGTTCTAATAACTTGGACCGATTTTAAATGTAGTGTAGGGATAGATAGATAGATAGATCGAGAGAGAGAGAGCAAAAAGAAATATAAATGCATATAAAAAGGGTAGAGGGGAAAAAAAGAAGAAAAAATAAGAAATGGGTGTGGAAGAAAAAGGTAGGGGATAAGAAAATAGAATATAGAGGAGGCGGTGACAAGTGAACAAAAAAGAAAAGAAAAAAAGAAGAGGTAATAAAGAGAAAGAAGAATTCAGAAAGGTAAACGTCAAAACAAAATAGGAGGGGGGATAGAACATAGATAGACAGATAGATAGATAGATAGATAGATAGATAGATAGATAGATAGATAATGAATATGCAATAGATAGATAGATAGATAGATAGATAGATAGATAATGAATATGCAATAGATAGATAGATAGATAGATAATGAATATGCAATAGATAGATAGATAGATAGATAGATAGATAGATAATGAATATGCAATAGATAGATAGATAGATAGATAATGAATATGCAATAGATAGATAGATAGATAGATAGATAGATAGATAGATAATGAATATGCGATAGATAGATAGATAGATAGATAATGAATATGCGATAGATAGATAGATGGATAATGAATATGCGATAGATAGATAGATAGATAATTAATATGCGATAGATAGATAGATAGATAGATAGATAGATAGATAGATAGATAGATAGATAGATAGATAATTAATATGCGATAGATAGATAGATAGATAGAACAAGTAGGAGTGGAAATATGGTTGTTTGGGTGATTTTGTTTCGTGGAATGTCAAAACCTTTATGGGTTATTTCAGGTCGAAATCGAAATATTTTGAACACAGTTTTATGGCTTCAACTAAATATATTTTGAACACAATTGCATTCTCTTAACTAGATAGATAGATAGATAGATAGAACAAGGAGGAGTGGAAAGATAGTTGGTTGGGTGATGTTGTTTCGTGGCATATCAACACCTTTATGGGTTATTTAATGTCGAAATCGAAATATTTTTTAACACAATTTTATGTCTTCAGTTAAATGACGCGTTACGGGATAAGAGGCGTATTAAACATTTGATCTTTTTGCGGCAATACACACTTAAAGGTTTTAGGCAATTTTGATCAACATTTCTTTTCATGGTTAGTCGTGCGACTTGACGCCTTTAGATTTCATCCTTTGGGGGTCATCTCAAAAGTAAGGTCTATGTCAACAAACCAACAACAATTCAACCGCCGAAGGATGAGATAATCAGACATATTGGTGAGATCGAGGAGCAACTATCCAGAGACGTCATCAAAAGTTTTGACCATCGAGTGGAGATGTGCCGCCGAATCTTTGGCCGACATTTGGGTGATATTATTTTTCACACATAATTGCCATGTCTTAAATTACATGATCTAATATAGTAATAAAATTTCCCCAATAACATTGATTTACTTACTGCTAACTTTGATCCGTCTTAATGAAACATCCTTTATTTATACCTGATGTATTTGTATATTGAACGACTACTATATTTCCTATGAAAGTCGGATGCCAAGATTTTATTGTTTTCTCGAATGCAGCAAGCCAAACTAAACTCATTCTGTGACCAACAAAAAAAAGAAAATATTACTTTCAACTCATAAATAATTTTTGTTTTTGCTTACCAACTTTATTCTTCAAAATCTAATGTATAATCACATTTTATTGCATATTTACCACTGCTTGCAATGAATTGTTATCAGGCCGCTCTTCGAAATCTTTTGAGTAAAATTCCGCAGGAACTGACATGGAAAAATGTCAATGAACACCTGAATCTAGTCTTCATGAGAGAAAGGTTTCCCTATTAAAACCATTCGCTGCGCTTGAAAAGTTAATAATAGGTTGGTTTAAGGTCAGGTGAATATAGTGGGTGTGGCAGAACAGACAAGCCGAATTCGATTTCCGACACCCTTCTTGCTATATGTGACATTGTCGTCGTTCTTGACACGTTGCAGCTGTTGGATGTATAAATGTGCATTTACTGTTTCATTGCGTTTAAAGAACTCTAAAGAAGTAATAACCCGACCATCCCATCACACGCATAAGTTTTCTTCCATGGGGCTCAGATTTTAGGGGTCGAATGTGGAGATTTGTCCTTGTCAATCCACTGGCTTTTGTGTTGGACATTGTCATATGTAACCCATTTTAACCTGTTATATATAAAGAATAATTAGTTAAGATGATAATTTTGTCATTGCAATTGGTTACCTCAAATAGAAATTATTCTTGCTGGATGCAGCCTTGAACATATTGAGAACAACCTTTTTCCTATTGATGAGCAGAGGGTCGTTTTTGATCAAAAGTTCTATGGACATATTGCAGCTGCTGGATGTATAAATGTGCATTTACTGTTTTACTGCATTTTAATGACTTTAACTTTGAATTAATAATACCTTGACCATCCCATCACACACACACACACACACACACAATATCCCCATTCATTCATTCATTCGGCTCAGCTTTTGGTGGTCGCTTGTGGAGATTTAACGGTGTTAATCCTCTGCATTTTGTGTTGAACATTTGTTGTATCCTTATAAAGATTGCAAACAGACAAAGATAGTACAAGAGTGGAAGGAACAGCAACACGGACGTAGATGGAAGAAAGAGAGGTTTATTGTAAAAGAGAATACACTACTGAAAGACAGGGACTCGATTAACACTTCCCGAAGCCAGTCAGACAGAGAGACAGTCAGACAAACAGACATTGGTATATTATGTGCACTCTACATATATTACTGATATAGTCAGTCCACAATAAGTAATGGATGATACTTTCTTCATTACAATTGGTTCCCTGAAAATATGGCGGATATGATAGAACAGAAAAACTGAATTTGATTTTCCCCCATCCTGTATGTAGCTTTGTTGTTGTCATTGCTGACATGTTGCAGATGCTGGATGTGCATTTAGTGTTTCAGTGCATTTTAAGTGTTCTAAATGAATTATACCCCCGCGACCCTATCACACGTACACCAGTTCATTTCTTCCTTTGAGCTCAGCCTTTGGGGGTCGGTTACGGAGATTTATCTTTTGCTTTGAATAATGTCATATGTAACTGTTGTGGCCTTGTGAGGGCCAGAAATAAAGACACAAGAGAGGAATTGACTTAAACAAATATATTAATAGAAAAAAACAGTAATATAAACGATATTGTTACAGCGAGAATATCCTGTCAGACTATCAGAGCTGAGTGCTGGAAACTTCCCTCTCCAAAAAGCAGTACCTGCTCCTATTTATAGCGGGGAGAGTCCATGCGTTCATGGGAAAATTAAGATAACAGTTACCCATTTTAAGCAATACATATTTAAAGAATGATTAGTTCGAATGATAATTTTGTCATTATAATTGGTTACCTAAATTTAAAATTATTCTTGCTGGATTCAGCCATGGGCATACTGTGAACAACATCTTTCCTATTGATGAACAGAGGCCCCCTTTTGATCAAACTTCTATGGGCATATTGCAGCTGCTGGATATATAAATGTGCATTCACTGTTTCAGTGCATTCTAAGTGTTCTAAAAGAATAAAAACATGACGATCTCCTCACACGCACACCGTTACCTTTCTTCCCAGGAGGTCAGCATTCGGGGTTCAGTTGTGGAGATATATTTTTGCAAAAGGAAACTATTTGCTTTCTTTTTTTCCGCTAAGAGACCGTGGAACCCAAACACCCAACTTGCGTTAACATCTTTGCTAATTCCCGAGTACTATGCTGTCGATTACGGTCCACTAATAGCTTTAGGAGGCACGGTGAAGTAATGGATAGCGGTTCGGAGTGAGGAATCGGAGAGCCGAGTTCGAATTCCAGTCGAATCCATTACACTCACTTGGGAAAGGTATGAATCATTTCTATGAAGGACAGACAGGGTTCTATAACCTTGGATGGCAACTGGTCTACCGCAGAAAGAAATGGCAAACAACTGCGGGAAAAAATCTGCCTCGAAAGATACATAACCATGCATGGCACATAACTGACTTTCTTTATGGGTAAATAGCATGGTAGAGCGGGTTCTATAGCCTTGGATAGCAACTGGTCTACCGCGGAAAGAAATGGCAACCTACTGCGGGAAAAAATATCTGCCTTGAAAGATACATTATCGCCTAAGCGTGTATCATGCATGACACATAACTGATTTTCTTTATGGGTAAATAGCATGGTAAAGCGGGTTCTATAGCCTTGGATAGCAACTGGTTTACCGCAGAAAGAAATGGTAAGCTACTGCGGGAAAGAAATCTGCCGCGTCAGTCATGTATCGAGGGATACATGATCGCCTAAGCGTGTATCACGCATGGCACATAACTGACAATAACTTTAGAGTTTCATTATTACCCCGTTCGGTGTTCATCATCTAATGACGTCCCTCCATAACGAAACTTTGCAAATCATTTCCTTATTTGCTGGTCAGTCATGACTCGTTGGCTGTAAACAATACATATTTTTTGTAATCCCAAGCCATTATCCAAGATTACAGCACCTGATATCACGAAACGATCACCCATCTGGTTACTGACTAGGCTCGATGTTGCTTAACGGTAATTGTACGGAAACCGGTATTTCAACGTGACATGTCCGTAAGTGAATATGGCGGGTACAGTAGAAAAAATTGTAGTTTAAAAAATGTTTATCTGTATTATTTTCGCTATATGCAACTTAGAGTTAGCATGAATGAGAGCAACATTTTCTTATTAAAGAGCGTAAGGTGCTTTTCGACCCAGGGACACGTTGCAGCTGCTGAATGTATAAATGTGCATTTATTGTTTCATTGCATTTAAAGAATTCTAAATGAATAATAACCCAACAGTCCCATCACACTCTTTCTTCCCTTGATCTCAGATTTTGGGGGCTACTTGTGGAGATTTATTCTTGATAATCCGCTGCGTTGAATAGTGTTGCATATAACCCGTTTTTCATCACCTGCTATGGCATATTTAAATTGTGGGTTATTTTTCTGTTGCAAAAGAAGACTCGTTGCTATCTATAAACTATTCGATTTGTTCTTTCCGCTAAGAGCGTATGGAGTCCAAACTTTAAGCTTGCTGACTTTTCCTGCTATTTTTAAGTGTCGGCATTTGGTAGATTGTGACGTGCTTAACAACTTTACTAATTCCCGAGTACTTTGCCGGCCATTGCCTTCCGTTAATGGCACCAGAGCTTCATCACCAAAGCCGGATGACCACCCCGGTCTGGTTTCATCATCCAACGATATTTCTCCAGCGTGTGTATGTGTGTGTGAGAGAGAGACGGGGAGAGACAGAGAGAGGGAGGGAGAGAGAGAGAGGGAGAGAGACTGACTGATCTCAATGTTTTGAGTTGTTTGATGTTTAGCTATGGTCACCTGCTTATTGCAAACAACTGCTCTCAGTGACCCGAGGATTGTGCCATGAGTCATAAACGCTTAGACGATCATGAATCTTTCGTAAGAATGAAAGACGAGGCAGATTTTTTTTTCCTGCAGTAGGTTGCCATTTCTTTCTGCTGAAAACAAGTTGCCATACAAGTCTATAGAACCCGGTCTGCCCTACTATTTACCCATAGTCAGTCAGTTATGTGCCATGCGTGATACACGCTTAAGCGATCATGTATCTTTCGATACATGACTGACGAGGCAGATTTTTCCCTGCCATTTCTTTCTGCGGTAGACTAGTTGCCATCCAAGTCTATAGAACCAGGTCTGCCCTACTATTTACCCACAGTCAGTCAGTCATGTGCCATGCGTGATACACGCTTAGGCGATCATGTACCTTTCGATACATGACTGACGAGGCAAATTTTTTCCCCGCAGTGGGTTGCCATTTCTTTCTGCTATCCAAGTCTATAGAACCCAGTCTGTCCTGCTATTTACCCACAGTTGCTGTAAGTTAAGATTAGTGCACAAAAAAAAAAAAAAAAAAAAAAATTGGAAGGACGATTCTAGTACGCGCATGAATGGTTACAGCTTAATCTCTTCCGACATGCGTTTAATTTTTCGATAATGGTCAGGTGACATCAAATACTGATATTCTAGCGCTTTCCTTAATCTTTCTGATTAGGAGAACATTAGTGAAAACAAAAGAAACAGCTATTATGAGGTAAAGATATTATTTCAATACTGATAATAAAAGCAGTCCACGTGAGAGCATTACTAAGAAATTCTCTCATTTGAACTGTTTAGTAACTTTCTAGGAGTTCCAATTCCTTGGTTAGTTTTACAGAAGGCCTTCAAGACGATGCCAGTTACTTCAAGAATTCGATGTGTGATAATGATGTTGGCAAAGTTTAACAAACATACACAAAAAAAAGAAAGAAAGAAAAAAGAAAAAAAGACAAATAAAATAAAACCATGTTTGAAAAGGACTTTTTTTCTCTCTCTAGATATCCGCCATTTTCTCGAAAAAAAGCTATTTAGTAAATCCAAAAATATGAAACTGGATATATACATTTTTATGGGTTCTCAACCTATTTTTGAGATTTTTATGTGAAATATTTTTATAATATTTATATAATAATACTACTAATAAAATACAAATATTTTTTATATTTATATGATAATACTAATAACAAAATAGAAATATTTTTATAATATTTATATGATAATATTAATAATAAAATAGAAATATTTTTGTAATCTGTATCTATAAAACGCAGGATGTGTGTTTGTGTGTGTGTGTGTGTGTGACGAATGCACAGCCGCAATTTTCGACGGATTTGCACCAAAATTTACATGCCCATGCTCCAAGTTAGCAGAAAGGTCAAGACCGACTTTGCATTTCCCAACTCCCATCGATAGTGAAAATAATCGATTTTTTCATACCTCTACGGCAGTTTTCATGTAGTTTGAGGCCATTTTCTACTGGCCAATGTGAGAGTCTATAGCTGGCAGCCACGAATAGGCAGGAAGATTTTATTGGCCAACTGACTTTCACGAATGTTAACTAGCATGCTAGCATGCAAAAAAATCGGTAGCTGCATTCGTCACAAGTGGGAAAAATTTAAATCTGCATAGCACTTTACTCCAATTGGCTCATTCGCTTGCTTAAACTCAACGTTGATTCTGATTCCTCAGAACTAGGTTGGGTGTGGAAAAGTATTTGTTGTTAACATTCTTTTTTCATTCGGTTTTTCCAGTTACGAGTCCTTTTTTTTAAAGCTGATCGTTTTGTGTTCATTTTGTTTAGTTCTTTTTTCGTAACAGATTTAATGTTTCGTATAGAGCTTCGAAAAAATTCGCAGTGTGAGATAGGTAAGAAGTAAGGCATGTAGCAACATCAGCACAGCCAAGGGCACTATTTTAAAGGCAAGGAAGGGCAAAAATATTTTAAGTCAAGTGATAGCGATTGCTGTATGAGTCGTACGATTTTTTAATCAAGCACGGGCAACGCCGGGCCATGCTGCTAGTTTATATATAATACCACATATAATAAGATATAAATATTTTTATAATATTTAGATAATACTACAAATAATAGACATATTTTATAATATTTATACATTAATAATAATAATAAAATAGAGGAAATGAAAGAAATGCCGTTAAATGCGTTTTTTTTTTATTTATTTACAAAGTTTTCTTTATTGACTTCTCATTACGTGTTTAGTTATGTGTTCTTGTTCAGTTTCACACAATTTTTTTTAATATAAATTTACAGATGAAATAATTACCTTTCATACTTATTTCGTTGATAAATAATATACATTAACTTTTAGTTGGTCCTCACATTTTTTTTATAAACGTACAAATAGAACTACTTTTATAATATTTGTATGCTACTACTAATAATCATCCTTCTTCGTGTAGGATCATCTTGGGTCGGAGCGGGGACTGGGACTTTCGAGTCCAACCGTCAACAGGAAGAGACGAACTGTTAGGAGGACCAGACTCGCCCAGCCGCGCCAATCACCCACACACACCTCTTGTGACTCCTGCTCATGACACTTCATAGGTAGGCTGAGCCTTCGCAGCCATCTCCGCCACCGCCACCCAGGGAGGAGAAAGGGGATAGGGAGAGAGGATGACGTTCCCGATGCTCGGATACGAGCGGGTACCGACGGTTAATAATAATGAAATATAAATATTTTTTATAATATTTATATAATACTACTAATAATAAATTAGTAATATTTTTATACTTAATACTAGTAATGATAAAATAGGAATAATTTTTATAATATTGTATAATAATAATATTAATAATAATAATAAAATACAAATGCACTCATAATGTTTATATAAGTCTGCTAATAAATAGATCTATTTTTAAAATATTTATATGATAATAATATAATAATAATAATAATAATAATAATAATAATAATAATAAAATACAAATACTCTTATAATTTTTATATAAGTCTACTAATAAATAGAAATATTTTTATAATATTTATGTGATAATAATAATAATGATAATATTAATATTAATAATAATAATAAAATACAAATACTCTTATAATTTTTATATAATAAGTCTACTAATAAACAGAACTATATTTATAATATTTATAGGATAATAATAATAATAATAATAATAATAATAATAATAATAATAATAATAATAATAATAATAATAATAATAAAATACAAATACTCTTATAATTTTTATATAAGTCTACTAATAAATAGAAATATTTTTATAATATTTATGTGATAATAATAATAATGATAATATTAATATTAATAATAATAATAAAATACAAATGCACTCATAATGTTTATATAAGTCTGCTAATAAATAGATCTATTTTTAAAATATTTATATGATAATAATAATAATAATAATAATAATAATAATAATAATAATAATAATAATAAAATACAAATACTCTTATAATGTTTATATAATAAGTCTACTAATAAATAAAAATATTTTCATAATTAAACTAATAATAACATAGAAACATTTTTATAATATTTATATAATACTACTAATAATAAAATAGGGATATTTTGTAATATTTGTAAACAACTACGACTAATAATACAATAGAAATATTTTTTATAATATTTATATAATAAAGTTAATAATTAAATAGAATTTTTATAATATTTATAGCTTACTACTAATGATAAAAAAGAAATATTTTATAATATTTATATAAAAATGCTAGTAATAAAATAGAAATATTTTAATAATATTTGTATATTACGACTACAAGATTATAAAATATTTCTAGTTTATAATCTTGTAAATGTATGTGTGCGTATCATATTTTTAGTTGGTCTTGTGGGAGTTGGTTGTGTCGGTAGATGTGTTGATTGAGAGATTTTGGGTGTGTGTTGGAAGGAAAGATTTTGTTTACATCGTCCAGTGTCTTTCACTCCAGCACACACCCAATCAGCACACTTAGTGGCACAACAAACTCCCACAATACAAACTAGAAGCAAGATACCCACATATACGCACGTCATCTTCCCTCAACCAATCTTGTAAATATTAAAATCCTTCTTCTAAATAAACAATCTATTGAACAAATAGCGTTTAATATTTTTGTTGTGAATTCTCGAGAAAAAAGAAAAAAAAAATCCTGTTATACCTGTTTGAGTTTTACAAAAATTCTAAAAAGTAGCTTTTTGTTTTACAATAAAAATAGCCAGTGTCATATTTACCTATAGACTTAGCAGGCAGAAGCCTAGGGCCTCAAAGTCTAGCGGTGAGGGGTTACCAGCGAAGATGTATAATTCTTTTTTAAACTGTCACATGCCTTTCTTAGACATGCAGACATAATGCATTGTAAACTCTAAACAAGTGCTTCTGAACCTTTTTCGGCCCATGGACAATTTTTCTTAAAAAAATTCAAATGAACCACTCCTTATTTTTACTTTTAGGCTGTTCAATTTTCACACTAAAATACTCAATGAAAGGATATATATAAAGATATACCGTGTAACCCGGATATAAGAGAGTCGTCGGGACTGGAGACGAAGTCTCTTATATCCGGGTTTCTCTTATATCCGCGTTTGGTCTATTTTGTTTAGGTACGTATGGCTCTAATTTAGGACCAGAGAAAATCGCTCTTATATCCGGGTTTCTCTTATATCAGGGTCTCTTATATCCGGGTTACACTGTATATACAATAAGATAAAATGATAAAATAAATATAGCCTTGCATAATACCTACGTAATTTCAAAATTTTCAAATATAATCGACATGTGTGCAATTAAACAAAATTTTATATTTTTTAATCCTTCAAATTATGAATAATTTAGATACATCTTTATGAAATGGCTACAATTTTTTTATGGCAACGATTTCTTTGCTATGTGGACCATCGGTGGTCCCCCTGTACCACGTTGATAAACATTACTCTAAATAACCTTTCAGCAATTTCAAATACACGCCATCATCCTCGTCCTTACATAAATAACACTCTTTCATTTTCCTCTACTCGTAAGAATGCAGTATTTGGAGGGTCCTCACAAGAAGATTTGCTTAGGGCCTCTATTCATCTAAATCCAGCTCTGAAAATAGCCGAGCAAGTTTAGAGTAAAAGCGGTGTGTGGGGTTCAGCGTACCAGGATTAAAGGAGAATTTAATACGGGATACCCTGCCCGCGAAATACAACGCAAATTTCAAGAAGAAACAACACGATAAGAAACGTTTGTAGAAAATAGAACATTGTATATTTATTTTCTTGTGAATAGGGTAAAAAAGATTAATGCTTTAGTTCATTTAAGCAAAAATGTGATTTTGACAAAAATGTCTGTGTTCGCTGTCTTTCAACAGAGTGGCAGAGTAATGTCTGTTTCTTTTGTTTTTGTATAGGTGTAAAGGAAAAAGGGGCGATCAATTTAAGTTGAAAAAGAGAGCGTGGATGAGGAATAAAAGATAAAAGGAAAATGTACTTATGAATTGTTGTAAATTTGTTGTTGTTGTTGTCCTTTCCTAATCCACTTTCGGCTCTTAGTGTCGGGTTGAGTCAGTGATGAAATTTACTGTCAGTCTTCTATGATCTCTGCGCCCTTCTGACTGGCGACTGACTTGAAACTCTGTATTTATTGTTGACTTTTTTTTCACACTGGCTCGTTATCTTTTTTTAGTTTAGCAAATCGCCTCCTTTCATTGGTCAGAAAATTAATTTCATACCTTATTGCAAAATCTTTTTTTAGTCGTTTTGATCCGATTTTGCGGGTGTGCAAATCTACTTTGTGTTTTTTTAGTCATTTGTTGTAATGATATAGAATTTGTATCCTATAGGTGTCAAGAGAAAAACCGTCCCTTTGACACACTGTTTTTTTGTTTTTTTCCGGATACGTTTGTTAATCTTTAGCATCGGATTTTGTTTCGTCTACCATTGATACAAATCTCTGGTAAGACGATGATTGTATTTATTTTGTTATCAACAGAAACATTTCTCCCCAACATTTATTCCTTTTCCATATTTTCATTTTTGCTTCTTTTTTTTAACCATATTTCCAAGTCATGACGATAAACAACATCCGGCAGCAAGGCCTTTGATCGGGAGATTGGAGATTTTGAGGAGCGTGGAAGCACCTCTTAACTGTTGTTGTTCTCAAGCCCACCTCGACCTGGCGTGGTAGCACCTGTTAGGGTCCCAGCTATGGTTAAATAGTGAACCCCAAAAAAGAAACAAAACAATATAAAAGTATATAGTAAAATTACTAGCAATACATTTTTTTATATAAAACAAATAACCACAATATATATTTATAGCAAAATTATCAAAAATACATTTTATCGTAAAATAACCAATACATTTTACCTGTAGTTGAAAGGATACAATTATGTTCAAAATATATTTGAAGCGTTCGGCGGAAGAGGGGCGTATTCAACAAAAAAATTGAAAATTGCTTTTTTCATTGTAAATTATTCATTATATAATATCCAAGTATTTTACAAAAAAATTAGAGCCAATTACACAATATTTCAAGTTCAATTTAGGTTTATAGTTGGTAACCATGCAATGAGATGAGGTTAGATAAACCGTAGATTTGTCTGTGGAATATTATTACATCATTGTTACATAATTATAGTGAAATTATTAAGGTTTTTTGCGAAAAGTATTTTATTTTTGGTCGTATATTAATTTAAAATATTCCTTTTTACAGGCTTTATTTTTTAAATGAAATAAGATCATTCTAAATTTCAGAATTTCACTATTGCCCATCAAAATGACTGGAAGAAAGCGATCTAAAAACAACAATGGAAAAAAGAGGTAACAAAGTGTAAACGAAATAGCTCCAGTTTGTTCAATTTAGGAAACTTAGCATTACAAAGTCTTCTAAAATGCTGCCAATAACAAAAGAGAAAATGAAAAATACCTAACAACAAATCGAATATAGCATCAAAATTTATATTATTTTTATTCATTTGTTATGTAACTAAATATATAATTAAGAACAATGTTTCTGTAAAACTTAATATTTTCTGTAATAAATTCTTAAAAAATAAAGGGTGTTTCATTAAGACGGATCAAAGTCAGCAGTAAATAAATCAGTGTTATTGGTGAAAATTTATTTATTTCTCTATTGGATCATGTTATTTAAGTCATGGCAATTATGTGTGAAAAATAATATCGCCCAAATGTCCACCAAGGCTTCGATGGTTTAAATTTTTGATGACGTCTCTGCATAGATTCTCCTTGATCTCACCAATATGCCTTATTATCTCATCTTTCAGCTGTTGAATTGTTGTTGGCTCGTTGGCATAGGCCTTACTTTTGAGATGATCCCAAAGGAAGAAATCCAAAGGCGCCAAGTCACACGATTGTGGTGGCCAATTGACTTCGCTGTTTCGAGAGGTGATGCGACATGGGAAGTTCTCATTCAATTTCTGTTTGAACGTCCATTTTCGTAATAGGCTTCGATAACTTTAACACGTTGTTTGATAATTAATTTTTCCATGGCTGAAACAGCCAAAGACTTAAGTTGTTAAAAGTGAAAGAAAAAGAAAGAGAAAATCATTAGACGCTTAAAATTAATTCACATTTAAAATCGGTCCACATTATTGTTATTACTTATTAGGTCGGTGCAAAAATAATGTCGTTTTCTCACATAGTAACATATGTGAGAAAACGACATTATTTTTGCACCGACCTAATAACTTAAGTGTAAGGTAGTCCGACATTTACAGTTCCTTACGGTTAACCATGAAAACAACTGCTGATCAAAACTGTGTGTATTGCCGCAAAATGATCAAATGTTGAATACCGTCTCTCATCCGCAGAACGCGTCATTTAATTGAAGACATAAAATTGTGTTAAAAATATTTCGATTTCGCATTAAATAACCCATAAAGGTTCTGATATAGCAGAAAAAAATCAAGCAACCAACCATATTTCCACTCCTCCTTGTTCTATCTATCTATCTATCTATCTATCTATCTATCTATCTATCTATCTATCTATCAAGTTAAGAGAATGCAATTGCGTTCAAAATATATTTAGTTGAAGCCATAAAACTGTGTTAAAAATATTTCGATTTCGGCCTGAAATAACCCATAAAGGTTTTGATATGCCACAAAACAAAATCACCCAAACAACCATTATTTCCACTCCTACTTGTTCTGTCTGTCTGTCTGTCTGTCTGTCTGTCTATCTATCTATCTATCTATCTCATATTCATTATCTATCTATCTATCTATCTATCTGAATAATATACCCACTACACTACAAGGAGGCACGGTGGAGTAATGGAATGAGGAATCGGAGAGCCGAGTTCGAATTCCAGTTGAATCCATTACATTCACATATGTGCTAATACCCTTGGGAAAGGTATGAATCCGCTAATTCTCCCCACCCCACAGCTATGGGTAAAAAGCAGGACAGACTGGGTTTTATAGACTTGGATGGCAACCAATCTATCGCAGAAAGAAATGGCAACCTACTGCGCGAAAATATCTGCCTCGTCAGTCATTTCTCGATCGCCTAAGCGTATATCACACATGGCACATAACTGACTGACTATGGGTAAATAGCAAGACATACCGGGTTCTGTAGCCTTGGATGGCAACTGGTCTACCGCAGAAAGAAATGGCAACCTACTGCGGGGGAAAAAATTGCCTCGTCAGTCATGTATCGAATGATACATAATCGTCTTAGCGTGTATCACGCATGGCACATAACTGACATTCTTTATGGGTAAATAGAAGGGCAGACCGGGTTCTATAGCATTGGATGGCAACTGGTCTACCGCAGAAAGAAATGGCAACCTACTTCGGGAAAAATCTGCCTCGTCAGTCATTTATCGAAAGATAAATGATCACCAAAGCGTGTACCATGTATTAAACACATAACAGAAACTAGAGAAAGATCTGCTCGTTGTATAATATTTGAATATACTTTAGAAGCAATGCAATTCTGCATAGACAGTTGACAATAAAAGTAGACCACCATCGGAAAAAAAGTACAACAAACTATGTGGTGTAATATATTTATTTATTCAACGTGGTATTATTATTTACTAGGCATATTTTTTTTTCTGGAATGGCAAAGTCTACGATTGGAAACAGGTGATCTTTTTTTTTTTTTGGTTATCTGTCATTAGCCATATTCTAATGTTACAATAACCAGAAGAACAAATAAAGCCAAGAGTGGGAGATGGAATTCTGACTTATTAAGGACCTGAATATCAGCATTCGAAAACTTAACTCCTTCTTTTTCTATGTCAGAACGTAAGCGACCATGGCTCCCAACAACTTCCTATGCCTTAGCCGCGTTCGCCCTTTTGCTAAGGCTTCTCCAACCGTTCCTTCATCCATTTACACAAAATCATCAAGTGTGACTCGTTGCCTTCAACTATATCTCTTGCCCTCGGTATACTCAGTGAGGATTAATTTTTCCAAGCCCTATTTCCTCTATGCGTCTCGACTTTCACGACATAAGTAATCATGGCTTGTCACAACTTCCTATGCCTTAGCCGTGTTCGCCCTTTTGCTAAGGCTCCTACAACCGTTCCTTCATCCATTCACACAAAATCAAGTGTGACTCGTTGCCTTCAACTATATCTCTTGCCCTCAGTATGCGCCGTGAGGGTTAATCTTTCCAAGTCCTCTTTCCTGTATGTTCAAGGAATTTCAGCTGCCTTCATGATTCTGATCATAATTCTTTTTGATGCCATTTTCTTTAAGACTTCTTTGTTGCTTACTCGCTCCGTCAATAGAAGTCTCATTATTCTTCTGTAGAACAACATTTCTGCTGCATCTTGTTTTCTCCTCATCCGTGGAGAGATTGTTCAGCATTCACTGACTGCTGTATAAGAGAATGGATAACACATAATACAATCTCTTTTATTAATTTCTAACGATTTTTTGCCCGTTTCGCAGCCATATTTGGAATGCTTCGTTCGCTAGTGCAGGGCGTTTTCGGATCTCGGTGCCAATCTGCAAGATTACACGCTGTTTTTTTATCAAATCTTTTCAAGATATCGCACATATTGGACTTTAATGTATGAACCTTGTATGTTCTGCGAGTCGTGATGGGTATATTGAGCTTCATTTAGCGGTACCCCAGTGTCACTTTTTTGGCGGGCTATTCACGCACTCGACAACAATAATAATAATAATAATAATAATAATAATAATGATAATAATAATAATAATAAATATAAAGAAAAATAAAGAAAATAATACAATATGATCCCTATCCATGCGGATACATATACATGTACATTATATATATATATATATATATATATATATATATATATATATATTTGGTTGGATTGATGTAAGTTTGTGACCCTGGGTTTCATGCTTTTGCGATCGCCAGACAAACTCTGACGATCGCAAAAGCGTGAAACCCAGGGTAACAAACTCACATCAAGCCAACCAAATATGTTAGCTCTATCTTTGATATTGAGCGCTTTCTAGTAATTACTGCGCATATAATATATAAATAATTATATATATATATATATATATTTATTTATATTTATATACACACACTTTTCACATACACACACACACACATATATATATATATATATATATATATATATATATATATATATATACAAGAGAGAGGGAGAGAGGGAGAGAGAGACACAGAGATTAGTAAACATGTACACATATACATATACCCGCACCGACAGAGATAGGGGATGCCTAGGATGAGAGAAAAATAATAATATATGTACGATCTTTATGTATGATCATTATACGAAAATAGCTGTTTGTTTTAGTGTATGAAATCTGTATGCAGAGCTAGCAATAATGATATAGGAGAGAAGCAGTATTATCTTTAAGAGAGGGTAACTGAATAATAATAATAATAATAATAATAATAGAAAAATAAAATAATAATAATAGCAAAGTGAATCAATAATAATAGAAAAATAAAAAAAGTAATATTATGTAAAACAAAATAATAACAATAATAGAAAAATAAGAGCAAAATAAAACAATAATAATCATAAGAGCAAAATTAAACAACAACAACAATAATAATAATAATAATTTTGAATGAAATATAATTATGAAAGTAGAAACAATAAAATAAGAAAGATGACGATGGTAAAGGTACAGGGGTGGGGGCTGAAGAAAAAGAAGGAGGGGTGGAGAAGGGGGTTTCAAGAAAAGTAATAACAGGATTTGAAAATGCATTAATAATTTTCGCCTTTCTTTTCATTCGTCAGAAATCTTTATCGGTCTAAATTGTTATTTTTTGGCATTTCAAGTGCTATTATTATTATTATTATTATTATTATTATTATTATTATTATTATTATTATTATTATTAATTCTTTAAATAGTTTGTTCTTATGGAATGCCAAAAAAAAATAGCGATTTATGAAAACTGAATCGAAAGATTTGTAAAATGCAAAAAAAATCAAAATAAAAAAATATATTTTTAAAATCATTCGATTAGTCCAACAAAAAGATTAAAAAAATGTAGGCGGCAAAATTCTTCGGAGAATTTTTGATAAAATTATTTGCGTTTGTTTTCGAAGCCAAAACAAATTTGCAAGTTTTTGCAGGCGGGAAAACTGTTCAGCAAATCGAATCTTTTCATAGTCATTTATTGTAAAACACATATTTATCAAATTGAAAAAGAAAGCGATGACAAAACTAGATAATATTGAAATATATATATATATATATATATATATATATATATATATATATATATGTGTGTGTGTGTGTGCGCGTAAACAAAGAGAACGATATATATATATGTATATATATATATATATATATTAGGTTGGTGCAAAAATAATAACGTAATAATGTCGGTTTTTGACGTATTTTTTAACGTCAATAAACGACATTATTACATCATTATTTTTGCACCAACCTAATACATACTATCTCTCAATATATACAGATAGATATGAACACAATGTGACAGATAGAGAGATATGAACTGACAGTAATCGATCGATCGATCGATAGATGTGAACACTCTGTGATAGATACATAGATAAATGTGAACACTGTGATAGATAAATAGACAGATAGATGTGAACACAGTGATATATATATATATATATATATATATATATATATATATATATATATATATATATATATATATATATAATATCTCTCAATATATACAAATAGATATGAACACAATGTGATAGATAAATAACTAGATAGATAGATGTAAATATTGTGATAAATATATATATATATATATATATATAGAGAGAGAGAGAGATAGATAGATAGATAGATAGATAGATAGATATGAAGTGACAGTGATAGACAAATAGATGTTTGGTGGATTGTATATATCCTTGTGTTATTTAATGTCGGAAAACTTTGGTTGCTTTCATATTTGTGTCTATAGCTAACCTTTGGTAGTGTTCACTTCCAAAGTATTAGAAAAATCTACGGAATGCCTGCCAGCTGACCCCCAAAAAATCTAATAAAATGAAAAACCACCAACCGATAAAACAAAAATCAAGAGAAAAAACTTATAGATAAAAGAAAAAATAACTGATTACCTCCTTTTCAATGTCTTATCAAGCCATTGCAGATTATTTAAAGCTAGAAAATATTTTTAGATTGTTAAATTCCTTTTTGTGGCGGGGAGATAATAATGGTTTAGTGATACAAGTCTTACTAATTAACCCATAGCTGAAGGGAAAAGAGGTGAATTCTAACCTTTCCCGAGGGTATTTGCGCCTAAGTGAATATAACAAAGCCAACAGGAATTAGAACTCGTTCCGCCGATTATCATTTCTTAGTCATTATCCATTACACCACCCTTACATCCCCTGCTATCTCCAAGCGGCCACGCATATATTTACTAACCAGGCTCGATATTGCTTATCTTCGGTGACTGTACGGGAACCGGTGTTTCAACGTGATATGGCCGTAAGCTATTTTTTCTTTATGAAACAATATTTTGAACAGGATAGGTGTCCTTCCATTACTTTGATATCTTTAAAACGTTTTTGGTAAGAAGAAAAATAGCTTTGTAGAATTTGAAGGCTCGCTGTCTTTAATGAATATATTTTTTAACTTATAGCTTCTTGGTTTAACCCTTTGAGCCCTGCGTTCCTGAACAGTGTTAACCTTTCTGCCTGAGCTCCTGAGTCAAAATTCGCGAATAATTGCTATGTAATGTTTCACGGTAAATATAAAAATAGTTACAAGTGTTTACCCACCGTTCAACAAGTAGATGGGCATTAAGCCATTTTTCTCTACCACTGTTCAACTGGCGGCTGGGTATTACGTCATTTTTCTCTGCCAAAGTAAAGCGGTTGTCAGAGCGCAAAGGGTTAAGATTAAGCCTAAGTTCAAAATTATATCGTTGGAATTTAATCCCGGTGATCAGTGAAGGCCTTATAGCACAGCCTTATAAAATTCATAATAATTGCTATGTAATGTTTCACGGCGGATATAAAAATAGTTACAGGTGTTTACCCACCGTTCAACAGGTAGCTGGGCATTAAGTAATTTTTCTCTACTACTTTTCAACCGGTGGCTGGGTATTACGTCATTTTTCTTTACCACGGGTAAACCGGTGGTCAGAGCACAAAGGTTTAAGTTTAAAGATTCTCAAAAAACGTGTTGCCGACGAAATTATCACTGGGTATCACGATTTTTGTCCTTCGGTTGCAACTGTTATTTCCTATTTGCTTACATGTAGAAGGTATGAAATATGACTAAAATTTCCTTCAAACTTTGCTTTTATGACCAGGGTTATGATATTTCTGAGATTTATCTATCCCCATTGAGAAAACTGGCGAATGTAGACATTCGCGCAAAGTAGAAACAAAATGGCATATAATTCAAAAGTAGAATTTATTTATTCTAGGATTACCTAAGAGAGAAAACAAAAAAATTAGAAGTGAGAAGTAGTGGAAGCGCTCGCATTGCTCCTCTGAATACGTCTTCACGTCCTCATTTAATTTACTAAGATGAGCGCCAAGGATATGGACTTTGAGGAACATCCTGCAGTCCATTTTATTCGTCACCAGGGTCTCAACAAGCTCCACATAGTTTTCGGCCTTGTGATTCCCCAGGAGGCCCCGAGCTACTGCGACAAAGCTGTTCCACACTGATTTCTCCCTTCTAGTGAGCTCTTTAGGGAATTCCTTACACGCTATGATCTTCTTTATTTGTGGTCCGACGAAAACACCGGCTTTGACTATTGCCGAAGACAGTGTAGATAAGAAGTCTTGATGGCTGCTGACTACTTATCTAGAGCTGTGACAAATTGTTTCATAAGGCCGAGTTTACGTGCAATGGAGGAAACAATATTTTCCGAGAATACAATCTTGGTTAACATCAGGCATTGTTCCTCCCCACACAGAACATGGTCCTATGCGGCCAGTCACGTCTGTAGTAGTGTGTCTCTGCAGTCCACAAAGGGCACAGATAACACGGAAACATGGTTAAGCCGCTTTGGAGACCCATCACGAAGACCACCATTTTGAAGTCTCTGATAACCTCCCAAACGTACTCTTCATATTTCAAGTCATCTAAGTTGTTGACATTGCTGTATTCCTCTTTAAGCTTCACCGAGGTAGCCAGGGGAAGAGATCGATATACGTTCCCGTGATCGCTCCTGGATGAGCAATCGATGAAGAGGCGCTAATCGCTGGGATTACAGGCGATTCCAATTGTCTGGAACAGACCGGCTGCATTGTGGCAGAATCAAAGCCCACCTTGACTGGGGTTACAGGCGATTCCAATTACATCAAACAGAACGGTCACATTGTGGCAGAATCAAAGCCCATCTTGACTGGGCTTACAGGCGATTTCAGTTGCCTCGAACAGACCGGTCCCATTGTGGCAGATTCAAAGCCAATCTTGTCTGGGCTTACAGTCGATTTTAATTGCTTCGAACGGACCGGTGGCAGAATAAAGCCCATCTTGACTGGGGTTTACAGGCGATTCCGATTATCTCGAATAGACTGGTAACATTGTGGCAGAATCAAAGCCCATCTTGACTGGGATAACAGGCGATTTCAATTGCCTCGAACCGACCGGCCATATTGTGACAGAATCATAGCCCATCTTTGCGAGTGAAAAAGCTTGAAAAACGCTGGTAACGCTTTCACCTAAGACTAACACATTTTGTCTAACAAATTCCAATGCTTGAGTACCGACACCAAAATTTCGTAATTGAACTTTATGAGACTAAGAACTCTGATCAGGTCGTTGAGGTTTTTTTTCTTGAGGTAGTATAGGTTTCTCTCCTCAGCAGTGCCTCTGTAATTTGGATCGATGGTTTCATCCTCTCCTGAATTGCTGTTCTATTCTGAAGACGGATGCGATCTCTTTGGAGGAGTGGGTACGGGGAGCTCAGTACTGTATGCTACTGGGGCGATGGATGACAGAAGGTCTGGATATATGTTAGCAGGCCCATTCTTGCCAGTTCGGCATTTTGGAACTGTCCACTATGCAGAAGGAGCAAATTCGTGGGACTGCGAATTTCATGGCGCTCTATTTAACCCTCTTCTACAGAAGGAGGCTAAGGATATCATGGACCAATGGTGTTAGCAACGATGAGGTCTTGGAGAGGATGCAAACAAGGAGGAATCTTAATTCACATTTAAAATCGGTCTACATTATTGTTATTATTTATTAGGTTGGTGCAAAAATAATGTCGTTTTCTCACATAGTAACGTATGTGAGAAAACGACATTATTTTTGCACGAACCTAATACTTAACATGAGGAAGGGGCAGATGAAATTTCTGGGATACGTAATGAGAAAAGAGGGTTTGGAGAATCTGATACTCGGAGGTCAAATAGAGGGAAAAAGAGACAAGGGAAAGCAATGCATGATATACCTGGTGGGCTTAAGCAAGTGGATGACAGAATGTGATCTGGGGGAGTTGGCAGAGGCACGAAACTTATTGAGAGCCACAAGAGATAGGAGGAAGTGGAGAGCCATGATCGCCTACGCCCTGAAAGAACACGGCACATAAAAAGAAAAGAAAGTTTTTCCAATATGTACCGTCCTGGAAAATAGCAAAATAAAAATATAAGTGTAAATATACAAATATAATTTACCCTGTATTATTGAAAAATTCTAAAAAAAAATTACATTTTTGATTTTTTAAATTTCTCAAAATCGTGTGATGGATGCATAAAATTCTGATTTTGGGCTCCATTTAATATTATACCAAATTCCACAAAAATAAGGATTCTTGAATACTGAACATCCCTTATATACTGTATGTTTGTGGCTCTTGCCGGTGACCCAGTACAGAAAACATCCATGGTACTGTGGACAGAAATGCGCGGTTGTTGAAAAATTTCATATATCTTTGTCAATAACACAGGTTTAAAAAAAATAAAACTAAAAATATTTAATTGTAAAAGCGCTTGTTTCCAATGGTGAAGTTGAATTAAAAAGAATTAAAAAAAACTTGTAATTCCATCGGATAATTTATTGTTAAAACATGTATATTTCGGGAAGCTTTTGCAATCCTTGATCACTCTTAAGAAATAAATGAAACAGTGACTAAGCTATATAGTATACGTTATAAATTCAAAGTAAAAAAAAAAAAAAAATAGATCGAATTGAATTCGTGAGACTTGCGTAAGCTGAAAACATGGGAATTGCTTACAGAAAGAAAGAAATGTCATTTCGAAACCAGAGTAAAAAAAAAATAAAAAAATAACCAGCATGGACTTCCCTACTTCAACGGAAAATGCGGAAAAATTAGAAGTATTTTTATTTATTTTTTTTACTTTGGTTTGGAAATGGCATTTCCTTTCTTCTTTAAACAATTTTCACGCTTTTAGCTTATACTTGTCTCGCGAACTCAATTCGATCGAATTTCTTTTATTTAATTTGAATTTATAATGTTTACAATATAGCTTAGTCAGTGTTTCATTTATTTCTCGAGAGGATTGCAAAAAACTTTCCGAAATATATCTGTTTTAACAATAAATTATCCGTTGGAATTACAAGTTTTTATTCTTTCTTTAAAAATATTTAAATTAAAAAAAATTCCCAAATTTTTACACTTAAAAATTCCACTATTCAAACGTGCAAAACATTCCATCTTACCTTCTACAGTTCTTTTACATAATTCTCACGTGAAATGAGGTCCCCCAGGGTTTGTTTTGATCCCCGACAGGAATGCTGAAATATGCTTTGTAGGAAACACTCATTTTAACAGATGTTGCTACAGAGTACTTTTTCGCGCTTGTAAGAAATTCGTCACAGTCATAGCAAATGCGTCTGCCGGATGCTTACAACTTGATGCCATCTGTGACGAATGCATCGATCAACGACGACTTGTCTGCACTTGGACATCGAGAAGTAAACTGAACTGTTGACCTTACGTTCTCTGTATTTATTCTGGCATCTGTGTTGCCAGAACGTTCTAGAAATCCTTGAAACTTTTAGAAATTTCTCGAAAGTTCTTGAAACTTCTAGAAAGTCTTACAAAATTCTGCTTCAGCAATCCGGCGCTGAATCCGTCTGAAATATAATGGAAAAATAGGTTAGTTTTAAAACACTGCATGTCCAGATCACAAAAGCAAATGTTGAAGGAAATAATTACCATTTCCTTTGTTTTCTGGCGAGGAGCATTTAGGAAATAATACTTACTAATCAAAGACAAAAACAAAACAAAAAAACAAAACAAAAAAAAACGTTAGAATTTTGTTACACAGTGAATTACATAAAAAATACCGAAGACAAAGCAAACAGTGTCAGCTTAAAACATAAACAAACACACACACACAAAATCCAAACACTGTAAATTTTATCTTGAGGAGAGAATAGCTATAACCAGGCCAACTTAATAAACTATCTGAACAAATGCTTACTACGTTACTAAAAACGAATACCCAGTAAAATGCTACCATGAAAATTCAAATATGTAATGAGGAAAATGTTAACAAAACCCTTATAAAATAGCTTACAAATAACAACATTCAGAACTACAATTATTTCTACTCAAGAGACTCTAGAATAATTTGAAACATAACAGTTACCAGTCATCCAGTAACCATTAGTATAATACAACAGGTCTTGCTACCCATAATGCACCCTCTATTAGTATATATAAAGAGGCGAGCTAAAATGCAACACACATGGCCCAAAGATTGTGTTCAAGCATGTAACAGACAGACACCACTTGGTGTTGACCTCAGTGTATATATATATATATATATATATATATATATATATATATATATATATATATATGTATATATATATATTATTAATAGAAATCTTATCATTATAAGAAATTATACTCGCTCTCGGAAAACCTTCGGTGTATTGATTTGCAAATAGAAAAGCCAATACCAAAGGGGGGTATAAAAAAGAAAGAACCAAGAACATGTACGTTAACCGAAAATAATCGTCCAGCAAACGAGTTCAAGGCCCCAAAAAAAACCGGATGCGAGTATCCAAAACAACTAAATAAAGTGCTCAATACAATCAGTAGAGCAAACCTAGTTAAACCTAGATTGCCAGACAAACCTACCAAGGTTTCACCTATGCGGATCGTCATATATATATGATTAATGTATATTTGGGCAGTAAACTTTCTTTTAAACATCTTTCCTTAAATAATAAAGGTAAATTTAACGAATTTTTTATTTACTTTTTCCAGCATTCTTACATTTTCCCGTTTGGTGGAGTCAGTGAGTCCAACATCTCTTCATATCATTCATTATCCCAAGCGCTTTCGGCCACTTCCGTAACCATTTCCAAGACGGTTTTGTTTGTGGTGTTAATTTCGTTTCATATTTTGACAGTGTTATTTTGTGTGGTTTTGAAATCCAGTAGGGACATTAATTCCGAGCCATCGCGTGTTGGGCATAGCTAGAATTCGAGTGGGTAACTTTCTATATTTTTTAAAACTTTCAGCACATCGCATTCCCAACAAATGGAAAAAAAATGTAAGAACGATGGAAAAACTAAATAAAAGAAATTAATAAAATTTTACTTATCCGATATATCTAACGAATTTCTGGTTGGCTGCTTTACATTGTGGACGCTTGTTTACAAAAAAAAAAAAACAAAAACAAAAAAACAACAAAAAACAAACTTTGAAGCTACAGCGATTAATTTTAAAATAATTATAACAGAGCTCTCTTGCGCGTGTTTCCAAAAATCACAAACGCAACAATCAGAGTTACATTAATTTTATCTTCACAGTTACCTCCGGAGGATGATTTCGGAGAAGATCGAAAGTACGGCGCCTTCCTTGATGAATCTCAACTTAACATCAAGTAGATAATTAGAGAACTAGAAAGGATTATTATCAAAACAAATAAATATATTTCTATATTATTCAATGAAACATACTTGAATAAATATATGCTGCTTAAATATATATATATATATATATATATATATATATATATATATATAATTAACAGCACTCCTGGCCTGACGATTGCATTTAGCATGAAACAGACTGTGGCCTCTAAGTGTTGACTTCTATGTTCACTTTTATATATATATATATATGTGTGTGTGTGCGTGTGTGTGTACGCTACAGTTGAAAAGTTTGGAGACCCCGCTTCTAAGTTTTTTTTTAAATTGCCCCCAAAGTAGTTGTTTTTTACTTTAAACAAGAGAAAGATAAATGGTTATATGGTTAAAAAAAAGTGAGATATGATTTTTTTATTAATTTTATTATAGCAAAAAATTTTTTATGATTAAATTTTGCTCTCGTTAAAATGATTTAAATGCTTCAAAAATATAAAAAAATGCATTAAAAATAAAATGCTTTAAAAATAAAATGCTTTAAAATGCTCTCGTTTTTCTGATTAAATTTTGCTCTCGTTAAAATGATTTAAATGCTTTAAAAATATAAAAAAAATGCTTTAAAAATAAAATGCTTTAAAAATAAAATCCTTTAAAAATAAAATCCTTTAAAAATAAAATGCTTTAAAAATAAAATGCTTTAAAATGCTCTCGTTTTTCTGATTAAATTTTGCTCTCGTTAAAATGATTTAAATGCTTTAAAAATAAAAAAATGCTTTAAAAATAAAATGCTTTAAAAATAAAATGCTTTAAAAATAAAATGCTTTAAAATGCTCTCGTTTTTCTGATTAAATTTTGCTCTCGTTAAAATGTCCTCCTTTAGCGTTGATTACTACCGCACAACTTTTTGACATTTATTGCAGAATTTCACAAAGTATAAGGTTTGATAATTGATTTAAAAAAACAAAAAAAACAAAAACAAAATAAAACAACTATAACGGATAAACTTTAAATTTTAAAATAACATATTCTCTTCGCACGTGTTTTTGAAAAATCAACATCACAACGGAATGCTGATATTAGCGCAATTATAACAAGTTTGTCTTTGTAATTCGCCCCTGAAAATTTTCTTAGAAAATACCGTACTTGGGTTAGAAAAAACTACGACGTTTTCCTTGATGGATTTCATCTTAACATCACGAAACTGATTAGACAAGTGGAAAGGATCAGTATAAAAATAAGTCGACAAAATATCTATATTATCCAAGCGGTTACTCATCTAGGTAGTGACCTGGTTCTAGCCAGTGGGGTCGCTCTATCACCCCCAATGGGGAGCAACTTCCTGGAGACACGAAATAACCACTTCTAATGTGTATGACGTGTAAAAACCAAACTCCACGAAAACACTTTCTAACTCTAACAATCCCACGTTCGGCTCAGCCAATCAAAATCGACATCCCTATTTTGTCTACCAGCTGATCCCAAGGTCAGCCTCAGAAGGTCTAAGCCAAAAACAGTGCCACTAAAAAATAATAGTCTGAAACTATTATTTAACACTCTCGTCAGATTGAGACCCCAACACTCTGAAATGTTTGTATTGGAGCTTACGGCGAGAATAACAATAATTACAACATGGCCTTTCTGGAGGAGTGATTTGCGCCATCGTGATCTTTTTCTCGCAGACAGTGCCCAACTGATGTTACTAGACTGTGCAGTCGACAAAATCAAAAACAAACAACGCGTATGAGCGAAATTAAAAATATAAAATGGCGACAATTTACCCTTCGCATCCTGTAAATTTACCCTTCGCATCCTGTAAATTTTAAATTTCTTTCAGAAAACGACTTTCTTGTTCATTAACTCTCGATCATTTTGGTATTCACTGATCCGTGATTTTAAATTATCAGAACATTTTTTTTAACCACGGTGTCCGGATAATCGAGGAAGTACTAAAATGCTAAAGAATTGTTTAGAACCAGTCACATATTTCAGAATGACTGTTGATAGAGAACTTTTTACTGTGAGCAACCATTCCCATGCTCTGTGGCCACAAAGCTTACCATTTCCAGTATAATGTCAACGCTTAAAGAGAGACTTCCCAAGAACTCGCAGTTTGAATTTTCAGCGGACCCTAGTTACTGTTTCTTGGAGAGAGCATAATTATGATACGATTGAAAATCGATTTGTTTTCCATCGAAAACAACTTATTTTAGCTAGTTTCGACAACTTACACAAAGTTATATTATAAAATATTTGGTTTCATGAACCTTATGAGTACATGGAACATGTTCTTGCTAGAAACGCCATTTTTCTCGAATATGTTGTTTTCATAACTAAAAAACGCTAATTCGAAAAGTAATTTGGTGTCTGAAAACATTCGAAAATTATTGTAAATCGATATGTTTTGGATCGAAAACCTATTGATTTTCAATAATTTTTGGTGCTTTCGAATGTTTTTAAACACGAAATTACTTTTTAAAATAACTTGCGTTAAGTTATGAAACGTGAGTGAAATTGCATTAATTTAAGCTATATTTTCCATGCTTTCATAAGTTTGTAAAAAAAACTATTTTTTAATATAAATTTATTTCAACTGACAAAACTTTTTAACATCAATTGTTTTCGATAGAAAAGAAAACGATTTTCAATAATTTTAGGGTATTTCAAACACCAAATTACTTTCTAAATTCACGTTGTTTTAATTTATAAAAAAAGTAACCTTGGCGTAAAATGACGTCTCCAGTAAGTAGTTATTTCCGTGTATTTATAAGGCTTGGCAAATCAATTTTTTTAATATGTAATCTTTCGACACTTTCTTTTTTTTTTTAATTAATTGTTTTCGGCTAACGTCATTAGGCCCAAACTTTTGACTTCAGACTAGCACAGCAGTTTCCGTCATCCGAACACTTCCGCCCAACCAATTTAGCCCACAAGGCTTGGGCCAACCCGTAGTATGTTTTCAGGCACTTTCCAAAGGTGCCGCAAGTTGATTCCCCAGGCCGATGACACCAAGAAGTCACCTTTTCTCGCCATGGCGAGATTGAAACCCGGCTCTCATATTCGGAAAGCAAACGTTCTAATCCATAGACAAGTATGTTAATATATTTTTTTTAATCATTTCACTCTATTCAAGGCAGTAAAGCCACTAAGACACCAGGGGTTACTGAGTGTGAAAGAATAAGCAAAACAGAGAAACATTACGGAACGAGAACAATAGAAGATTGATCAAGAAGACAATAGATAACAATTGACATTGCATTTAAATTTTTGAAGGAAAACCTGACTGGAAATCATTGTGTCCTTAAAATTAATCGTTTAAAACTGTAATGACAAAAGTACGCAGGTGTAAGCTTTAAGAAAGCTTTATTCAACTGAGAATACAAGGTTCGCATATAATGTCCTTTTATAGTCCCAGTAAACAGAAATGGCTCTCTCAGAGAGGAGAGTAACAAAACAAGGGGAGAACACTCTAGATTATTCATAATAAAAAAGTTTTGCTATTTTTTCTTTTTTATGAATATTAATTCAAAAAAATGGTGCAAGTTATATGCTGTGAGGCTATAGAAGCACATAATTACACCCTAGACAACACCTACAAATTTGTACAGATGCATAAACGCCCACAAACACATACACAAATATATACAGGGTGTCCCTAAGGTCTGTACACAAGAAATCTCATTAACTCTATTTTTCATCGCTACAGATTAAACATGGTTTTGTCGAAAGAAGAATGAACTGACTTCTTTTTCTGGGGTATGCTAAAGGAGAAGTTGTAGTTAATGAAAATCACAGATGCAACGAACTTGATTAAACGCATAAAGAGTGAATGTGCTAAAATTGACGGCAATCTGGAGTCATTGCATTGAGTTCACGTGAATTTTGCAAAGCACATCAACCTTTGCATCACAAATGATGGAAATCTTGCTGAAAATATTATTTGTTAATATTCCAATTCAATAAAATGTTGAAAATTTTATTTCTTGAAAGTATGACTTTTTGCCTATGCGTCCACACTTTAGGGACACCTAATATATAGTCACGCATAAACGCATATCAACACATACGCCCAAATACAAATATACACACATGCGCGTACAAGCACATGCAAAAACACATGTGCACAGACAAAATACATATATACATACATACACACACACACTGGTACAAACACAGAAACACATATACAAATATGCATAAATATATATATATGTGTGTGTGTGTGTGTGTGTGTGTGTGTGTGTGTGCACGCGCACGCTAATATACACACAAGTAGACGCAAACACACACGTGTCATTTCAGGTTGTGGGTGTTCATAGCTCTCTACAACTTCTTTCGTATTGTTCTAAGCAATCTTTGACTCATTATTAAAGGGTGTTTCATTAAAACGGATCAAAGTCAGCAGTAAATAAATCAGTGCTATTGATGAAAATTTATTTCTTTCTCTATTGGATCATGTTATTTAAGTCATGGCAATTACATGTAACAAAATAATATCGCTCAAATGTCCGCCAAATCTGAAAGAAAAAGAAAAAAAATCATTAGATGATTAAACTTGATTCACATTTAAAATCGCTCCAAGTTATTGGAACGCCATTTATTTTTCTGTCTCTTTGTTCTGAGATCCAATTTACATAAACGAATATTTCCCGCAGTAAGTTGCCGTCTCTTTCTGCGGTAGACTGGTTGCCAATCAAGGCTATAGGACCCAATATCTCTTGCTATTCAAACCCTAGTTGGGTGGTAGGGGAGAAGAGACGGATTCCTACCTTTCCCAAGGTTATTTGTGACGAACCCCAATGGAACTCGACTCTCTGATTTCTCCCCTACAGAAGGACTGATATTAAATCACAGTTCAGCACGCTTTTCTTTGTTTTCAATGAAACTTTCCTGTTTATACATACAATTTCTTATCCGAAAACTCTATGACGGGACACTTTTCGGAAATAAGATTTTATTTCCGTACTTCGGAGTAGTAATAACAGAACGCAATCTCAGTCAAGTAAACACACATCTTACTTTATATAACTCGTTTATAAGCGACTGTATTCAGACTAGATTGAATCTCACGCAAAAAAAAAACAAAAAAAAAAACGCTACTGACGTGATTATGTGAACATTGAAAATAATTGTTCGAAACAATTATTTGAAAAACATTTATCTGAATTATACATTATTTGAATGAAAATTAATCGAATGGAATATTATACTAAACTAGCAACAAGCCCCGGCGTTGCCCGTGCTTGATTCAAAAATCGTACGACTCATACAGCAATCGCTATCACTTGACTTAAAATATTTTTGCCCTTCCTTGCCTTTAAAGGAGTGCACTTTGCCGTGCTGATGTTGCTACATGCCTTACTTCTTACCTATCTCACACTGCGAATTTTTTCGAAGCTCTAAACTAACCATTAAATCTGTTACGAAAAAAGAACTAAACAAAATGAACACAAAACGATCAGCTTTAAAAAAGAACTCGTAACTGGAAAAACCGAATGAAAAAAGAATGTTAACAACAAATACTTTTTCGCACAGAACCCAGTTCTGTGGAATCAGAATCAACGTTGATTTAAGCAAGCGAATGAGCCAATTGGAGTAAAGCGCCATACAGATTTAAATTTTTCCCACTTGTGACGAATGCAGCTATCAATTTTTTTTTTTTGCATGCTAGCATGCTAGTTAGCATTCGTGTCTGTCAACTGTTGGCTCTCACGCTGCCCAACAGAATCTTCCTGCCTATTCGTGGCAGCCAGGTATAGGCTCTTACTCTGGCCAGTAGAAAATGGCCGCAAAGTACATGAAAACTGCCGTAGAAGCATGAAAATATCGATTATTTCCACTATCGATGGGAGTTGGGAAATGCAAAGTCGGTCTTGGTCTTCGCGCTAACTTGGAGCATGTGCATGTAAATTTTGGTGCAAATCTGTCGAAAATTGCAGCCGCGCATTCGTTACACACAAACACACACACACATCTTACCTTTTATAGATCGAGATAATAATTATTCCTAATGTAAATATCGTTAATAAAACAATTTAGTAAGAAAAAAAATCCTTGCCTTAAGTTATATGATACTGTACGCAAATACTCAACTACTGAAGACTACACGTAAAAGATGCCACGAAGTTTTTATGTTTTTTGTTTACGTATCGGTATTTCTTTGGTTCTGTTTATATTTTGGCAACCTGCTCTTAGCTTTTCAATATGAATTTCTTGCAAGTCCTATTCTCTTTTAAGAGCGTCTAAGAATTTCCATATTAGGGGACGATGGGATAACACTTCCTGCAAAAAAGCCCTATACTATCCGTCAAGGTCGTATTAGTTCTAAGTAAATCAACATTGACTCTCTCAAATCAAGACCACATACGTATTTCAAACATAGGTATTTCAAATAATTAACATTGTGTATAGTTTCCCTTTTGATTAATTTCCATTGAAACAATTTACAATTCGAATAAATGTTTTTCGAGTAAGTTTTTCGAACAATTTTCTGACTTAAGTAACATGCACTCACGCAAAACGGAGAACAGCCTAATAGATAAAAGCGTAGGTTTCTGAAATATTAATAAAGGTTTCAAAATCAGTATCAACACAGACATGAATCTGTAATTGAAACAGTAATGACAATTCATCTTGAGCTTAAGAATATAACGGGTAACCAGCACTTAAAACGGTATACCTGTTTAATGTACTTAAGTGTATACTTTTTTTTTAATCTTGTACAAGCCAAGTCAATTTTAGCTTTTTGACTTTAATGCACACTAAACCAATACCTATCTGGATCTAATGAACGGAACTCATTTATAAGCAACTGTCCAAAGATTTGACTAAATCTTATGCAATTCTACTCCAGACGTCAATGTGGCTTAAACAACATACACACACACACACGCGCGCGCACACACAAACAAAAGGAACAAAAGTCTAGTAGATAAAAGGGTCGGTTCCTGAATTTTGTGGCGTAGTAATCGTGAGTTCAGTCCCTGGTCCAAGTAATAGATTCAAACTCAGTGGAAACAGGGTGAGTATTACCTGGGCATCACTAGACACGGAACAATATGAGATTCCCCGCCCCTCACTAGAAATGGACAGCCGAACGAGGATAAGTCCACACACACACACTGCAGATTAAATAAAAGGTCATAATCGAAATTCCTTAAAGTTTGCGATAATAACACAGATAAGGATATCAGTCTGAATATAAAAATGTAAATAATGATGATCCATTATCCTAGAAATTCTGCCAGAAAAAGAAAATCTAAAAGAAAAACGTAAGATTAAAACTAAAAGTGTTACTAAATGCTTCATTTTATTCCGTATTCAAGAATTCTACCATTTTACCAATTCTACTAATTCGACCTAAGCATTAGAAAAATATAAAGCATCCATTTAAGCAACTAATTCTTGGCTGATGAATTATTTTCCACCATGAAACCTCTTTCCTACAGATGCAATGTTGCAAGCCTCTTGCTACACTGCCAAGTACCTGCAGAGAAAGGGTTTAGTCTCCAAAGACATTCTTGCTGACATGGTTGACACATGATGACAACGTTGCAACTTTATCAACTGTGGGCATTTAATTGAAGGGAAGGGAGATTCTTTAAGAGAGCCCAAGTTCACGATCTCCTGCAACTGCCACCACCGAGGAAAAAAAAATAATCGTGTTCCCCATATGGAGATCGGTGACAGACAACTGACTATAAATCAAATAGCCGATGCTATTAGGATATCCCGTGAGAGTTGAAAATATTCTGTACAATGAACTTGTCATGACGGAGGTTTATGCTCGGTTGGGTGACACGTCTTCTGACACCTGATCAAAAGCACACCAGGCTGATGACATTACAGGAAAATCTGAAATTGATTGTGGCAGATCCAGCTGGTTTTCTTAAACGTTTCTTGACTGTTCATCACTTTGAGCCGGACCCAAAGAGACAATCCATGCAAAGGAAAGATCTTAACTGTTTTGTAGGAGATCAATTCCTCTACAGAAAAAAAGGCGATATACTTGTAAGGTTTTTACATATTAGGTTGGTGCAAAAATAATGTCGTTTTCTCGCATAGTAACATATGTGAGAAAACGACATTATTTTTTCGTTTGTATTACTGTTTTTCTATTAATGTATTTGTTTCAGTCAATTCTTCTCTTGTGTTTTTATTCTGGCCCTCACAAGGCCACAACAGTTACATATGACATTATTCAAAGCAAAAGATAAATCTCCGTAACTGACCCGCAAAGGATGAGCTCAACATGCCCTCATAAACAATACCCCTTAACTGTAACCCTCTATCACGAATGGCTTTTCGGCTTTGTACAGGGTGAAAATTATTGCAAAAATTCCGAAGCAATCCGAATACCAGCCAAAAATAACAGCGTATCTGGTTAATGTCTTCGCTTGACGTTATACTATAGTTAAGCTAATCTTAGATATTTCTTTTTTAGTTAGTTCGGCTAGCGCTAATAGCCTCATCTCCATAGCCATGTTCTAGGCAAAACAGGGCGAAGCAAATATTTGCGTGACGCCTACTGTAGAGAGAAGTCTGTCAATCCTATTAATATAGTGAGTCTGATTTTCACTTTGAACTCTGTTACTGTGATCCTATGCCAGACAATTATGTTTGTAAAATATTTCCCCTTGACGAACAATACATCCATCCATAGAGAAGCATCTCCAATTTCTAAAATATTTACACATATATATATATATATATATATATATATATATATATATATATATATATATATATATATATATATATATATATATGAACTCTTGGAACGTAAACACAGATTTGCTCATATCTTCTGAGAGGTCGTAGCTTGAACGCTTGCAAGAAAGAGCGCCTGTTTTTGGTATACGTAAAAATCTCTCAGAGACATACACACATAAACATGTCCAACTAAACGCATGTTCCCCTATGTGTGTGCACACTCCCAGATCTATGTACACGGTGTCGTGTGTTCCGGCGTGTAAACATTTTCTCCAACGTTTAACGACATTTTCTCCGCATCTCTCGACACCTTTCTACCGCTTTTCCCGCCATCTGTGCGACTCCTGCCGAGAGCGATTCTACTGTCTCCCACCTCACTCTCTTCTTTTCTTTCAATCCGACTTTCACTTTCACTTTCTCCTTTTCCCCTCTTTGCGATGCAATCTGATTACTCCTGTTTCCCGCCGCTTCTGTTTGTTTTTCTCCCGTTTCTAATCATTATTAAAGTCGTAATCGGGTTTTCGCTCAATCAACATGGATTCCGTAATTACAACTTTTCGCATTTTCATCCATTATCCAGTTACTTGCATTTTTTTTCATCCCTGTCCTTCGTCTCCTTCCCCTGCCATTTCTTTTCACGATCAATTCTTTCGCCACTTTTACAACGACAATCTTCCACCCCTCTTTGACTGTTTCAAAAGGCTTCAGATCCGGACCCTGAATTTTCCTCCAACACTATGTAGAGTTGCTTTAAGTCCTTGTCACCCCCCGTTCATTCTTATAATCGTTGCCTACTTTCTTTTTGTATGTCTTTATTTCTTTCCTGCTTTTCTTTCTTTCTTTCTTTCTTTCTTTCTTTTTCGTTTTTTATTTTCCTTCCCTCCTTCCCACATTTCTTTCTTTCTTTCTCTCTTTCTTTCTTTCTTATTTATTTTCCTTCTCTCCTTCCCGCATTTCTTTCTTTCTTTCTTTTTAGTTTTTTATTTTCATTCCCCTTCCTGCTTTTCTTTCTTTCTTTTTTCTTTCTTTCTTTCTTATTTATTTTCCTTCTCTTCTTCCCGCTTTTCTTTCTTTCTTTCTTTCTTTCTTTCTTTCTTTCTTTCTTTCTTTCTTTAGTTATTTATTTTCCTTCTCTCCTTCCCGCTTTTCTTTCTTTCTTTCTTTCTTTCTTTCTTGCTATTTATTTTTCTTCCCCCGTTCCCGCATTTCTTTCTTTTCGTCTTTTCTTTTTTTTCTCCTCATTTTCCTTCTCTCCTTCCCGCTTTTCTTTCTTTCTTTTTTCTTTCTTTCTTTCTTTCTTTCTTTCTTTCTTTCTTTAGTTATTTATTTTCCTTCCCGCTTTTCTTTCTTTCTTTCTTTCTTTCTTTCTTTCTTTCTTGCTATTTATTTTTCTTTCCGCCTTCCCGCTCTCCTTTCCTTCTTTCTTTCTTTCTTTCTTTTTTTCTTTCTTTCTTTGGATGCCGCTTCTAGTATACAACTCTCCTTCGTCTTTCATTGCGGCTTCTTCAGTTTTTGGCGCATTTTCAAAACCATTCAATTTTAATCTCTCGACGACGACTACTTTCTATGTATCCTTGTTAACCTCTTCACACCCACAAATTCCCTTCCTAAATACATTTTTCTTACTACTTTCGCCTTTATTCATTTTTCTCTGATGTCCAAAACCCGGAAGCCACAAAAATCTTCACATTTATCACTTAAAAAAAACACGGCATTTAGCACAAGACCCAAAATATATTAGATTGGGTCGATGATTATACACAATCTTTATTACACATTATTCTCTCTTTTTCATGCAAATTGTGCATAGCCCGACGACTGACTGAAGAGTTTATAGGTTGAATAAGCAGGAGTGATGCTAGAGCTGTGAAACCTTGTATGCATTAATTTCAACATTAATAACATACAAAGAGGAATATGCAATGATATTGGTCCTGAACTCTTATCTCGATATTCACTCACTTTCCGACCTACGTAACGTAGTTTTCCCGCTCAGCCAGTTATGTGCTATGCGTGATACACGCTTAGGCGATCATGCATCTTTCGATACATGATTGACGAGACAGATTTTTTCCTGCAGTAGGTTGCCATTTCTTTTTGCAGTAGACTAGTTACCATCCAAGGCTATAGAACCCAGTCTGTCCAGCTATTTACCCATAGCTGGGGGAGAAGAAGAGGATTTATACCTTTCCCAAGGGTATTACAACGTAAGTGAATATAAAGGATTTGACTGGAATTTAAACTCAACTCTCCGATTCCTCAATCTGAGATCTGACCATGACTGTTGCTATGCATAGATAATGGCCAGAATAAAAACTTATCCAGCTTTTATAATCACTGTTACACTGGCACTGGCATCAACCAACCATCTTTCTTGAGTGCAATGAGAAAGGTAGTGTTCCATGATTAGAATCTCTGCAACAAAAATTCCCTCATAGCTTAATCAAGAAGAGAATAGATACTAGGCTTTGATCTTATCTTATATTTTCCCACTACTCTTCAGTGCATTATTTACGTTATTCGGACTATTGTCCTCATCTTTGTCGCCATATTTATCACAATTTTTCGGCCGTTGTACGCTCCGGGCTTCTTCAGGTGGTTGGAAGGTCGAACTGATTCTTCAGTGGTAGTATGTGACACATAATCAATTTAATGTTTGGTGCTCATACAGGCCAATGACAACATTTTCCCAGTTCTTGTGACTACTGTCACACTGGTATTGGCATCCACAAACTCTTCCTCTTCAGTGCAAGGGGGAAGCTTCTGCTGCTGAAGGATTGGAATCCCCAAAACCAGTAATACCTCATAACTAAAAAGAGAGGACAGATACGATAATTATTTATTTATTTATTTATTCATACTTATTTAGATCCCCCTCTACGGTGGGAATCTAGGTAAATATCAGTCATTTATGTGCTATACGTGATAAACGTTTTGGCGATCATGTATCTTTCGATACATGACTGACGAGGCAGATTTTTCCCTGCAGTAGGTTGTCATTTTTTGTATGGTAGACCAGTTGCCATACAAATCTATAGAACCCGGTCTGTCCTTTTCTCCTCCCCCCATAGAGAGAGAGAGAGAGGTGGGGTTGGAGGGTGGAAAATAATTATTTTCCCACAAAAAATTGGTAGATACTTTTAAACTCTATCAAAACTGGAAGTGAGGTCTGGGCAGCCCCTACCCAAGTATAGCAACAGTACCCCATTTTCTGCCTAGAGATAGTAGAAGATAGCATGACGAGTCAGGTACTTACTGAAGTGGTACGGGGGGGGGGCAATAATTTTACCTGCCTTTTTAGCGATGAATCTTATATAGGAATTCCACTTGAGATCGGGTGTGAGTTTAAGGGTCAATATCCACTCAAGTCACGGCCCCTCCTCGAGGGGACATCCGTTCATTGTGACTGACGGTAGATCGGGGTCTGAGCGGCTGTGATAGAATGTAACCAGTTTCGTTTTAGAGGCATTGAATGTAACCAACCAGTTTTTTCCCCACTTTGAAGTTAGTGTTAGATCAGAAGAAAGGTCAGCTGCTAATATCTGATCGTCAAGGATTTTAGAGGTGCGCCCTTATATCGTCGTATCATCGGCATAGACGTTTACAGATGATCAGAGTATATACTTAGGTAGAATTTATGTAAATCAGAAAGAGGATTGGTCCGAGAATTGACCTCTGGGGAACGCCTGCTTCTGCTGCCAGGGCCTCGGAAGACTGTCTGTTAATAACTACCTTTAGGGATCTAGCTGTTACGTAAGATTTTATAATAGAGAAAGCCCTCCTTTTTAGTGATTTCATAGCTGAAGAGCTTGTGTAGCAAACATTTCTGCCACACCTTGTCGAAGGCCTTTGAGATATCTAATGCTATCGTCCTTGCGGTATTTGTGTCGTCAAGGGACTCACTTATTCTGTGTGTAATGGTAGTTAGGACGTCAGCAGTGGATCGGGATGATCAAAACCGATACTACTCGTCGCACAAGAGGTTGTTTCTATCCAGGTGCTCGATCTTCTTGTTGACTAAGGCCTCAAAAAGCCTACTAATGATAGCGAGGGAACTAATGGGTCTATACTGGGAGAAAGAGGATCGGTTGTCAGCGTTCTCGAAGACCAGGCATACGATTACCACCTTCCATTGCTTGGGAAAGATTTCTCCTTCAAGCAGCGGTTAAATAGCTTTACTAGAATCGGGGATAATTCTGGTTTGATATTCTTAAGGATGACCACTAGAATTTTGTCTGGGTCAGTGGCTTTTTGCATGTTGAGGCTTTTGAAAAATTTAAAGATTTCTCTAGCTGAAATGAGTGTTTTACTGAGACGTGGGAGAGTGCTTTGTCATCTAACGTTGAGTTTGAGGCAAAGATCACGGCGAAGAGCTTCGCCTTTCCTGTCGAGGATGATAGGACCTCGTGTCCGTTTATTAGGTTGGTGCAAAAATAATGACGTAATAATGTCGTTTTTTGACATTAAAAAATACGACAAAAAACGACATTATTACGTCATTATTTTTGCAACAACCTAATATAATTGTGGGCACAGCCACTTTGCCTCTGTTCATAATTTTATTGGTGAGCTTCCAGAATTTCCGAAAATCTAATTCGTTTATTTTCAACCTTGGCCTGGACAGATCACGCGTAGTTGCATTTTGCGTTTTCCAGGACTCTCTTACAGAGATTGTGGATGGTTTTGAAAATAATGGGGCCAGTCTACACCCCTTCTTACGACAGATTTTCAAGTAGTCGTTTCGGTGGGGGGGGGGGCTATGGATGCAGCACGTTCAGGGTCGAACCAGGCCTGCTTTTGTTTTTTGCTGGAATTTTCTTTTGGGTATGAAACGCTCCATTCCAGAAAGAATCTATTCGGAGATATGGGTAGGATTTTTGGGGACAGCATGTTTGAAGAACGTTGGGAGAAGGAGCTTCCGTCATATATGACCAAAAGCTGTCCCTATCTACCTCCGTATAGAGAAAAAACGTTCTCTATCTAACGACACATCCAGAAATGTCATTGGTTTGGAGTCAATCTGGAAACTCACTAAGGAAAGTTCTGCCGTGTCAATGGGGCTAAAACTTATTCTGGGCCTTTGTCGGGTCAGGATGCTAAAAAAAGGTCGAGAAGGTTTGCCTGATGTCCCGTCGCATCCGGGTCTCGGTCGGTTTCTTCAATGATCTGGGTTAGTTCATATCCGATGGAGAAGTCTCTGCAATATCTGCCTTCTCCATCGGTTTTGTTAGAGTTGACTAACAACTCTTTGTGGTGAACATTGAAGTCAGCGCACATGTGAAAGATGGTCGAGGGATATTCGGTGATGATGATGTCAATTCGCTCAGATATTCGATCGAAGATTACCGACCCTTCATCCTGAGGACGAAACAGGGCAAAGACGAATGTGGTACTATGGATAAGTACCACGCCGAAACACATATAAGGGAAAGCAGCGTCCTCGTTTTTTGTGTCCCTGCCATAGGGAAATTCGTCCTTGATGTAGTCACCGAGCCCGTGATCATGGTCATTTAGGTGGTCGTATTTTGTTATAATGCGTATATATATGAAAGTGTTTTAATATATACAGGGTGTATAAAAAATACTTTTACAAAGTTTTTTTTTTGGGGGGGGGGAGGTTCCTTACACCAAAACAAGTAAAAAGTCCATATAAGCATATGGCGTGTACTTAGATCGTCTTCGACAGCCTGTAGAATGTTTTCTTCGTGGTCAGGCGTATGAGCAGATCTCGGTCTTCCTCGATCCATAGTTTGTGGTGTCACGGATTATGTCTCATCAACCCGACGATAGACAGAAGCAAAGATTCGATGAATCGGCTGCCTTCGTTCCGGGAACGCAATCGGACACAGCTGTGTAACCTCGCGTCCATTACCATTCGCACGGCCGTACGTAAAATTCACATCTGCCTGCTCATGATATGAATATCCTGCCATTGTTAAACGGAACAATTGTCAGTTAACTCACTACTATACACGTCAAACGTTGAAGACAGAGTAGCCACAAATGTACAAGAAATGACAAATGTAACCTAGTGTACATAACAACACATCGCCATCTGCCGTAAACTTTCTTTAAACTCAACTCAAAAATGAATTATTTGTGGATATATGTTTATATGGACTTTTTGAGTAAGTTCACGTTTACTTATCATCTCTCAGTTGCGTCTGTCTTTAGACAGAGTGCGCTCAGGAGCTTCTCTGTCAAAAGACAGAGGGGCAACTGAGGAAAATAATACTGAAGAGGTGCCCAGTCCTGGGGAACAGATGCCCGAGGCCGCGCTCTCCCATTGCACCAGAGGAAGGGAACGGTGCTCGCCCCGAGGTCAGCGCAACGGACGGTTGCGGGGGCTGAGGGGAATTTTTGTTCCTGTCCCGGGCGTACGCGCTCGGGTCCCCACCTAAAAATAGACTTTGTCTCACATCTCGTCCTAGTGGGGGAGATAGAGTAAATACCGTATGTTTATATGGACTTTTGTCCTTGTTTTGGTGTGAGGAATCAGCCCCCAAAATTATTTCTGATACACCCCCATATAACGGGGGTGGGGGGTGGCCAAACCTGCTGAATGTAAGAGCTTTACACCATAAAGTTCAGATGTTTGAGAGTCACAAGACATGAACTAAATTTACACATGTTTTTGTTTCATACGCATGAACATTTACGTTATGTTTGAATCCAATGGGGTCGCAATTCAATACCCAGTAAATAATTATAAAGCTGGACATTTTTCTTATTCATTTTTTATATTTTAACTGTGATGGAAAAAAGAGCTCGGCCAAGATATATCCTCGAGCCGCGTATTAAAGATCAAAGAGCCGCATATGACTCACAAGCCGCGGTTTGACCGCCACTGATATATAACCAATTCTGCCACTGTTAGGAGACGACTGAAAGTAAGGAACCATACAGTGTTTTTCTGAAAGTCTTTTGTTGTTTTTCTTGGTTCTTTTATCAGTACAAGATCCAGTGTTGCTGTCTCATATTTTTTTTCAGGTTTAAATTATTAACAGGACAAAGATGAATGTGGTTCTACGCGGAAACACATCTACGGGGGATCAAAGTGTATCGTTTTTGTGGGCGGTATTAATATCATGGAATCTACTGGCTAGCTGCTTCTTTTTTTTTTTTTTTTTTTAAATATCATGTCATTAATGCTTTCTTTAGGTCATATTTCCTTTTTTATTATCTGCCGGAAGATTCGGTGATAGGCCAGGGGTTTTATGCATTAAACCTGTCTTATAGAGGACAAAGAAAATTAAAAAATCTTTTAAACTTGCCTTTCTTCAGAAGAGCCATATTAATGATCATCAATAGTACACAGTAAAATGTTTCCATATAGATTTTCTTTGTATAATAGCACCAGCAATAATGTTCAATAAAAACACGTTCCTCAGTCACAATCACAGGGGTAGCAAATTATGCATTAATTGGGTTAATAAATAAAGGATAATATACCTTCAGCTTTATGGTCTAAACAATAGGATGTCTTTTTTGGTTTCAATAATATCTTATTTACGGCTTATCAACCTTTTTCAGTTAATTTAAAGCCAGAATTCTTTTTAAGAAATTTTGGATACAATAATGATAGTGTGATACAAGTCTTACTAATTAACCCATAGCTTAGAGGAGAATAGGTGGATTAATACATTTCCCAAGGGCATTTGAGGGTAAGGGACTACACCGAACCCGACTGGAATTGGAACTCGTCTCTCCGACTGACAATTCCAAGTCGTTATCCATTGCATCATCTACACATTGACGCTTACTAAACCTGGTATTCCCGTGAGGTCACCCATTTTGGCACTGACCAGTCTCGATATTGCTTAACTTCGGTGATCGTACGGGAACCGCTATTTCAACGTGATATGGCCGTAAGCATGTTAATCATAATTACAACAGGGATATCATAACGGAAAAAGCCTTTTTTTTTTCAAAATTGGTTTCTTTTTTTGGCTCTTAATCGGATTTTCGCCCATCAGATCGATATATAAAATTCTATTACTTTTGTTAGTCCGTCCGCATCACCCTCTAAAAGGTTTCGACATTGACCAGTCGAAACCAAATTTTGAGGGAGAAGTGCAAACAGATAAGGGGCTACAAAGTACAGTTGGTTTTACTAAGGGCACTAAATTTCAGTATATTTTTTAGAAAAAAATAAAAAATACTTCCACTAAAAAACAAATTAATAACAATATTTTTTGCATATCTTTTCTTTAAGTATTTTTTTTTTATATATATACAAGCATTCAGTCTCCAGTTCGCTCTGTGTTTGCAAGAACTATAAAAAAAACACAAGGCCAAACAAAACAAAAAAAATTGAAATTTGTCTCCAGAAAGAAATATTTACATATTACCAGTTGTATGTTGCATGTTCAAGAGTAAGAAATCCTAAAAAATTTATTCTTTGCTGTTAAAAAGGAAAAAGTAAAAAAAAAAAAAGAATATTTCTTAAAAATGATGTTTACCATGAACTCCTATAAAATTAAATTAAATTAAAGAAATTATTAAACTTCGAAGTAGGGTTTTTGTCAAAGTGTTTTGTCCAAACAAATCAGCTTATTCTAATTTCATGGATTGGTTTACGAAATCGAACGAAACGTAGAGTTTGTAAATCTCGACAAAAATGTTCAAAAATACTAAAAACTGAAGATTTCTAGTCCTCAAAAAATGCATAAATTGGGAACAAAATGGTAGCCATTATATTCTGAAGATTGTTTCCCAAAAAACTACCTCATAGCTCCAAACGCAAGAACTAAGAATATATTAGGTTGGTGCAAAAACAATGACGTAATAATGTCGTTTTTTGGCGTATTTTTTAACGTCAAAAAACGACATTATTACGTCATCATTTTTGCACCAACCTAATCGATATAAACTTCATTTGTCTAAGCATTTTATGCACTAGTATAATTCATAAATTAAAAAAAAAAAATGAAAAATAAGCCTGTATTTAAATATCAAAGAAAAATAATGTCTATTTTCATAATGTCTAAGTCAGTTCGATCAGTTATAAGAAAATAAGTATTGGAGATAAAAAAATTGAATATGTAATAGGCTGCAGTTGGACTATTTTTACCCAACACTGCAAGGTGCTATAAAACCAAAACATTAACCTAACAACACGAGTCATGATCGATATTTTCATAGTCTCGTCATACGGATTTATCAATGTAAATACATTTACTAAAAAAAAAAAAATGATTTTTTTTACCTATATATTAGATTGGTGCAAAAATAATGTCGTTTTCTCACATAGTAACATATGTGAGAAAACGACATTATTTTTGAACCAACCTAATATATAGATATATATATACACACACACACACACGCACACACACACACACACACACATATATATATATATATATATATATATATATATATATATGAGGTGGAATGGTGGGGTAATGGGTAGCGTCTTCGATTGAGGAATCGGAGATTCCAGTCGAATCCATTACATTCACTTACGTGTTAATACCCTTGGGAAAGGTGTGAATCCTCTTCTTCTCCCTCCAGCTATAGGTAAATAGCAGACTGGGTTCTATAGCCTTGGATGGCAACTGGTCTAGGAGAAAGAAAACTCTGAATTCAAAATCTGCGGAGGGTCGTTTGGGGACCTTGTGGCACATAGTGCACCAGGTCTCTGTAATCGGCCCTTCAAAAGGTGTGGATGGTCCTGCACGAAACCTTCACCACTATAATCAAATCTCATGTGCTATACATGCGGGTTGGGGGCCGCTTGTGAATTCCCAATTTCCCATGAAAAAACAATATTGGAGCCGACTCAACCAACCTCGGGTGAATGCCGTTACAAGAACAAGATATATATATATAATAATATTTATCGTATATTCAGGCCTGTATACGAAAATAAATTAATATACTGTTTAATAAATAAATGGAGCGTCTATTCCAATGTGAGTATCCACTAAAAATGATGTTTATAGCGCATCAGGCTGATCCCATTCCGGCAAAACCTGACATTGTTTGACGTAGATCCAGCTGGTTTCCTTGAAAGTTTTCTAACCAAGGATGACTGTTGGGTTCATCACTGAGTCAGAGAGACAATTCATACAATGTAAACACACCCCGGCCTGCCTCACCTGCTCCAAAGACAGTTGTTCGTTTTATCTGCAGGGAAGGTGACAGACTCATTTTTGGTGGATGCAAAAAAGAAAAAATATTGTGTGTATTGTTTATCTTCTAAAGGGCCACACCATCAATGGAGAGTACTAGACCAAGTTGCCGAGGCAGTTACGAAAAGATATCAAGACCGAACGCCCAGAAAAACTGATGGAAAGAGTTTTCATTATTTACATTATTCGGACTATTGTCCTCATGTTTGTCACTATATTTGTTACAACGTTTCGGCCATTGTACGCTCCGGCCTTCTTCAGGTGGTTGGAATGTCGAACTGAACCCTTTATTTCGCTCACTGAGATAGACAGTTCTAGTTCCACGTGCCATGTTTAATGGATGTCAGTTATCTCCTGTTAATTTTCCCTCTGAAAGTTCTCCACTGCCTTAACCGGGTATTGAACTCACACTCTTTGGGTTATGTCACTGGATCTAACCAACGCCTTTATCCACAGTGCCATGAGGACATCTGTGTTTGAATTTATGGGTATTATAAACCTAATGTCTTCAGCAACCTTTTTACCAGTGCTCATATTGCAATTTTTGCTGTTATCATTTCATGTTTTTACCAGAGCTCATATTGCATCTGGCACTCCTTATTATTGGTTCCCATATTGTATTCATTTCTATACTTGGTCGGCTCAGGAGATTTTTGTGGCCTAGCATAAATATGGCAACAAAGATGAGGACAATAGTCCGAATAATGTAAATAATGTACATAATACCTCATCTCAGAAATATAGACAGGAAAGAATTTTGTTTCATTAGGACACGATTCTTTGGTTTCAATGGATTCTGTGCTTTGAACTGGTTGACCACCCTCCCTATTTACCTGATTTGGCTAGATATGACTATCATCGCTCTCCAACATGACGAAATATTGGTGGAAACGAATATCTCAATGATGATGTCATCATAACTACTCTTGATGACATTTTGATCAACAGGATGGAAAATACTTCACCAATGGCATCCAAGCTATGCAACACTGATGAAAGAAGTGTGTTCACCGCAATGGAGACTATGTTAAAAAAAAATAAGCCTCATTTGATCCCATTCTATGAGAGAATCTTAGTCAGCCTGTGAACTTTTCTGCCGAGCCGAGTATACCTGAGTTTAAATTAAACATACTTGAGTCAAAAGGTTTATACTTAAGTTTGCTAGCATCCACTCGAAAAGTGGGACCTTTTAGAGGGGGTGTACCCAGTCGGCATTTATTACTCGTCTTATATGTAAACACGTCAAAACGATAAAGCTTGACTTGTATAGCTGCAATATATTGGCTCTCATCCGCGTTGTTTAACGCTGATTAATGACCTCGTGTGATCTCTATCAATGTCAAACGCCGTACTTGACTTTGGAGCATCGTTCGACGAGAAATCTCCATCATCTACCTCCCTACCTATCTACCTATCTACCCGGAGTGTACAAACGTATCCCTGAATAAATAACCAAATATACAGAGTGTTTCAAAAACTGATATCTTTTGAAATGTAAAGTAACTCTAGTCTAGGCAAATGAAACAAAAGGGGTTTATTGTCAAGCAAGTTAAGATTTATTCATCGAAATTTGAATGAGGAATTCAACGGCATAGCGAGGATTTCACAAGTTTCAATGTGCACACCGCCTCTGACTGATAATCTCCATTTTCTCTCGATGTGCCATGTCTATTTAGGACGTGAGATCGTGGTCCTCCACAGCCGCCTGTCTTTTCTTGCTATCATCAATACTTGCACCTTTCTAGCTATCATTCCTCTACTCATTTGTGGCTTACGGTAGTATCATATCGACACACCAATTCCTGAACGATCACCGAAGTTAAGCAACGTATAGACTGGTCAGTATCTAGATTGGTAATTACTTGTGAATATCAGGTGCTTTATGTTTGGATTTTCTGGTGGTGTAATGAATAATGGCTCGGAATTGTTAACCGGAGAGCCGAGTTCCAATTCCAGTTGAGTTATATTCACTTACAGGGAAATACCCTTGGGAAAGCTATGAATCCACCTCTTCTCCCCCAGTTATGGGTTAATTACTAAGACTTTTATCCATAAACTATTATCATCTCCAAAAATAAAATAAAATTGCGTAGAAAATATTGAGATTTCGGTCTTAAATTATCGACAGATGTCGATATGCCCCTAAACAAAAACAACCAAAACCCAATCTAACCATTTGCTTAAAGTTTAAATTTGCTCAAAGTCATAAATGATTTATGTTCTTGTTTATCAAATGATTCAACAAAAAATAAAATCAAGTTAAAGTGTGTCTTTAATTATACAGGGTGCTTAAAAAATCTCATTTGAGATGTAAATAGCTGAGTAACTCCATAGTCTAGGCAAATGAAACGAAAGGCAAAATAAGATTCATTCATCAAAAGTTGAATGAGAAAATCAAAGGCATGTGAATTTCATGAACGATTTTATAAGTTTCCAATGTGTGCACCGCCTGTGGTGGTCGTCCACATTCTTTTCCTTTACACAGACAGCCTTCCTATTTTAATTTTTCAATGTCCAAATCTGTAATTCAATTGCTACATTTTCAGCGAATTCTCAAACTAACGCAAGCTGCACAGGCTTGTTCGATACGAAACCTCTTTTCTTTTCCAATGAATCGCATAAAACGTTCAACACAATTTGGCGTTGTTTCTTGCAGACATTTGAGATCATTTAAACGAGAATTGATCAACCTGTTATGTTCTTCTGAAAACACCATACTCTTCAAGTACAAATTAAATTCTCCGAGTCACTGGCGTATTTCGTAGAGATGAACTTTAAAATTTCCGTTTATCACTGCCGTGTGACGATAACCTAGGGGTAGGATCTCTGCCTAATGTCAAATCGGTCGGGTTTCGATCTCGGCTTGAAGAAATCGGACGTCTAGCCAGACTGAAGAGCTGTGATACAGCGAAACAGTCTGTCTGCGGCTGACAATATATATAAAAATTTTATTATAATAAATATATCTATATTTTTTTTATAATATATATATATATATATATATATATATATATATATATATATATATATATATGCATATTATAATATATATATTATAATATATATATATACTATAATATTTTTAAAAAAATATGATTCCTTCGCTACATAAGAGTTCTCATGTTTTAAAACGAGAGCCGAAACCATCAATATAATTATTAAAATTAAGTTGAATCAAGGTGTTGGTTCCCGTTTCATCCTCAAGCGAAAATTTAGGAATAAGCTAACTTGTGGTATGCGCGTGTTTATAAGTATGGTCCATTGCAACATTAATTACTATGGAAACGGCTGGGCACGCGATCTTATCTACAGATTCGTCACCTTCGGAAAGGTTATGCCAAGGTAGAGTGTGGGTATCTATTTCAAAGTTAATGGTGGCGGTCACCGTCTAGTTAGTTTACAGCGGAAGAAATTTCATGGCGCGACGGCAGGTCGTTAAGTGTCGAGAGGATTTTGTTTTATTATTATCTATCTGTTAATTTCTTTATTTATTTGTTTATTCTAATGGCTGTTCCGTATACAAACGTGTTGCACTGAACTACAATTTGTTTTTTGACGACTTCACAAAGGGTTTTTTTTCTATTTAATGATTTGGCTAAGCTTTTAAGACTTTTATTAAATTATGGAATTGATTTATTTATCTACTTTTTTTTTTGTTTTTTTATGCTAATTATTTAATGCGAAAATTTGTTCATGTCGGCAAAAAAACCGTTAACTCCTGCCTATGGTTTAATAACTTTTCATTATATATATATAATTATTATTATTATTATTATTATTATTATGCGCACTGACTTAACATTGAGCTCTCCGGATTTCATCCTCCTTGGGATCATCCATACGGATTACCAAGATTTTCGTTACTCATATATATATATATATATATATATGACTAAATATATTGGAAACATGTTTTGCCCTTTCATTCCTCGATATCTCCTTCTTTCGTTTTCATGTGGACATACCCAAAACATGCTACAGATTCTTGCTGAGCACTCCTCTTCATATGCAAATTGGACAGCACAGAAGATGACCCTTTGTTAGGTCGTCCAAAATCCTTAACCACTGATGAACCAGTTTTAAACCATTCACCATGTAGTTTTACATGACATACGTCTCACTGTCCAGGAGATAACTCCATATGCAATTTTCTGGTTCAGTCCAAACTGTTTTAAATGATATCTTGGGGATGAGCAAGCTGTCAGCTGGATCTCAAGAATACTGACACCAGAGCAGGAGCCGAAAAATGTTGGCATTTCCAGGTCACTTCTGACTCGCTTCCAGGTTGATCCTGAGTATTTCCATCGCAGATTAGTGACAGAAGATGAAAACTGGGTTCACCCCTTCGAACTTGAATCAAAGATTCAAAGCAAACAGTGGAAACACTCTGGTTCAACGAAGAAGTTCAAGCGGGCAGCATCTGTTGGCATGATGATGGCTTCTGGTTTTTGGAATTCTGAAGGTGTAAACATGATAGACTTATCTGGAAAATGGGAAAAACTATTAATGGACAGTACTATGCATCAGAATTAATACATTTGAAGGAAGCAATCAAGTCAAAAGGCAGAGGGAAGCTGACAGCTGGTGTTCTCTTCCTCCAGAATAACGCGACAGTTCACACGACTCAAGTTGCAGCGGCTGAATCAGTGAACTGTGGCGTTGAATTGCTACCCCATCCCCCTTATTCACCAGACCTAGCTCCATCTGAATTCTTCCTGGTTCCTAAAATTAAATCCCACCTAAGTGGTCGCCATTTTGGAAACAATGATGAGATCATATATGCTGTGGGGATGTTTTGGGAAGACCACAACGCCACCTTCTTCTGTGATGAGATTGCAATGATTAAGCATCGTTGGACCAAGTACACTGATGCCAAGAGAGACGAGACTGAAACATAGTGAAAAAACAGTCTTGTTTCTCCAACTCCTTCTGTGTGAGGGGTAGAATTTTTGGAACGACGTTTGTATCACTCTAAAATATTTAATTTATCACGATATTAAAGAATAGAAATGAACCGAAAGTTTAGCCATTGCATGCTTCTTCTAATTTCCGTTTCAAAACTTATTTTCGAATTTTCAGTGAAAGGTGCTACGCACATGTATTCGATAATAGATTTTAATCTATCATTCTTTTTTTGTTTGAAATGACTTATATTTCTATATATTAATAAACCATAAAAATATTGTCTTCCAATTATGCTGATTCCGAGAGATCAAATATTGACATCATATCAAATACCTTTTGTAAACTATTCTTATCAAAATCTCCCTAATATGCGTTTTATTATCTACTAGCAATATAACCCGTCTTTAACCGGCTTACATTACTGGGAATCTTTGCCGTTCATTTGGATCAGTTTAAGTTTAAAGTCAGCCGACCCGAAAATCAATATTAGTAACAACATTTGGGTGCAACTAGTGCACTAAATAAGAGTAAACACAATACTAGAGTACATTCCAAACATTAGTAAGAATACTAATAGTAAACGTAGGTATAGAAAACGCAACGTAATTAGGTTCAACCCACCTTTTAACAGTAATGTCAAAATCAACACCGGCGGGATTTTCCTAAATTTAATACAGAAACATTCAGCCATAATACTCAACAGAATCTTCAATCAGAACAATATTAAGATTAGTTACAGCTGCACTAGAAACCTTGAGCAATATATATAGCACAGCATAATAATGTAACTCTAAACAAATAATCAATCAATACTAGTGAGTCCAGCTTCAGATTACTACTGTATTTTTTAAGACAAACCGATAAATACGGCGTTTACTATCTCAGTATTTATCCAAGACCTCCCGTGGCACAAGGCCGGTTATTTTACATGGGGAGATTCCGAAAGCGTAGGCTCGGGCAAAAATTGCCCGTAGACCCCGTATATACGGAGTCGGGTAGCTGTCTACCTTTCCAGACGAGATTCTGCTCTTCGGCATAGCCTCGTCTGGGTTGCTCTCTTCCCGGAGACAGAGAGGTCGACAAGCAGATAACCAGCAGAGGTTTTGTTGTTTTCCTAGTTCCACGTTCCGTTCTCGCGTTTATAAACCTACGAGCGAGTCCATCTCGTCGCTCGGCGTACGACAGAAGTAACAGGGAAAAGACACAGGGAAGACAGTAATGACAAAAAGAAGGAAGGAAGGCATCAAAGAAAATTCAGGAAGAGAGAAGAAGAAGAAGGGGTCGGAACCGGAAGTTAAAGGCGAAGGAAGGGAGAAAACAAAGATAGACGTTTACTACAAGAATGAAAAACTTCGTTAGAGACAAAAAAAAAAAAAAAAGAATACTGAACTGTTATGCGATAGCTGTCCTCCTATATGATAGTGAGGCCTGGAAAAATCTCGTCAAAGATGAAGAAGAGATTATAAGTAAGAAAAATATGGTCCTACAGAAGGATACTGAGGATACCATGAACCGAATATGTGAGCAACGAAGAAGTTTTAGAAAAAATGGAAACAAAAAGGAAATTAATACCTAACACCAGAAAGAGACTGTTGAAATTTCTAGGGCACATACTGAGGAAAGAGGGCTTGGAAAATCCGATACTCACAGGACAGATCGAAGGCAAGAGGGACAGAGAATAACAACGTGTAACTTACTTAGTGAGCTGGAGTAAATGGTAAATGGATGGCGGACCAAGGTTTAGGAGAAACAACAAAAACACAAAATTTATTAAGAGCTACAAAGACAGGGGAATTGTGGAGAGCCATGATCGTCTAAGGGGTCACGGCACATAAAGAAGAAGAAAGAACAGAAAGAGCAGTCAGGCCGAAAGACAGGAAAGAAAATTCAAACATAAAGTTAGAAAGAGAACGACATGTGTTTGTAGCAAGCACAAAACATGTAGGGAGCACAAAACATGTAGGAAGCACGAAACATGTGGCAAGCGCAAACATGTATCAAACATAAACCATGTAGCCATTACAAACATGTAGCAAACACAAAAACATGTAGGAAGAATAAAGACTACACGAAGAACGTACGGACACTGAAACAAGGCGAACAAGTTGAAAAATGAAAGGAAAAGGGAAAGAAAAAAATGCGATGTCAGAGACAAAGAAAATAAAGTAGAAATATAGAAAGACACTTGCACAGATGAATAATAAAAATATATTTCAACAAAGCAGGAAGATAGGGTGCATTAAACAAAAGAAAAAAAACAAGGAGAAAAAGAAGAAAAGAATGAATTTTCGACTAAAAGGTAATAAAGAAGAGCGAATTTCAAGCCGCAAAAAAAAAGAAAAGAAAAAAGGTTTCTATTCACCTAATCCTCCAGTAATGTGTTAAATAGTAGGGCTGACTCGGCTCTCTTACTTTGATGTGGCAATAAATTTAGAAGAAGCAAAATTATGAATTCAAAACCAGTCAGAAGAGGAATGCTCACCGTCAAGATTTCTTATCCTGGAAATACCATTACTGTTTGGCCAATGTCCCTGCAACTGTACTGGCTGCAACGTGACGATTCAGCTGTATCGGATTACTGCGCATAAATATAAACATATTGATTATTGATTTCTTACTGATAAATTGATTCAAGATGAATGGGAGGAGGTTAGGAAGATCGTGCTGCATTCATCTTCCAAGGGGAGAAAGGATGCTTACCCTAAAAATCAGGATTTGAAATCCTAGCGAATGAATAAGAGGAAAAATTATGATATAAAAGGAGTAGAATGACAAAGAAGAAAGATTGCTGAAGAAGAAGAAGAAGAAGAAGAAGAAGAAGAAGAAGAAAAGGGATATAAGAGAAGAAAGAAAAGAAAGAAAGTAAGAAAGTTTAGTCAAGTAGAAGAAAGTGTCGATTAAGATGAAAAAAGAGAAGCAGAAAACAGATTAAGAGGAAGAGAAAGAAAGAAAGAAAGAAAGAAAAGTGGGATATAAGAGAAGAAAAGAATAAGATGAAAATATAATAAAGAAGGAGAGGAAGAAAAAGTGCTTGAAAAAAAGAAGAAAATGTAGGAGGAGGAGGAAGAAGAGAAAGAGGTCGAAGAAGAAGAAGGAGGAGAAGAAAGAAAGAAAGAAAGAAAGAAAGAAAGAAAGAAAAAATGGTACATAAGAAGAAAATAGAAGTGGTTAAGAGGAAAAAAGAAAAATTTGGCGGAAGAGGAAGAAGAGGAAGACTGATTGATTCATCTTCTGCGGTTTATCAACTGTTTGCAGTTTATTTAAAGCCAGAAATATTTTTAGATTGTAAGAATTTTTTCTGAGATAATAATGATTTAGTGATGCAAATCTTACTAATTAACCCATAGCTGAGGACAGAAGAGGCGGATTATAATTTTCCCAGTGGGCTTTGCGCATAATTAAATATACCAAAACCAAAGGTAAGTGGAACTCGGCTCTTCGATTAACAATTCCGAGCCATTATCCATTACACCACCTGCATGTTCAAGCATACAGCACCTTGTATTCCCAAGTGGTCACCCATCTACGTACTGACCAAGCTCGACATTGCTTACGTTCGGTGATCGTACAGGAACCGGTGTTTCAATGTGATGTGACCGTAAGCCAGAAAAAGAAGGCATGGGAGAGAGAAAGAAAGAAAGAAAAAGTTGTATATATGCGAAGAAAGAAATAGGATGAAAGTAAAAAAAAGTTTAGTCTAGAAGAAGAATAAAAAGAAAGCGGCTGTTAAGGCGAAAAAAAGAAAAGAAGAAAACAATTTAGGATGAAGAGGAAGAGAAAAATGTAGAAAAAGAAGAAAGAAAGAAAAAGAGAAAGAATGAAAGAAATACTGAAAGAAAGAAAGAAAGAAAGAAATACTGAAAGAAAGAAAGAAACAGTTGGATATATGCGAAGAAAGAAATAGGATGAAAGTAAGAAAGTTTAGGCAAGAAGAAGAAGAAGAAAGGTAAGGACGAAATATTAGAAAGAGAAAACAATTTAGAAGGAAGAGAAGAGAAAATTGTAGAAAAAGAAGAAAGAAAGAAAGAAGAATGGCATATAAGAGAAGAAAGAATTTTGATGAAAGTTTAGGTATTGATCAGACTCGACGTTGCTTAACTTCGGTGATCTTACGGGAACCGGTGTTTCAACGTAATGTCACCCTAAGCCAGAAAAAGTAGATTCGTGGGATAGAAAAAGAAAGATTACACTAGAAGAATTTACAAGAAAAAAAAACTAAAAAAGATTATTATTATTTTAATATTATTATTATTATTAATAATAATAATAACAACGACAAGAGATAGGAACGATGAAGGAGAAACTATTGCAGGAAAAAAAGAGGAAGGAAAAATTAAAATACGATCCAGAAGTAGAAAAAAAAAAGAGAATAATTGGAAAGAGAAAACGTGAGTCGAAAAGATGAAAACGAGACTAGCTTTATGCATAATGATTTTCCGGCTTCTCTTTTCACGAGTGAGTCGCTCTATTTGGATGTCAATCTCGGCACAGTGCCCAGTTAAACAATTTAACCAAATAAATCTACGAGAATCTTTAATTTAAATAGGTAGCCGCAACACAGTCCGTCCCAGATGGCCAGATTAGCGGCGTGTTTGCCACTGAAAGTAGTCCCTGCTTCACTTCCATCCTCCCCGACCGTCACCTTAAACGTTTATGGCGAATAATTGCTTCTCCTAATCATTACTAATTGCTACAAGGAGGTGCTGATATGACGAACGGCCGGCCCTTGCGCGACAAGATCGCAGAGGATGCGAGAAGGGAAAGATAAAAGAATTTCGAGAAGTGAGACATGGTTGTTGTCGGTGAGAAGCGAGGTTTCTGGGGTCTGGCAGGGAAGGGGAAAAAAGTAAAGATGGCGGTCAAAAATGGAGGCGCTGATCAATCTGAAGTGAAACGAAAGAAAAAATTGTGGCGAAAAAAAAAACAAAAAAAAACGTAAACGAATGAAGAAAAGGATGGAAGTTGGAAAGAAATCAGATATTGTTTAAACCAAAGAAGCGATTATCTGACCGAAGATACCGTTCAAATGTCGGAAGAGATACGGGCCGCGGTAATTTCATTAAATCCCTTCTTTCTATCGTCAGCTTCTCTTTCGTCTTT
>OZ010601.1:58903599-58906099 GCA_963932145.1 Acanthosepion lycidas | reverse complement strand
GCTCCCGATTTCTCAATCCTCGAGCCGTTATCTCTTACTCAACTCTGTGTCTTTACTCAGCTAAGATTAATAATCGGGAAAATATTTTTAGTTTTTGAGATTTTGTTTTGAGATAATAATAGTTTAGTGACACAAGTCTTACTAATTAACCCATATCTGCGGTGTGAGAAGAGGCGAATTCATATATTTCCCAAGGGTATTTGCGCGTTCAGTAAATAAAACGAACCCAACTGGAAATGGAACTCGTCTCTCCGATTAACAATTTCAAGACATTAACCAATACATTTATCCATACATGCAGGCTTACAGCCCCTGGAATTCCCAAACAGTCACCCATCTCGGTACTGACCAGACTCTACGTTGCTTAAGGTCTGTGATCATACGGGGACCTGTGTTTCAACGTGATATGGACGGAGTTACATGCATATCAATAAAGTCTCAGTTTTAAGTGGAAAATCTGGCAAAGATAATCCAGATGTGCCAGATTAGAATTTGAAGACAATTTACAAGCAAAACACGTTGCTTTATCAGCTGAAGATCTTAACACATCATCTTGAGGGAAGAGAGAAGGGATAGAAGAATTACTCTTGTTTAATACGCTATTACAGAGTTGCCAGTTGTCACGTGAACCAAACTTGTTAGCGGCTATAGATTGTCTCATTCTAGCAGCAAACAAAGGCTTACTCTCTTTGGGGACACGTTTACAAGTATTGCGAGCAGATATAAATAGACGTCTGTTGTGATCAGAAACGTCACGCTGGTACACCCGAAAAAAGTGATTCCTATGGGCTACAGTCTGGTGTGAGTCAAGGAAGAATGTTGTCGTTTCAACTGATATTTACGAGAAGTTACAAAAGCATTAATGTCGGCTTTAAACCAAGAAGAAACTTCTGTAGCATAATTCTCAATAGGAATTTCTTTTTCATTTTTCTTTCTTTCCTTCTATAAATTCTTTCATTCTTTCTTTCAACTCATTTTTAGTCGTTTTCTTTGTGTTCGTAGTTGCATTCCTTCCTTTCATTTCATTCTTTAAACTCTTTCATTCTTTCTTTCTTCCTTTCATTCTTTCATTTATTCTTTCTTTCTTCCAACTCCTCATTCCTTCTCTTCTTTGTGTTCGCGGTTGTCCACCTTCGTTTTTTGTTTCGCGTCTTTCCTTCCTTCTTTCCCTCCTTCTTCCTTTCTTTCTTTCATTCATTCATTCGTTCTTTCAATTCATTTTAGTCACCATTCCTTCACTTTTTTATGTTCGTAGTTGCCTTTCTTCTTTTTGTTTCATTTGTTTCATTTCTTCTTTCTTTCTTTCCTTCTTTCCTTCCTTCTTTCTTTCCTTCTTTCCATCCTTCTTTCTTTCTTTCCTTCTTTCTTTCCTTCCTTCCTTCTTTCTTTCCTTCTTTCCTTCTTTCTTTTCTTCCTTCTTTCTTTTCTTCTTTCTTTCTTTTCTTCCTTCTTTTCTTCCTTCCTTCTTTCTTTCCTTCCTTCTTTCCTTCTTTCTTTCCTTCATTCTTTCCTTCATTTTTTCTTTCTTTTCTTCCTTATTTTTTCTTTCCTTCTTTCCTTCCTTCTTTTCTTCCTTTTTTTTCCTTCTTTCTTTCTTTCCTTCTTTTTTTCATTCTTTCTTACTTTCTTAACTTCCTTCCTTCCTTCTTTTCTTCCTTCTTTCTTTTCTTCTTTCCTTCTTTCTTTCTTTCTTTCTTACCATCCTTCCTTCTTTTCTTCCTTCTTTGTTTTCTTCTTTCCTTCCTTCTTTCTTTCTTACTTTCCTTGCTGCTTTTTTTCTTTCTTTCTTTCTTTCCTTCTTTCTTTCTTTTTCTTCCTTCTTTCGTTCCTTCTTTCCTTCCTTCTTTCTTTCCTTATTTCCTCCATTCTTTCTTTCTTTCTTTCTTTCCTTCTTTTCTTCCTCTCTTTGTTTCTTTCTTTTTCTTTCTTTGCTTCTTTCTTTCCTTCTTTTCTCTTTCCTTCATTCCTTCCTTCTTTCCTTCCTTCTTTCTTTCCTTCTTTCCTTCTTTCTTTCTTTCCTTCTTTCTTTCCTTCTTTCTTTCTTTCTTTCTTTCACTATTTCTATTTTACTTTCCTTCTCTTCAATTTCTTTCTATTCGTTTTTCGTTCGGCCGTTGCCTTGTTTCTTTCTTTTTTTATTTTGTACTTCACTGTTTTATTCTTCGCTTTCTACAATGTCTTTTTCCTTACGTTCATTCCACACTACTACTTTTCTTTTTTTTTCATTTTCTTTAATCATCATCACTTACTTCTTCTTCTTCCTATTCTTCTTCTTCTTCTTTTTCTTCTTCTTCTTCTTCCTCTTCTTCTTCTTCTTCTTCTTCTTCTTCTTCTTTATATCCCTCGTCATATCAAATATCGGTTATTCAATTTCTGTTTTCCCATTAATTCTCTTTTTTCTTCTCAACCAGCAACACTTGCAATATTTTCTCGCTAACCAAATGAATTGTGCATGAAATTTACACAAAGAATGTGTTTTTTTATTTTCTTTTTCTTTTCT
>OZ010601.1:58871099-58898599 GCA_963932145.1 Acanthosepion lycidas | reverse complement strand
CCAGTGAGGATCGAAGTCACTACTCAATCGTAATTGATCTAGATAGACAAGTTTTCAAACCATTGCACCACGTCAAAGTGAACCTGTAATTTAGAAAGCGTAGCTTACTTGTGGCACAAGGCTGAACGCTTGGCGTACCCAGTTAGTGTCAAGATTAATATATAGTCGTAATTGATCTAGCGAGATAATCTTGCGGTCAGTTACACCACGTCGAAGTGCCTCGATGATTTAGTAAGCCTAGCTTAGCTGTGGCATAAGGCCAAATGTTTGCAGTACACAGTGAGGATCGAGCTCACTGCTCAGTCGTAATTGATTTAGCAAGACAAGTTTGTTAACCATTACACTACGCCGAATTATTCTGTACCTCTCATTGCATGTTGGAAGTTTTTTTTCTGAAGAACTCGTCTCTAAGACGAGTTGATGTTTAAAGAAGGCTGGGAGTATCCAATGACTAAACCATAGTTTAATTATTTCACTTAAATTGATTAAAAGCCTTCGATGTCGGCCCTCATGTATGTTCGATTTTAAGTCTCTTCCTATTTATAGAATATGAACTAGCTTGGATGTGCCGGGGTGTAATAAATCACATTTCGGAATGAGAAATTGGATATTCGAGTTCGAATTCCAGTTATATTCACCTAAGCGCAAATACCCTTAAGGAAATGGATGAATCCACTTCTTCTCCCCAGCTATGGGTTAAATAGCAGGAGAGAATAGCAACCATTCTGACACAATCTGTAAAGGCAGCCTACTGCGGGAATTACTCTGCTAAGTCAATAGGAAAGAGACATGATCGCCCAAGCGTGCGCCATTCATGGCCCCTAATGAAGGATATTAAAATCATTAAAAAAAAAAAAACTAATAAGGGAACGCTACTCTTTAATTAGCCAAACTACATTTAGATATTAAAGTTAGCTTATACTTCTGCTAAACATAGTGGAGTATTGGATAGCGTGCTCGGATTGACGAATCGGCGAGCCGAGTTAGAATTCCAGTTAAATCTATTATATTCACTTACGTGCTAATACCTTTGGAAAAGGTGTATATCCTCTTCTTCTCCCGCCAATTATGGCTAAATAATAGGATAGACCGGGTTCTATAGCCTTGGATGGCAACAGGTCTACTGCAGAAAGGAAATGGCAACCTACTGTGGGGAAAAATCCTTTTTTTTTTTTCTTTTCCATTCCATTTTTTGAGAGTAAGAAATGTTTGTAAGTTTTATTTTGAAAGTAGAAAACAAATTTCATATTAAAACTTACCGAATACAATTCTCAAGCGCCTATCGAAGTAAATGGTTACTATTAGGTTGGTGCAAAAAATAATGTCGGTTTTTGACGTATTTTTAACGTCAAAAAACCGACATTATTTTTGCACCAACCTAATATTCGGTTGGTGCAAAAATAATGACGTAATAATGTCGTTTTTGACGTATTTTTTAACGTCAAAAAACGACGTTATAACGTCATTATTTTCGCACCAACCTAATGTTAAAATGATTAAATTAGTCAAGCTTCGTTTAGATATTAAAGTTGTATTTCTACAAATCCTTTAATCAACAGGAGTCTCGTGTTAAGTGATATTTAACGTTTAAAATTTAGATTATTTTTTTTCTTTTTCGTTCTGTTTTTGGGGCGTGGTAAGAAATGTTTGTAAGGTTTATGAAGGAAGTGAAAAGAAAAAATATAATAAAGTTCACTCAACATAATACTCAAGAGCCACTTAAGGTAGAGGTTTACTGTTAAAATGGTTAAGATGAATGAGCTGTTTGATATATATGGAAGAAAAGGTGGTAGAAAGTGTAGATTATGTGAAAGAGAATAGATAACGGGGGAACTTTGGAAAGATTATTCATTTTTATATAGATTAAGGATAATGACACGTTTATTTTTTTAAATTATTTTCGGTACAGAAACGTGTTAATTTTTTTTTTTTTTTTTTGTATTTCACAATGATATTCATCCTGTACAAATCCCAAGATAGAGAGTTACAGCCTAGGAAGATAACGGTTAATCCTAGATTTGAATAAATTAAGATTATAGTGATCGAGGAAGCATTCTCTTGGGAGTCAGAAAAAAACTTCCATAAAGCACGGAATCGTGGAAAGAAGCTGCTTGATTCGAACTTAGATCTCCCTAATAAAATACAAAGGGAATAAGGCTGGTTCGTTAAAATGGGCGTGGCATCGAGGAACATAGGGCGTGAGGGTTAAAACTGGTGAAACTAAGGAACGTACAGTGGGGGCACAAAAAAAACAGGAAATTTGGTAAAATTTATTTAATTGTTGGGTTTTTTTTGTTAGTTATTAGGTTGGTGCAAAAATAATGACGTAATAATGTCGTTTTTTGACGTATTTTTGAACGTCAAAAAACGACATTATTACGTCATTATTTTTGCACCAACCTAATATTTGAAACAAAAGCAAAGGATAGAAATTTAATAGCTTCAATTAGAACAAAAATATAAATGTTAGATATGGTGTTCAAACTAAAGAACACTAGCAAAATTTCTTGGCATCCCCAAGTTGGATGTTCTTTCTTAAAGAGGGCCATCACCTCGCGATGAAAATTTGGTAACTATGGCATCCTGGAACAACGAATGATTAAAAAATCTATATGTTAGTTAATTTTTTTAGTACATTCATTAAGTAAAATATATAATTTTCTTAACGTGTGACCTTTGTCAGAATTGAAATATATTGATTTTTTTTATCCTTTAAGAAGTGGGAGGGGGGTTTTCATAATATCGATATGGTGTAAAATCGACCCTTCCAGATCAGACCAGAGCCAATGTCCTCCGATTTGAAGGCGCAACTTGCTCAAGGACATGTAACCGTTGATTCCATAAGGGCAACTCTCTGCTCTAGCCGTTGACTTTAGTTTCAGTAGCCAATCTGTCCAGTGATGACGTGTCATCACCGCCCTTGATATACGGAGTACCCCACACAAAAAAAGGAAATTTGGTACAATTTATTTGGTTGTTGGAATTTTTGTTACAAAAGTAAAAGTAAAAATTTAGTAGCTTAAAACAGAACAAAAAACAAATGTTAGATGTGGTGTTCAAACTAAAGAACTCTGGAAAAATTTCTTGGCATTTTTTCAGTCTCCAAGTTGAATGTTCTTTCTTGAAGAGAACAATCACCTCACGTTGAAAATTTGATAACTATGGCATCCTGGAACTACAAATGATTAAAAAAATTTGTATGCTAGTTAATTTTTTAGTTCATTTTTATAGTAAAGTATATAGTTATTTTTTTATAGGTTAGTTAATATTTTTCGTCATATAGTAATTCTAAAATTTCCTGTTTTTGGGTGGGGGTCATTCTTTTTAGACTTATTCACCGTTCAGTTCATGGTTCTTGAAAGGACTTTGAAGATGGAAGCCAGATTATGAATGCTGGTACCATCACTGAAGGTTTTAAAATTTTCCATCGAAATGGCAATAGAGTAGCAAGAGGCTTGCACCGATTCGCCCGTGAGAAATGAATTGTAGGGTGGAAAATAATCACCCACAAGAATTCGGGGACACGCTTGGACTCTATCGCGGCTGGGAAGTGAAGACTGTGCAGCTCCTATCCATATATGGCAACACTACACCTTTCTCGGCCTGATCTGACTCTTGTAAAGGTAAGGGATGGCAAAAGGAGACAGGTAGAGAGAACTGACCATTTTACAGTATCTTTAGCGATGGATTGTATGTACAAGTTCCACTTGAGATCTGGGTTAATATTAGGGCCTGATAGGCGCTCAAGGCACGGGACCTCCCTAAGAGAACACCCGTTCATCGCCATAGAGGAAATTCAGGGACCACACTACGATGATAAAACATGAACAGTTATGGACACACAAATATATATAATTCTGATTATTACTATTGAGGTGTTTGTAAGTGCCACCCGATTCCCCTGCTATAACAGTATAAGACGTCAAGGAAATCCAAGAGGCAGCTGCTTACTGCGTTCCAGGAATACTTCCATCAATAGACGCCGGATAAATTGTATGGCTTTGAAGGAGATTAAATATCGAATTGATATGTCTTGTAGTTTTCTTTTTAAAGCGCCAATTCGATACTTTTTTTATCAGAAGGTTATGATGCAGATATATAAGTACATACGTATATATGGAAACTTTGACATCGTTTATTGGTTAGCAAGTTTGTCTCTTTTGCCCAATTACGATTGAATAGTGAGTTCGATCCTCACTGGGTACCTTATGCTTGCAACCGTAGCCACATCTAAGCTACGCTTAGTAAATCATTATAGAGGTGTATATAAGTAATTGCAGTAATAATTTCGTAGTTTGGCAGGCCGTATTTTATTAAGTTTTGATGTAAAAATTTTTTTACTGCATAATGTTCGAGATATGTGATTAGTATTGAACCAGGTGCATTGACATGGAAAGAGACTGCTGCAAAATACGTTTTATCATTAAGTAAGGCAATTATTTATGCAAATACAGTGTAACCCGGATATAAGAGACCCTGATATAAAAGAAACCCGGATATAAGAGAGATATTCTCTGGTGGCCCAAATTAGAGCCTGTGTTAATGTATATAAATTAAACTAAACCCGGATATAAGAGAAACCCGGGTATAAGAGACTTCGTCTCCGGTCCCGACAACTCTCTTATATCCGGGTTACACTGTATATAAAGCGGAAAAGACATATGAGAGACGCTGTTTGGTTACATTGAGAAAAACGCAAGAAAGAAAGAAAGAAAAAGAAAGAAAGAAAGACAAGACGATAATACTCTTATGCGTTTAACGTCTGCTTCAATGAACTGGAAAACGTTGTCAGTTTTGAATATTTTCATTTGTACCCTCTTACTTCTTTAAATAAGGACCTGCCTTCATAGTTATGTTTGTTATTGCAATATCTTGTTAATGTTAAAAACTAAAATATTCAACGATGCAATAAGAGAATTTCCGCAAGTGAGTTATAAGTCGGTGAAGTCGCAAGGGGCTTCTTCGATCATTTAACTTAAGAATTAGGATTCATCAGAAAATAAAAATAAGAAAACTGTTATTTTGAAATTTTATGTCCGCCATAATAAATCCTGAAGGTTTGTAAGACCTTTTCGGATTCTCATTGCCATCTAAATAAATAAACAGCGAATTATGTCTGTCCGTTCGTGTGTCTGGGACCCTGAACACACATGCTCTACATAGACATATTATACCTTTTTGAAATGAGAGTGATTCCGGGATGGAAAATATGCCCTTCATTTAGTGTTTGGATATCCAGAATTTAAAAAAAAATAGTGATTTTAAAAGTTTGTAATTTATATATAAGTAACAAAAAAATTTGTGAATTTAAAATACCGTAATTTCCAATGTATAATACGCATTTTTTCTAAAAAATAATGAGCAAAATGAGGGGTGCGTATTATGCATAGCTACAAAAATCTTTAAAAAATTGCCATGAAATAAAATAATGAATTATCATAAAATAATAAATTATCATAAAACTAAATTAGTATAATATTCTGTTTTAAACGATTTTTTTTAAAAATAAGAGTAGAAAACGCTGGCCGTAAGGAAATTGGAATGGTACAATTTAGATTACCAAAACAAGGGGTGCGTATAATGCATGAGTAGAAGCATTTTTCCACGCTTTCAGTACAATTTTAGGTGTGCGTATTATGGATAAAAGCGTATTATACATGGGGAATTATGGTATTTAAATTCAGTTTGAAATACCACCAAAACTTTGTGAACTGAGAAAATCAATTTTATTTCTTCAAAATGCCAAGAACTCAGAGTTAAAGAGAGAGGTTTGGTGATGGGAGGTTCTGAAGTTCCACGGAGTTTGGGATTTGAAGAAATTGAAATCAATTGACGTTCCACGGTGATTGTGATTTGAAGAACTCAATTGTCGACCTGAATAGCCCGAATACGAGTTAAAGTGAGGTTTTGGAGTTCCACGGGGTGACTTGAGGAATTTAAAGTTATTTCTTCAAAATTTTCATTACTGTTTTCTAAGTTGGACCAGAGGTTCGCTTAGTTTGGGACTGGACGCACAATCAGCCATCACAGGAGCTAGCTGAAAAGTCCGGGTGTGGTTTTTAAGCTAGTATTAAACAAAGCCGACGGGAAAACTTACCATTGTCTTACTTTTCTTTCTGATTTTGTCTGTTATCTTTCCTGTATAAATCAATATACCGTGTGTAACAGCAAAATTGTCCAAATCGTGTAACAGCAAAATTGTCCAAATCGTGTAACAGCAAAATTGTCTAATTGTTAGATTAAGCTTTGAGCCGTTCGATCTTAGAAATGATTAAAGATATCTTACTGGAATTCTTTGATGCTTTTATTACACTATTGGACACTACTTTGAGTAATGTGAATGTGTAATCACTCTCCAAGCTTAACAGAAGAATTGTGATGAAATCGATCCTAAACGAAAATGACATGTTCATCCTTAATTAATCATAGCTAAGGATCGGAAGCTCATGAAGGATTGATATAAAGTTCCAATATATATATATATATATATATATATATATATATATATATATATATATATTATTTCAGGATCATTTTCCCTCTTATTCAAGATGATCTTCGCCCTCTCTAAGCTTCTAACTTTCTGTCTTAGATTAACAAGTTGCCTCACGATTTTATTTTCAAGATTTCTTTCGCCGCTCTTTGGACTGCCATAGCTGAAACTTCTTTCTCACGTGCCAAACGACTTATGGATTGACTTGAACCTTTTTTAATTGATCTCCTTGAAATGATGAGCCATCTTCCTGTTGTGACATCCTGATCCAGTTTTCCTCTCCACTGTTCACAGTTAAAAAACTTATTCATCGTTCTCATGATGGTCTTTGAATGGACTTTGAATATAGAATCCAGAGTATGAATGTTGGTACCATTACTGAAGGTCTGAATGATCTTATTTCCTCTCACCATTGCTCAGTTGGACAGAAAGGGGGACTGACACTAAACGATTTAGAAAATGTTCTCTTTCTAGATGAATAACTAAAATAGTTCTTCAGCGATCCTTACGACAAATTGTATCAAAATGGCGAAACTCTATAAGTTTAGTGGGTTTTTTTCGATATTAAAAATTTTGTGGGATGGACAATTATGGTGTTACACGATTTGGATAATTTTGCTTTTATGCCCGGTATATATATAACTTAAGTAAACGTTATTTATATTGATAGATCTGATAGAATTCTGATCATGAAAATCACTTAAAAATATAATTGATATCGCATGTGGATAGAAAATGAATTCAGTAAATATATAGAAATAGAAAAGGGCGCAAAACAAAGGTAAAACAAATTATTCAACCAATACAGTGATGTGATTCTGAGAGAATTAGAAATCCTACAAACATTCACTGCTGGCGGATCACGGTCTTAACGTTAGATCTGTTAGATACGTTGTAATAAATATGGCAACAAGGATGAGGACAATAGTCCGAATAATGTAAATAGTGTACATAATACCTCATCTCAGAAATATAGACAGATACTGAACGTCCGAAACGTTGTAATAAATATGGCGACAAAGGTTAGGACAATAGTCCGAATAATGTAAGTAGTGTATATAATACGTCATCTCAGGATTATAGACAGATACTGAAAGTCCGAAACGTACTAATAAATATGGCGACAAAGATGAGGACAATAGTCCGAATAATGTAAATAGTGCACATAATAGCGCATCTCAGAAATATAGAAAGATACTGAACGTCCGAAACGTTGTAATAAATATGGCGACAAAGGTGAGGAGAATAGGCCGAATAATGTAAATAGTGTACATATTACCTCATCTTAGAAATATAGACAGATACGGAACGTCCGAGACGTTGTAATAAATATGGCGACAAAGATGAGGACAATAGTCATAATGATACAAATAGTGTACATAATACCACAGATACTGAAAGTCCGAAACGTTCTAATAAATATGGTGACAAAGGTGAGGACAATAGGCCGAATAATGTAAATAGTGTACATAATACCTCATCTCAGAAATATAGACAGATACTGAACGTCCGAGACGTTGTAATAAATATGGCGACAAAGATGAGGACAATAGTCATAATGATACAAATAGTGTACATAATACCTCATCTCAGAAATATAGACAGATACTGAACGTCCGAAACGTTGTAATAAATATGGCGACAAAGATGAGGACAATAGTCAGAATAATACAAATAATGTACATAATACCTAATCTCAGAAATATAGACAGATACTGAAGGTTCGGATAAATATGGCCATAAAGATGAGGACAATAGTCCAAATATTGTAAATAGTGTACATAATACCTCATCTCAGAAATATAGACAGATACTGAAGGATCGGATAAATATGTCAACAAAGATGAGGACAATAGTCCAAATATTGTAAATAGTGTACATAATACCTCATCTCAGAAATATAGACAGATACTGAAGGATCGGATAAATATGTCAACAAAGATGAGGACAATAGTCCGAATATTGTAAATAGTGTACATAATACCTCATCTCAGAAATATAGACAGATACTGAACATCCGAAACGTTCTAATAATTATGGCGACAAAAGTGAGGACAATAGGCCGAATAATGTAAATAGTGTACATAATACCTCATCTCAGAAATATGGACAGATGCAGAATACATGGTTGTTAGCAAAACGATGAGCCCAAAATGCAAATTACAAATAAGAGGTGCTAAAATCAGGCAAGTACAAAAATTGAAATATCTAGGAAGTGTTTTAACACCGGACGGAAAGTGTGATACTGAAATCCGAGGATGCATTGGAATAGCTAAAGGTGCGTTCCAAAAGCTAAGCCGAGTATTAAGAGTCAGGAAAACTTCGTCACAAACAAAGAAAATAGTACTGAACTGTTACGTGATATCTGTCCTCCTGTATGGCAGTAAGTATTGGACAATCTCATCAAAGATGAAGAATAGCAATAGAAATGTCGTTCTACAGAAAGATGCTGAGGATACCATGGACCGAACATGTGAGCAATGAAAAACTTTTAGAGAAAATGGAAACAAAATGGAAACATACTACTCAGCATCAGAAATTGACAATTGACATTTCTACGGCGCATGAGGAAAGACTGCTTGGAAAATCAGATACTCACAGGGCATATTGAAGGCAAGAAGGACAGAGGAAACCAACGCATACCATACCTAGTGAGCTTGGGTAAATGGATGGTGGAATAGGGTTTTGGAGAAATAATGAAAATACAAAAGACAAGGGACTGCGGAGAGCCATGATCGCCTACGTCTTGAGGGGACACGGCACATAAAGAAAAAATGAGTTTTGATCCGCACTAGGTGCCTCATATATGTGGACCAAACTTAGTAAATGTTATCAAAGCAAACTCGTTCTGGTTCTGGGAGCTTCCTTGATTGATGTACAGTTTTTTTTTTGTTTTTGTTTTTTTTTGTTGTTTTTTTTTTGTTTTGTTTTTTTCTTTAATCTTTTGTAAGATTGTGAACGTTTCAGAGAAATGAAAAATTCCCGGCCTCCTCCAAACGGTGATTGCTTTTCTTGGAATGAGACCAGTGTTCAATTTTTGAATGACCTGTTTGTGTTTAAAGGATTCAAGATGGTGGATTGACAGCAGTTAAACCTGTTTGGGAATTGCCTTCCACCACTTGCCGACGTAATTCGTAAGGATTCAGCTTTAATGATCACCCTTTTATCACTCTGTCTTTTATTCATCCCGTTGGAAAATAGTGACCCCTGCACAGAGACCTTCGAAAAAGATCACCGAAAAATTTACTTGAAACCTGGCCAAATTTGAATTCATGAAGCAAACATTTCTTTAAATTTATTTATCCTCAGCTATGAGAAAATACCAAGCCAAAAAGGATACTTTAGCATTGGTTAGAAACCAGAAGGACAACTTATAAATCAGAACCTGGAGAGTGTTGTTGAGTGTGTGTGTGTGTGTGTGTGTGTGTGTATATTAATAAAAAGAAAGAACAGTAAGATATATAATCCGGTGTTCTTATAGATATTTTTATTTTTACAAAATAGTGCTCAATGTAAAAAAAAAAAATCCAGACGACACGCTTTTAACGGCTGTTAGATTTCATTGAAAAATACATCCCTACCCACTACCAAAACGTAACAATAACTGATACATTAAAATATAGACATATTGAACACCCAGACACCCCTAGTCTAGCAAAATAGATTTATCTGTAACCTTGGAAACATGAATTTTGTTTTAGCTGTGTATTTAAAACCCAGTAATTTTTAAAGTTACTCCAAAATTCGCTTGAGGATGAAATGGAACTAATGTCTTTAATTTAAGTACAAAATTAAATTCGGGTCTTTTAGCTTCCATTTTTGAAACATGGTTGGAACTGTGTAGCGAAAAACCATATTTTAAGTCTATTAATTTATAATATATATATATATATATATATATATAATCCAACCACCTGAACAAGACCGTTTTCCCATAAAATCTGTCTGCGTGCAATCTGTGGAGTTAAGCTTGAAGATAGGACATCTAACGTAGACCTATTTAACAGGAATTTGAGGAATCGAGACTTTTATCATACAGTTACGGTGGACTGGTCATGTCTTGAGAATGTCTGATGACAGGATACCCAAGATCCTAATGTACAGCCAGTTAGATCAGGGCTACAGGAATGTAGGACGCCCATGGCTAAGATACAAAGACAAGCTGAAAAGCAACTTATCAGCAGTCAATATACCACATAACACCCTTGAGCGCTTAGCCATGGAACGGGTAGAATGCAGATCAACATGTTTTAGTGTACTCAGCAATTTTCAATTTGCTTGTCTGAATCATCTTCATGAAGCGAGAGCAAGATTTAAAAGGTCAGCCAATCTAACAGTGATCTCATCTCACAATCCTCACACTTGCTCCATATATGGCCTCCTTTGTAAATCACTAGCGGGTCTTAAATGCCACTTAAGATTATCGCACAAAATTTTATAACTGAATCAATAAACTGTCAGATCCTCATACGTCAAAACCGACGGGAGAGTGCATTACTATTATATATATATATATATATATATATATATATATATATATATATATATATATATATATATGAAGAAATATAGTCTTAAAATGTGCTATATTTATGGGATAAAGTGCTCAATATCAGAGATAGAGCGTGTGTAAATATAAAAATGAACATAGACGTCAACACTTAGAGGCGACACTCTGTTTCATGTTAGATGCAATCGTCAGGCCACCTTATATACATATATATATATATATATATATATATATATATATATATATATATATATATATATATATAGAGAGAGAGAGAGAGAGAGAGAGAGAGAGAGAGAAAACCTAAAGGAAATTATTGGCAGTAACCACATTTCAGGAGATGAGGTAATCCATAATAAATCAAAAACAAAAACAGGATTTTCCCAACCATGTAACAACAAAAGGAGCGTATGGTGCAACCACATTAGACACACGAATTCATTCACTAGCTCAGTCACTAAATCTATTTTCCAAATCTACCACGATTCTAACTGTAGAAGTCATAACATAATTTACCTCCTAGAATGCACACTATGCCAGAAACAATATGTAGGAAAATCTGAATGGCCCTTTCACTACAGAATTGATAATTATCGCAAGTGAATTAAGTCGACTCACCATGAAAGATTATTACTTGTAGAACAACATTTCCGCCTAGAAAAACACGATTTTAAAACCCATGCTAAATTCACTATAATTGAGAAAAATAGAAAAGTTCAGAGCAGATAACAGTAGAAAGATTTTAGAAGGCCATCAAGATAAGTGGATTCTGCGCCTAAAAGCGCTAAATCCAGGTGGGCTTAATCTCAAATTTACCAACATAGATAAAATTAATATATAACCCCACAATTCAGGCACTACCCACATTCCTCACCCACACAAGACAGACATGTTTGCAGATGTGTTGAAGCCTCACACCTTTACACACACACCCATACTAATATACACACTTACACACATCATACTCAATCCCTAAGAACCAAATAACACACAAACACTTAACAGAGACATCTCCTTTCCAGGAACCAATAAAACTGTCAAAATGGTTGCCAGTTTTTTCTAAACTCTACTTCAACTCTATACTTCTCGTATATCTGTTTTAACTCTTACATTTTATTCAATAGGAGTAGGTAGGTTCGCCTATTGTCCGGTTCACACTCCTCCCTTTTAAATACAAAGAAACGTCTGGTTAGATTCGTCGGGGATGTATGTTTACAAACAGTAATTCAGACTTTGCTAACCAGACGCTTATTTGTGGCTGAATGATTTACAGCACATCAGATCAAATAATGGTTCCCAATGGGGTCACAGGTTCGATTCCTGCCAGAGAAGGACATATTTTCGACGAAATTTCTCGAACATTCAGGCTGGCAAATGTAATTGACACTGTTTAAAAAAAAACAGAGAATTTACTTAGATGAATTGTATCTATAAAAATAACGTATACACGGAAAATATATTTTTAAAAGTTTGTCGAACTTAATCCATTTCATTTTATATATATATATATATATATATATATAATAAAGAGAAAGAACAGTAAATTATATAATTCAGTGTTGTTATTAATTATTTCTGTTTTTACAAAACAGTGCTCAATGCAAATCTACAGAGCATAAATATTATAGATTTACTAATTTTAAAATATGGTTCCATCGCTACACAGGATTTACCAGGTTTCAAAAACAAAATTTAAAAAGATTAAATTCAATTATAGAATTAAATTAAAGTCCCTAGTTTTCAAGCGAATTTTGGTTCCAAAATTTACTTGAAAACTAGGGACTTTAATTTTATTCTATAATTGAATTTGAAGTTTTTAGTTTCTGTTTTGAAACCTGGTAATTCCTGTGTAGCGATGGAACCATATTTTTAAACTAATAAATTTATAATATATATATATACATATATATATATATATTTGCTCGTTCTATATATATATATATATATATATATATATATAGAACGAGCAAATAGGTAAAGATTGACAGAGGCATAAGGGGAGAAAAATAAAATAGAAAGTGAGTGTAAAAGAGGACAAAATCAGTTACAACCCAAAAGAACAAGAAAAAAATAAGAAGAGGAGGGATATGAAAAGTGATTAGGTCACTGGAACCGAATCACATCAGTTAATCGCATGTCCTTCCGACTTGGCTGTGACTTCCCATTGTTTTACTTTCATTAAGGCACTATTTGAACTGATGGACCAATCGCCCAAATGTTTGGTTAATTATTAATGCCAAGAACGTTTACCACTCCGGTTCTGTATAGAAGCCTGTCGCTGAAATGTAATAGTCAGCAATTCGGACCCCCCCCCCCCGCACCTATTGAAAAGCAGGTGGCTGAAATCGATATCAGAGTGAAGTTTGGGTAGGGGTGAAGCTGATTCGACTGTCTCGTTTCGTCGCTTCTTCTGCCCGCTTGATTCTAAGACTGATTGTTTTGTCGGTGATGTATGTTTGGGTTTCGACAGAGATGAAAAAATAACGCTGCCTTGGGAATCCCAAATAACATAGAGAGGAGGAAAATGTAAGGGGTAAGAGAAAGTGGTAAAGAGAGGGTGAAAGTGGGAGGGAGAAAGGGAGAGTGAACGAGAGTGGGGAAAGAGAAAGAGAGGTGGAAGAGAGTGGGAAAAAGACAAGGGAAAGAAAGGGAGTGGAAAAAAGTGGGGGAAAGATGGAGTCCGAAAAAGAGTGGGTAAAGAGTGAGTGGGAAGAGAGTAGGGAAAGAGAGAGGGAGAAGATAAGGAAAAGAAAGGGAGGGGGAAGATAAGGAAAAGAAAGGGAGGGGGAAAAGTGTGGGGGGAAGAGGAAGTGCGAAAGAGAGTGGGAAAAGAGAGAATGGTTAGAGAGTGGGGAAAAGAAAGAAGGGAAAGAGAGAGAAAGACAAGGGAAAAAGTGAGAGAAAACAGGGGAAAGAGGGAATGAGAAAGAGGGCGTGAAAAGAGAGAGTGGGAAGAGAGTGGAGGGAAAGAGGATGAAAGAAGAAGAAAGAGAGAGGTACTATGAAAGAAAGTGAGAGAGTATGACGAAGAGAAGAGGATATGTTCGAGGAAAAAATTGTTTATGAGAGAGTGAAGGAAAGAAAAGACAAACTTGAAAAGGAAGAATACAAAGGAAATAATATAAAAGAATGAAAGTGAAGAAGAAGGAAAAATAACCAGAAGAAAAACGGAAAGAAGAAATGCAGAAAATAAACTGCAGAACCGAAAAAAAATTTATGAAAAAAAAAAAAGGATTTAAATAAATGCACAAAACGTGGTTGATAAAAAAACAATACTATCAAAGAAAATCTAATTTTTGCTCAGAGAAATGAATTGAAAGCCAGAACTTCTTTTGGTATCACCATACAACGTTGGTTCTCAAACGAAGCGACGCGCCTGATAGCACCTATGTGGCGCCTGGTAGCACCTACGATGCGCCTGATAGCACCTACGAGGCGGATGATAGCACCTACGAGGCGCCTGATAGCACGTACGAGGGACCTGATAGCACCTATGAGGCGCCTGATAGCACCTTCGAGGCGCCTGATAGCACCTACGAGGCACCTGATAGCACCTATGAGGCTCCTGATAGCACCTACGAGGCGCCTGATAGCACCTACGAGGCGCCTGATAGCACCTATGAGGCGCCTCATAGGTGCTACGAGGCGCCTGATAGCACCTATGAGGCGCCTCATAGGTGCTATGAGACGCCTGATAGCACCTATGAGGTGCCACATAACACCTATGAGGCGGAAGAGGATAGCACGTGAGGTTGAATTATTGTAAGACAAAGATTTAGAAATAGTTTCAAAAAATTCATATGCCAAAAATAAACACATTTTCAAAATTTAAAATATTATTATAGATTACTTGTAATTGCATGTATGAGTCCCACTATAAATAGTCATAAATAATTATTGATCGATTTTATCATTGTGACATATTTGTATTATATCATATATTAAGAATATATAGTTACTCGCGTCCGCAAATTAGAGGAGAGAGTTATCAGTGATAATGTCATGACTTCAAATCCTCGGTTTTCTTTCTTTAACCCTTTCTCTGATTTTTTTTATATACGTTTTATCACATACATTTTGGTGAAAAAAATTTTTTTTTTAATTTTTTTCTGAAAATGCAGCCCATAGGGAAAGTTTGGAACCATTGCCATACAGTGTGGCACTGAAAGAGCATTGGCTGCAATACAGTATTTCTTCGTTTATCCGTACCTCGATTTTCAGGATTTCGATTATTTCGACGGGAAATAAAGAGAAAAACTGAAATCATTCGCATATTTTTCAATTGTCCAAATTGAGTCAATTCTAATATTTGATCGCGGACAAACGTTTTGAGAATTTAGAAAAGCACATCCAACGTTCAAAATGATTTAAAATACTAAAGCAATGATTATCTTTGATAAGTATTTAAGTTGACCGAGCTTTCAACCAGAAACTACCCTTACAAATAAATCTACCTAAACCCAGTATCGGATGTTAACGGCTGAAAAAACGCTGGGCCAGCCGGAAACAGACAATTATCGACGCATTTTTTTTTTTTTTTTTTTCATAAAAAATAAACTGGACAAAACCTTGAACAAAACTTCCGACAATTTATTTGAAGATACAAACGTTAAATTTCTTTCTTTCGGGATTTTTTTCTTCATTTATTTTTCAATAACTGAGGTATTCTTTTATCCGGAATGTTGAATTATTCTAGCAAATATTTTTTGACCCGTTCCAAGTTGTTCCGATAATCAAAGAAGTGTTGTATACATTTGAGGAAGACATGACTTATGTTGCCAGAAACGCAAAAACGATTGCACTCTTCCGAATAACCTAAGGCAGCTCAAGTTGTGATCGTCGGACCGGTGGCAGTACCCGAACCATAGGCCACCAGTTCGCGGTCAGTGTACAGGATATTCAAAGGAAACATTAAGGATATATAATTTTTGTTTTTGTGTTAATAAACTGCTTATTTTTTTTAATTACTTTTTACATGTTTTGATATTGAATTAAGAAAAAATACTTAACTTTTTATTATATTCATTATATACATCATTTCCGGTATAAATTAATATTACCACGAAATATTACAGATACGTGACACATTGAGATGAGTATTGCTGCCATATATGGTCTGGAGCCCCTTCTGTTTGTCTCAAGGTCCTTGATAAGATCCAGAGACGGATACGCAATGTAACTGGTCCTTATCTGGCATCTTGATGTGGGAGCATTTTTATGTCTTTCGTCCGACGGTCGACTCTAAACTTATATTAGGTTGGTGCAAAAATAATGACGTAATAATGTCGTTTTTTGACGTTAAAAAATACATCAAAAAACGACATTATTACGTCATTATTTTTGCACCAACCAAATAGAAAAACATTCCCCCCTCACAACAGTATCTCTCCTAAAGCTTGTTCAATCACGCTAGGTAAGATCATGTATTGTTTTTCTCGGTACCTCTTACCTTTCAATATGCCCTCTGAGCGTCAAATTTTCCAACCCCTCTTTCCTTTCCTCATTATGTGCCCGAGAAATTTCAACCCTTTCTTTCTGTGTCCTTTTTGTTTTCATTTTCTCTAAAGCTTCATTATTGCTCACTTGGTGGTATTCTCAGCATCCTTCTGAAGAACCACATTTCTGTTGCTTCAAGTCTCTTCTCCGTCTCTGAGGAGATTGTCTAGCATTCACTGCCATAGAGGAGGACTGTTCAGTACTCTTTTCTTAGTTACTAACGATTTTCTTTTGTTTCTTAATAATTAATACTATCCCAGCGCGCCATCGGATTTCTGTGTCGCGCTTTCCGTTCCTCTGTTAAAACAATTTCTCGATAGTTAAATTGTACTTGTTTGATTTCGGTATCTCCATTTCCTAATTTACATGTTGGCCTCTTTCTATCCTAACAAGCATGCATTCCGTCTTCTTACAATTGAAGTTCAGTCCTTTATTACATTAGCGTAAAGTGTTTCCGTCGAAAAGCAACTAATTACAGACAAAAATCAAAATATACGAGTTCAATCGAGAACTAGAAATGTGCACAACAGGCAGGATGCTGGATTTGAAACATAAACATCAAAGATAATTATACTTTAAAAGCCACAACCCCTGCTTATAGTGGGATGGCTGGAAGGAATTAATATAAATTGACTTTACAACTTTAAAGGGATTATAAGCGTGAGTCTTCCTAAGTAATGAAAACAGATCTTGTTTATAGCATCTGGTACATTGAGAATTGTTTAATAAATGCTTAGCAATCGCCGATCCAGATGTATTAACATTGAGAGGTGTTTAATAAATGCTTAGCAATCGCCGATCCAGATGTATTGACATTTAATAAATGCTTAACAATCGCTAATCCAGATATATTGACATTGAGATGTGTTTAATAAATGTTTAGCAATCGCTAATCCAGATGTATTAACATTAAGAGGTGTTTAATAAATGCTTAGCTATCGCCGATCAAAGATGTATTAACTATAACAGGTGTTTAATAAATGCTTATCAATCGTTAATACAGATGTATTGACATTGAGATGTGTTTAATAAATGTTTAGCAATCGTTAATCCAGATGTATTGACATTGATATGTGTGTAATAAATGTTTAGCAATCGCTAATCCATATGTATTGACATTGAAATGTGTTTAATAAATGTTTAGCAATCGCTAATCCAGATGTATTGACATTGATATGTGTTTAATAAATGTTTAGCAATCGTTAATCCAGATGTATTGACATTGATATGTGTTTAATAAATGTTTAGCAATCGTTAATCCAGATGTATTGACATTGATATGTGTGTAATAAATGTTTAGCAATCGCTAATCCATATGTATTGACATTGAAATGTGTTTAATAAATGTTTAGCAATCGCTAATCCAGATGTATTGACATTGAGATGTGTTTAATAAATGTTTAGCAATCGCTAATCCAGATGTATTAACATTAAGAGGTGTTTAATAAATGCTTAGCTATCGCCGATCAAAGATGTATTAACTATAACAGGTGTTTAATAAATGCTTATCAATCGTTAATACAGATGTATTGACATTGAGATGTGTTTAATAAATGTTTAGCAATCGTTAATCCAGATGTATTGACATTGATATGTGTGTAATAAATGTTTAGCAATCGCTAATCCATATGTATTGACATTGAAATGTGTTTAATAAATGTTTAGCAATCGCTAATCCAGATGTATTGACATTGATATGTGTTTAATAAATGTTTAGCAATCGTTAATCCAGATGTATTGACATTGATATGTGTTTAATAAATGTTTAGCAATCGTTAATCCAGATGTATTGACATTGATATGTGTGTAATAAATGTTTAGCAATCGCTAATCCATATGTATTGACATTGAAATGTGTTTAATAAATGTTTAGCAATCGCTAATCCAGATGTATTGACATTGAGATGTGTTTAATAAATGTTTAGCAATCGCTAATCCAGATGTATTAGCATTAAGAGGTGTTTAATAAATGCTTAGCAATCGCCGATCCCGATGTATTGACACATCTATCCAAATTGTATATAAATGTCTTTCTGAAAATTAGTTGGTATTTGTTGATTAATCGTTTTTTTCCTATCCTTACTTAATTGTTCTTCATCGTTTATTAACTTCAAATTGTCATTTATTTCACTTTTATCATGCAGCACTTTTAGGGGGACTTAACAAACTCGAGGTTATAGAATTCACAAAACTGCGTCGAGTCAACTCCCTAATCTTTTCTATATCTGTATAGTTTGTGTTGCAGGTACGATGGGTTAATGGATAGCGGCTCGGATTGAGGAATCGGAGAGCCGGGTTCGAATTCAAGTTGTGTTTATTACATTCACTTACGTGCTAATACCATAGGGAAAGACTGTGTCCCATAGCCTTGGATGGCAACCGGTCTACGAAAAGGAAAACCAGGGAATATCACTGCTACTGCGGCTGAACCCGCTGTCGCTGAGTGAAGAGGGATCGAGACTACCACCAGAGATTTGGCTGAGTAAACACCGTCTTAGGCCAACAATTGACATTGGTGGGCAAGTGTCGAAGAAAAGAAGTTTTCTGACGATTTCGATGATCAAAAAGTAGGGGTCAATCGGACAGGATAGATAATTTATTGAGCGATGCTTAAAGCTCTGAATTTTGACATATTGGGAGAGGATCGATAACGGCTTTTGGAATAAGAGCGTAGTGCGTTAAGATGTTTGTCTATCGGTAGACAAAGAGACTAGCAGATGAAAGAAAATGAGACAGATGTGAACAGGGAATAGACAGATAGATAGACACGAATAGTCTGAGATAGATAGATAGATAGATAGATAGATACGAATAATCTGAGATAGATAGATAGATAGATAGATAGATAGATAGATACGAATAGTCTAAGATAGATAGATAGATAGATAGATAGATAGATAGATAGATAGATAGATAGACACGAATAGTCTGAGATAGATAGATAGATAGATAGATAGATAGATAGATAGATAGATAGATAGATATGAATAGTCTGAGATAGATAGATAGATAGATAGATAGATAGATAGATACGAATAGTCTGAGATAGATAGATAGATAGATAGATAGATAGATAGATACGAATAGTTTGAGATAGAGAGATAGATAGATAGATAGATAGATAGATAGATAGATACGAATAGTCTGAGATAGATATATAGATAGATAGATAGAAACGAAAAGACTTAGATAGAAACGAAAAAAACTGAGATAGATAGATAGAAACGAAAAGACTGAGATAGATAGATAGATAGATACGAATAGTCTGAGATAGATAGATAGATAGTTAGATAGATAGATAGATAGATAGATACGAATAGTCTGAGATAGATAGATAGATAGATAGATAGATAGATAGATAGATACGAATAGTTTGAGATAGATAGATAGATAGATAGATAAATAGATAGATAGATAGATACGAATAGTCTGAGATAGATAGATAGATAGATAGATAGATAGAAACGAAAAGACTTAGATAGATAGAAACGAAAAGACTGAGATAGATAGATAGAAACGAAAAGACTGAGATAGATAGATAGATAGATAGATAGATAGATAGATAGATAGATAGATAGATAGATAGATTGATTGAAAGAAGAAAAACGAAACTGAAAGTTAATAAAGAAACAAATCGGGATCAAGATCGAAAGTTGAATTTGAAGGAAGAGAAAGTAAACGAAAAGGCGGGAAATAAGCAAGTGAAAAAGAAAGAAAGAGATGCAAATTTTTAATATCTTTTAGTATGGGGAGAAATATTTCAAGTAACTTTTCACGGGGAAAGAAAGAAAAAAAAAACGCCGGATTTGGAAGGAATAAAAAAAAGAAAAAGAAACATGAGAAAAAACAAAATGAAAAAGGGACAGAGAAGAAAAGAAAGAAAGAAAGAAAGTAATTTGAATTTAAAAAGAAGAGAAAGAAATAAAGCATAAAAGTAAGAAAGGAAGAAAACAAAAAAAACGACAAAGAAAGAAAATTCAGTATAAAAATGGAGTTACAAAAACATTCTAGAATAAGATGTAAGGGATATAGAAAAAAAAAGAAATGAAAATTCGCTTTAAAATTTGTTGAAAGTAAAAAAAAAAAATAAATGAAAGAAAAGATGCTTTGATGAAAAAGACAGTGAAATCCCGAACTGATAAAAAGAAAGCGTTACTTTGCAAGAAGATGGACAGCGTAAATTGGCAGTCGAAATTCACCGAATGTTTACGATCGGCCATTACTGACAAACTGTCGTGAAATTGGCGCCAGTTTTTAGCCAATCAACTGTCTGCATTATTTAGTAAGGATCAGGAAAAGGCTTGTAATGGAAGAAAGTTAACAGCGAGTTAAAAGGCGTAAAGATATTTTTAAAAAATGGGGGCAAGTATCCTGGACGTAAGGACAATGAAATTGGAAAATATGCCCTGATCTAAATGTTCTTAGTATAGTCTGCCTGTTCCAAATTTAAAACGAAAGAATATGTCACGAAGCAAACGAATGCTGTAGAGTGATAAAATGGACGAACGAATGACTCAAATAAAGATGGGTTTTTTCAAATTTCGTACTTTTATTCGAATTAAATTAATTTTTTTTTTTGTTTCGTTATTTTTAAGGAAAAATCTCTAAATACTTTGATCCAAACTTTAATAACGTAGACCTTATCTTCAAATACATTTGATTTCTAATGTTGACGAGTGTAATTATTAGTTATTTTATATGCCGGGAATCATTAATTTCTTTTGGCAAAAAAATGTCCTTGATTTCGCCAGGTCTAGCCTTCACGGCCAGGACCGACCATGCCACTTAAATAGTAGCAAACCACGAACATTCCCTCCGTATTCAATCGTCGTGAAGTTCCACTCAAACAGCTTCTTCTCGCAACCATTGGAGCAGCCTCCGAAGAGGATGTTTCCTCGAGCACTATAAGCCTCTTCATGACTAGGGTTAACTGTTATCTTCCCCGCCTATCCATATAAAATACTATTTAACGTAACTTCGAGTGGAAACGGGGCCTTGTACAGGGTGAAACTTAGTGTAAAAAAAGTAGAAAAAAGTTCTTAGCAATATGCTTGCACGAATTTGCTGTAAACCTTCGCATCATACTTTATGCCTAATTTGAATGTAAGTCACGAATATTGGGTTTATTTTGTTTTACGGCATATCAACATCTAAATGGATTATTTTATTTTGTCAAGAGTCAAATGTATTGCTAGTAATATTTTTATTAATTTTTTTTTTCAGAAATGTACTGCTGAGAATTTTTTTTTTCAAAAATGTATTACTGGTATTTTAACTATAAAAATCTATTTTTATACTTTCATAGTGTTTCGAACCCATTCTGGGCTTAACTACTAGGTTGGTGCAAAAATAATGACGTAATAATGTCGTTTTTTGACCTATTTTTAACGTCAAAAAACGACATTATTACGTCATTATTTTTGCACCAACTTAATATTTGCCTATAACTGGGACCCTAAGACTTATTAGCATTCTAGGTCAGAGTGGACCTGGGACCAACAATAATTTAGAGGTGGTTCCTCGTTCCTCAATACCTCCTGATCAGAGGCTTTGCTCTTGGATGTAGCCTATCTTCATACCCAGGACGTATAAACAAATGATAAATTGATAAATAAAGAAAAATGCTGATACTAATTGTGGATATTTACTTGACCCCACCCCCCGGAGTCAGGTTGTGACATAAGGTCAGTTTTTAACGTGGGGATCCGCATGCTTTCACTCGGGCCGCTGGTCTTAGCTGGTCATAGCTTGTCCAAGCTGGTTAGAGCTGGTCTAAGCTTGTCATAGCTGGTCTTGGCTTCTCATAGCTGGTCCAAGCGGGTCAGAGCCGGTCCAAGCTAGTCGTAACAATGATACCACTAGCACAGGGAGTGAGCCCTGGAGCAGTTAAGTATCCGAATGTGTACACCCCTCAGAAGAGGAATTGACGCGATGCTAATTGTGATATGATAATGAAACTTGAAATTTATCTGGCGTGTACGATCTTTTCAGAGATACATAAATGTTGCGCGTTTATATTTGAATCTCCAAGAATTGATATGGTTCGAGAAAAGACAATTATCGGTCGTTTTCATTTGAGTCTATAAATATTCGCATGGTTTGGAGATAGGTAAATGTTGGTTAATTATATTGTAATCTCTAAACAGCTACTCGGTTCAGGAATAGGCAAAAATTGGTCGTTTATATTTGAGTCAAAAGGTTTTATTTATTTTGGGAATAGATAAATATTAGTCGTATTTGAGTCAATATGGACTTACTTAGTTTAGGAATAAACAAATATTGACAGTTTATATTTGAACCGATAACCAGTTACGTGTGTAGAGGATGAGTAATTATTGGTGTTTTATATTTAAGTCTATAAGATTTCACTTGGTTCATCCATAGGAAAATATTATTTGTTTATATGTGTGTCTGTAAGCGATCCCTTAATTGGTGACCACTGTGTAGAATTCACTTTCTATACACGCATTAGCTGTACTCTAGGCCTGTCGACAGGATCATAAGATAAATAGTTATCATACTACGTACCTACCTATTTATTACATTCAAAATGTAATTAACAATCTCTTCATATTTAACAACTTATTTGGGTCTATGAGATGACTATATATATTTATTAGAGACATTTTTATATATATTTATTAGAGACATTTTTATGCTTAACGTTATAGATACAAGTATTTAAGTAAATGCTCTGTTTATAATAAACAGTATTAAATAACATTTACCGGCCTGAATGTCCGAGAAATTTTCATAGAAAATATTCGTTCTTTGACAGGATTCGAACCTGCATCCTATACGGAACCGTCATTTACGCTGACGTGCCTTACCGTTAGGTTTCTCACTTATGGCGCATGATCAAACATAACAGATATTCGTTGTCTGTTAATTTTAACAATTTATGCTTGAATAATGATCTGCTGCCCCAATAGGATATATATATATATATATATATACATATTAATTTTTTAATTTTATAATATTAATGCTCTGTAAATTTACACTGAGCACTATTTTGTAAAAAAAAAATATCTATAAAATATATATATATATATATATATATATATATATATATATTAGGTTGGTGCAAAAATAATTTCGTTTTCTCACATAGTAACATATGTTAGAAAACGAAATTATTTTTGCACCAACCTAATATATATATATATATATATATATATATATATATATATATTTTATAGATATTTTTTTTTTTACAAAATAGTGCTCAGTGTAAATTTACAGAGCATTAATATTATAAAATTAATAGACTTAAAATATGGTTTTTCGCTACACAGTTCCTACCATGTTTCAAAAATGGAAGCTAAAAGCTCCGAATTTAATTTTGTAATTAAATTAAAGACATTATTTCCATTTCATCCTCAAGCGAATATTTTAAGTCTATTAATTTTATAATATATATATATATATATATATATATATATATATATATATATATATATATATATATATTTGTGTGTGTGCGTGTGTGTAAGTATATTTAATTCACGAAAGCATTGAGTCCTTTCAGAATAGCCGTATGCAGTCCAGTGCCTACAAACGTCTGATTCGTAAAGGCGAACAGGGTACAGCACCGGGTCCACAAATTCAACACGTTAATTGTGACATATGCGGAAAATTGTGCCTATCTTTTGCCGGCTTCAAAAGCCATTTGCGTAAATGTGCAAAACCTACTGTGCACCCGAATAAATGTCACTGTAAGCAAAACTGATCGGGTATGCCAATTCTGTGGCAAAATTTGTCGCAGTTTGGAGAAATAAAGGAGGTGGTCACGCTCGAAACCGAGAGGGCAGCCACGATATATATATATATATATATATATATATATATATATATATATATATATATATATATATTTGCCCGTATAAGTTATATATATATATATATATATATATATATATATATATATATATATATATATATATACCTAACGGCTTCCCATACTTCTACAATTCACTCTCGCGTGGTTATGTGTGACGTCATGAGACGCGGTGCGATTTTCGCTTCTAGGGCCTTATATGCACGTGTTTATCGTTTCTTGGAAATCATCCATGTAAACAATGACAGACTATCATCACTGTCTTGTCCGTATATTGCTTAATATGTTGTAATTGACATCTTTGATAATGGCTTATGTAAGCCGAAAGCTTAGATTGTATTAAAAAAAATATGGATCAATATTGTCAATTTCTTTCTTCGTTCAACGATAATGTTATTAAACTTATCAGACGTTACGAAAAAAATTTACATAAAATAGACAACACTTGCCTATATTATTCAATGAAACGTGCATGAATGTATATATATATATATATATATATATATATATATATATATGTGTGTGTGTGTGTGTGTGTGTGATGTGTGTTTGCCCGTATAAGTTATATTTCAATAAGTGGTTAGAATTCGTTTATTAACACTTTCAATCTTAAATATTTCTTGGTTATTGTATCGGAGTGTCTATGTCAATGTATGTGGGTATATGTACGTGTCTTTATCGGTGTCTATGCGTATGGCAACTTCGATGCACCTTTCATTGTGTATATATGTTGTTTTTTTTGTTGTTGTTGTTTTTTAAAGGGTCGTGGATATATTTCCTGTCTCGTCACTTTTTTTGTGTGCGTATATATCTAAATATGTCTGCGTGCTTATGTATTATAATCTGATTGTGCATGTATTATCATTTGCAAGATGTCATCCTCCCCTGCCCTATGCTTAGAATTCAAATGTATCCATGTTGTCATGAAGTTAAGAGTAGTCAAGCTTAACGTTTATTGCAACTTAATTTCAATAAAAATAAAATAAATAGAATAACATGTATTTTTTCTTTTTTCCTCAGTAAGTTTATAATTTTAAACTTAATAGAGATTAAATTTAGATTTTAAAATGGGTAATTTTTAATTTCAAATTTTATCGTATGATTTAATACATATTAGTTAGAATAAATTCTATTTTAGTATAATCCCAACATTAAACCATTAAATAGTTAATATAAACTTACTTCGTTGTCAAGTGTTTTTGAATTCTCGTATCTTGTATTTTGATTGGTCATTCCAGCTTATGTAACAGCGTTTCCTCTTGCGAGGGGTGGTTAATTAATTTGAACCTCTTAAAACCCTTTATTCTACATTCAGCATCATCACTTGATAAGACACCAGAAGTGTTGAAAGAAAATGTCTATTTTTGTAGTGATTTTATGACATATTTATGTTATAATTTTCAAATAAATAATCACACACACACGCACACACACACACACACACACACATATATATATATATATATATATATATATATATATATATATATATATATATATATGTTAGGGACCTGAACTACTTCGCGACTCCTAAGGTTTAAAATGAATTATCAAAAATTAAAAAGCTTTCGTGAAGCTTTTATTTTAGTTCTACTTGAAGGCTAACGGATTAATGTTACTATTTCCAGTATGCGAAACACTCTGGTATTTTTCAAACAGAAATTAGATTCACTGAATTCAATTTTTTTCTTTTTTTTTTTTTTTTTGTTAAAATAGCTGATTAGTACCCTTTTTTAATCGTCTTTCATTGCAATGTAATCTCTATTAAAAAAATCTCCCAAAAATAAAAATTCTTTTCTGAAACATTGTGTAAGGAATATTGGCTAATTTCCAGTATAATTAATATACTTTGAAACAAATATTATTTACTTTGTTTAAAATAACACAGAAATGCATTTTAAAACAGTAACTGTTTTATTTCAACCGACATGTTTACATGATTGACGTGTGTCGCGAGATGATGGCAGCTTCATTGTTCTTTTACAGATACTTTATCTGTAAAACACAATTTAAGAAAATGACGTTCTTTTACAGATACTTTATCTGTAAAACATAATTTAAGAAAATGACCTTCTTTTACAGATACTTTATCTGTAAAACATAATTTAAGAAAATGACCTTCTTTTACAGATACTTTATCTGTAAAACATAATTTAAGAAAATGACCTTCTTTTACAGATACTTTATCTGTAAAACATAATTTAAGAAAATGACGTGAGCACCTTTTTTTATAAAATTTTTAAGTCTAAGATTTTTTTAAAGTATTTTTCTAAGATTTTCTAAAAAAAATTTCAAAACTAATTTCATTCATTTGTGAATAAGTCCTGAAAATTTCATTAAAATCCGACAAATATTTGATTTTTGCAAGAATTTACAAATGTATGAAAAAGTTAATACAGCAATAGTAAATATTACGCCGAAAAAAAAAAAAAGATTTATAACCAAAATTTCGAACGTGCTAGAATGGATTAAGAAATTTAATTAAATAACAAAAAATACTTTGGCCTTTCATCTTAATAATAACATAAACATTTTGAAGATAAAACTTGTTTTTTTATTAAGTTTGGGGCCATTTTTCATCAGGCTATTCTGTGTTTTCAGCGAATTAGTGGAGGTACCTAATATATATATATATATATATATATATATATATATATATATATATATATATATATATATATATATTTGGCATCTCTGTGTCTTTTCAATAGAAGTGGAGTTTTTCGAGGAGAGCGTGACATTAGATTGTTCCTATGAATTCCATTGCTTATTGTTCGTTTAGTGACACAGATTCCTGTTTTTCTTTGGTTTTGAGTTTCTTATACCTTGAAATGAATGAACTAATGGTATTAAACGGAATATTCAGATTGTCTGAGATTTTTCTGCAACTTTTACCTTCTTTCCACGGCTTAAAAATTAGTCTTCTTTTCTTTTTTTTTTTTTTGCGAATTTGTCAATTCTTTACCTCTTGCCATGATGGTAACCTTCTTGCACGAATATCAATTACAGAATGTTCTGTTTGTACTTTGTAGGCTAAAAATAACTCCTGATAACGTTATTGGAACATTCTAGAATATTCCACTTGAATATCAGTTTTGAAATCTGAAATTTGCATTGTATGAATACTTTTTTCACTCATTAAAATGAAAAAATAGGATTTA
>OZ010601.1:58813599-58866099 GCA_963932145.1 Acanthosepion lycidas | reverse complement strand
TTAAGTTTTATTCTTTAACATACAATATAAGTTCTCCCTCAGTACACTGTGAGGACAGATATTAAAATAACTTAGCCGTGAACGTCAATGAGAACCCCCACCCTTACACACATTTCAACAAAGAGAGATGGTTTTCGTAAGGCGTTTCCTAAGCCACGTTTAATTTACTTAAGTGGTTGCAGTTTTACCATTATATTTAACAAGGGCAAACGTTTGAAAAAGTTGGAATTTGCCTCCTGGAAGAAATATTTACGTACGGCCTGTTGTATGTTGCATGCTCAAGAGTAAGAGATTCTAAGAATTTATTTTTCGATATTTAAAAAAAAAAAAAGAAGAAATTTTCTTAAAATGTATTGTTTACCATGAAGTCCTATAAAATAAAACGAAATTAAAGAAAATATTAAACCTCGAAGCAGGGTTTTTATCAAAGTATTTTCCCAAACAAATCAGCTTATTTAGATTTCATCGATCGGTCTGTGAAATTGAACGAAACGTAGGATGTCCTTGATGGTCTATGCACCATCTGGAAGTCATCCCCCCCTCTCTCTCTCTCTCTCTCTCTCTCTCTCTCTCTCTCTTACAATTTTAATAGGTTATCTCTCTTGCTCTACGACTCAACAACATGGACACTGATGAAACCCCAAGAGGCATCATTTGACGTAACAAACACAAGGCTGTTACGAGTTGCATTGAGCATTAGCTAGAAGAAACACCCAACAAAAAAAAGCCTTTATGAACACCTACCTTCTATCTCAGTTACGATGAGAGGATGACAGAAGGCTTCGGCTAGCTGGTCACACCTGGATAAGTAAGTCAGAACTTGTGAGTGACACCTTCCTGTGGAAGGCACTGCGCGGCAAAAGATCGATTTGAAGACCTCATCACACCTACATTAACCAACTTATAGATGACTCTGGATGCCATTTGGAGGACCTGTCGACAGAAATGGTTGGGAGGAACGAATCAGGAGAATCCGGGAAGAATTCTCGACCGGCTGATGATGATACCATGTCGTAGTGCCCTGTCTGCTCGATGGTAATGATGTGTTACTACCGGGTGCCCGGTAAAAAAAGCGGTAAATTCAGTAAGTAATTTATTTATCTATCATTATTCATGCACAAACTGAACAATCGTAGATTTTTTAAATGTTTTCCTGTATGTTCAACACAAAGTTGTATAGCCGGGTAACCAGCAGGGGATAGCTTTGCTGGGTAGGGTTCAGAGGAATTTTATTCCACACTTCAGGTAAGGTCCACTTCAATGAATCAGTATCGGCGATGTCAGGGCGACGGTATTGCGAGTGAGTTTGGAATATACTCCAGATACTGTAACCCATAATATTCAAATTTGGTCTTTTAGATGGCTACTGAGATGGACCAATTAGACCTGGTGTATTTTCTCGAAGAATAAATTTACCGACTTTTTAGTATATATTTTCTGCAATTATTTACATTGTTCGGACTGTGGTCTTCATTATTGTCAGGTTCACGACGTTTCGGCCGTTGTACGCTCCCGTCTTCTTCAGGATCGTCTATATTTCTGAGATGAGGTATTGTAATTATTTACACTATTTACACTGTTCGGACTGTTGTCCACATCTTTATTGTCATGTTCACGATGCTTCGGCCGTTGTACGCTCCCGCCTTCTTCAGGATCGTCTATATTTCTGAAATGAGGTATTGTAATTATTTACACTATTTACATTGTTCGGACTGTTGTCCACATCTTTATTGTCATGTACACGACGTTTCTGCAGTTGTATCTAACCAAAGCTTTTGTCCTTGCGGACACATGACCTAGTGGATAAAAGCATTGGTATGATTCAGTGACTTGACCCAAAGGGTTGTGAGTTCAATACCTTTCTACTGCAGTGGTAAACAAAAAAAAAAAAAAAACTTGGAGAGTTGAGTTAAAGGGAGACAAATGAGATATATGGAAGAGGCATGGCACGTGGAACTAGAACAATCTGCTCCGGTGGACGGAATAAAGGGTTCAGTTCGAAATTCTAATCACCTGAAGAAAGCCGGAGTGTACAACGGCCGAAATTGAACTGCCAGAGATTGATCAGGGAAAAATCAGCTGTCACAGATTTGACATCGAGATATTTGGAAGTTTTACGCATACACTGTAGTATCATTTACATATACATTTAACTGTTCTCATTGAAAATCAGGTAAAGGGAAGAAATATTGTTCATATATATATATATATATATATATATATATATATATATATATATATATACTCCTTTCCGTTTATTGTTGAGACAATTAGACATTCACTTTTCTGGTCAAAATATAGGTAAGTGGATTAATAAACTCTCGTTGTTTTGTAAATCGTGTAACTGTTAGAGGTTCCGAACGCCAAAATGAACAAGCCTGGTTAAAGTTCAAGTCGAGATCATTACATCCACTTTTGCACAAATACTGTTGGGAAAAGTATGCATCAATCTCCTTGTCTCTAACCGTGTTTGGTTGCCAGTATAGGAGAAGGATAATTTAATTCTAAGCTGTATGTGTACCCGGTGGTTCACATATTTGAACGGCTCGCTCAGCAGAGTTTCGGTATAAAGCATATAGGCCTGAGCAGATGGCCGTATACGGAAACGAGCAAGCCACACTGAAGATGAAAAACCACGCTGATTAAATTCGAAACAGTACCGATGATCAATGAAATGTGTTCTCATTGAAGGTTCAGAAAGGGCATCGAAAAAATACTGCTGAGGATTTTATATATATATATATATATATATATATATATATATATAATAAAAAAGGTTCTACCTGGATTCTATCCTCTTGGAATTATTTTTTATACAAATATATATGTATGTGTATGTATGTATGTATGTATATATATTTATATATTTTAGATATATGATTGCATATGTATGTGTATATTTACTACTATTATCAATTATATATATATATATATATATATATATATATATATATATATATATATAATCATTTATTCGAAAATTATAACATAAAAATGTTATAAAATCGCTAGAAAAATAACCATTTTGTTTGAACACTTCTGGTGTCTTTTCAAGTGATGGTGTTGAATATGTTATAATTTTCGAATAAGTGATTATATTTGCTCTACTCTGTATTGAGCACTCTTTTAAGAATAGTACTTGTTGGTTATTGGAATTTATTCCGTATACACCAATCCTATAGTTGGATATATATATATATATATATATATATATATATATATATATATATATATATATATATATATAAAGTTAAACCAAGAGAGCCAGACAAACCTACGAAGGTTTCACCTAAGCGGATCGTCAGAGAAAGCTTAGGTGAAACCTTGGTAAGTCTGTCTGGCACTAGAGGTTTAATTAGGTCTGCTCTACTTACTGTATAGAGCATTTATTTAGTTATTTTGCCTACTCGTATCGGTTTTTTTTCTTTGGACTCTGAACTTCCATGCTAGGCGATTATTTTCGGTTAACGCACATGTTCTTGGTTCTTTCTTTTTTATACCTTTTTTTCCCTTTGGTATTCGTTTGATTATTTGCAAATCAAAACACCGAACGAGTATAATTTCTTATACTTATAAGATTATTATTACTACTACTACTACTACTACTACTACTACTACTAATAATAATAATAATAATAATAATAATAATAATATATATATATATATATATATATATATATATATATATATATATATATTAGGTTGGTGCAAAAATAATAACGTAATAATGTCGTTTTTTGACGTTAAAAATATGTTAAAAAACGACATTATTACGTCATTACTTTTGCACCAACCTCTCTCTCTCTCTCTCTCTCTATATATATATATATATATATATATATATATATATATATATATATTAGGTTGGTGCAAAAATAATAACGTAATAATGTCGTTTTTTGACATTAAAAAGTATGTTAAAAAACGACATTATTACGTCATTATTTTTGCACCAACCTATTATATATATATATATATATATATATATATATATATATATATATATATATATATATATATATATATATATATATATATATATATATATATATATATCATGTTATGTTTGAAGGTAGCTTCCTCACACTAAAGCAAGAACAAAAGTCCATATAAATATATGTCAGCAAAACAGTGGATAAAGGCGTTCGTCAGATCCAGTGACACGACCCAAAGAGTGTGAGTTCAATACCACGTTAAGTCAGTGGAGAACTTGTAGAAGAGAATTAACAGGAGATAACTGATAGCTGACATCCATTAAACATGGCACGTGGAACTAGAACAGTCTACCCCAGTGAGCGAAATAAAGGGTTCAGTTCGACATTCCAATCACCTGAAGAAGGCCGGAGCGTACAATGGCCGAAACGTTGTAATAAATATGGCGACAAAGATGAGGACAGAAGTCTGAATAATGTAAATAGTGAGCGAGTTTCAGTTAAGCATCCCCAGTACACTTGAACCTATGCTCTGGAAGGATCTCTGTTGTGTTATATTTTGTCTTTAGTGACACGAAAAAGTAAGTGTAAAGAGCTGTGATGTTTTTTTACGGGCCTTGGACTGATTGGAAATATACCCATTCAAATTGACTTGAGATACGAGATTTTGGAACGAATTAAACTCGTATCTCAAGGCTTGACTGTAGTTGGAGTTCGGCTAATTACAGAGTTAATTTTCCTGCTTTATTTAATTATTTCTTTATTTACAAGGAAGCAATTAATAGATAATCTGTAATGGAATAATTATCATGGAAATATTTAATATAATGAAAGAACATTTTGAAGTGCTGTAAATTTATATTTCAAAAATAAGAAACATGAAACTTATTAAAATATCATTTTCACTGATTCTGCTAATTATTATTATTATTATTGTTAATAATAATAATAATAATAATAATAATAATAATAATAATAATAATAATAATAATATTCGTAATTGTTATTACTATAACAATTACGAATATTATTATTATTATTATTATTATTATTATTATGGTATCTGAAACGTATTACCATAATTTCGTGGTTTTTGCCGCTGTTTCAATTGATTGAATCTTTATTGGTTCTGATTCGACACCGTTTTCTCTTTTCTCTTCCACAATTGCCTTCCATCGGGGTTGTCCACCTCCCGCCGCACCCAACCACTTTGACCGATCGCTATTAAATATTTAAGAGCCTCAATCAGAGCCATGTTTTAGATCCGCCACATTTCAAATGTTTCGTTACGCCCGGGATAACGACGCCATTTGAATTGCTAATCGACCTCCTGCCAAACAAAAACTGAATTCCACTTCCCTTTATTTCCAAGGATGAGTTTCTTCTTCTTTTCCTCTCTCTATCTGTCTTTCCCTGTCCGTTTTTTTTTTTTTTTTCCATCAAGGCTTTTCTTTTTTTCTTCTCTCTATTTTCTCAACATCAAGCTATCTTTCTTTATTCTTTTTCCGTCAGAAATGTTCTTTTTTTCTCTCAGTCTGAGTCTCTCTCTCTCTCTCTCTCTCTCTCTCTCTCTCTCTCTCTATATATATATATATATATATATATATATATATATATATATATATATATATATATATATATATGTTATGGTCCGGTTCTTTGTACCACGGTGATAGTCCAAGGTAGAACCAATAAAAAAGAACTCGAACACAGATATAGAATAACACAGATATATTACAAACAGGAATATATACAGAGAAGTAGAAGTGTTAGTACGAACAATCAGGTTTAATAGAGAGAACAATGTAGTCTCGACCAGTATCACTATTCCAATGTCTTGCATTGTCTGAACGCGACTCTGTTTCGGTCTGCCTCTGACTCGACTTGAACTACTCACTTCTTGCCTACTCCTGAGGCGCAGTATTTAAGTATGGAATAGTCCATTATTATTATTATTATGGATAAGATCCCGTAACAATATATATATTAGGTTGGTGGAAAAATAATGACGTAATAATGTCGTTTTTTGACGTATTTTTTAACGTCAAAAAACGACATTATTACGTCATTATTTTTGCACCAACCTAATATATTCATTTTTCGCTATATTTCTGTTAGTGTTTATCTCTCGATCTTTCTCTCTTCTTTATTTTCAAGGGTTTTCTTCTCTTCTCTCTGTTTCTGTTAATTGACTATCTCTCTATCACTCTATTTTTTCCATCAAGGATTTCCTTCTCTATATTTCTCTATGTGTCTATCTGTCTATCCTTCTTTATTTCAATCGAATTTTCTTCTTCTCTTCTCTCTATTTCAGTCATTCTCTTTCTTTCTCTCTCTCTCTCTCTCTCTCTCTCTCTCTCTCTCTCTAATTTCTTTTTCCATCAAGGATTTTTTTTTCTACTTCTCTCTATTTCTTTCAAGACGTATTAGTCATTATGTATTCTTTATTTTTGTCAAAGATTTTCATCTTCTCCTCTCTCTCTCTCTCTCTCTCTCTCTCTCTCTCAGTGTTTATCTGTCTATATTTTTTCTTCTTCTTTTCTTCTCTTCTCTTCTCAGTGTCTATGTATCTATCTATCTTTTTCTCATCTTTTCTTCTGCTCGTCTCTTCTCTTCTCAGTGTCTCATCTACCTTTTTTCTCTTCTTTTCCATTAAAGATTTTCTTCTCTTCTTTTTTGATATCTATCTATCTATCTATCTATCTTTTTTCTTTTCTTTTTTAACCTCAAGTATTTTCTTCTTCTCTCCTCTTTATTTCAGCCAGCACCTCTCTCACTCACTCCCTCCATTCTTTTTTTATTTCACTTTTCTCTATTTCTCTCACTGTTCATGTCTATCTCCTTCTCGTTCCTTTTATTCCCGAAATTATTCTTTATTATTTCCTTATTTTAAAAGATTTCTCCTTCTCTGTTTGGATCTCTTTCCCTTTCTTTCTCTTCCTACTCTGCTTTTCTGTTTTCTTTTCCTCAGATATTTTCTTTGTTTTCCTTTCTTTTCTCTTTCTTTCACTTACTATCTCTATCTCTTTCTCTTTCTCTCTCACTCTCTTGCCCTTATAGTCATCTCTCTTCTCTCATCAGCCTTCACACACTCGATTTTTCACTCACTTTTACAGTTTTTCCTTCATCCTCTTTTCACTCTCTCTCTCTCTCTCTGTTTGCCTGTCTCCCTCTCCACCTGTTTCTCTTTCATTCTCTCGTCTCCGCCACCGTCGCTTCCTGTACTTCCCCTTTCTTTCGTCTTATCCCGTTTTATCTGCTTCAATTTCGCTATCTTTCTCTCCCTATATATATACATACATACATACATTATATATATATATATATATATATATATATATATATATATATAGGGAGAGAGAGAAAAACTATAGTCGCACGCCAAAAAAGTACGCGTATATGTACTAATTCATATATATATATATATATATATATATATATATATATATATATATAGGGTTTTTCACTTCACACGTAGAAATTTAATTTTCAGATGAGCGCAACAACTTTGTCTTAGAAAAATGATGAACACGACAATTTTTTGTCTTAGAAAAAAACGAGACACTGATGACGACATTGTGCTAAAGTCGAAACTACTCGAAATAAAATAAATATGCATCAACAGGGTAATTTTCTTTCTTCCTTTATTAAGGATACTAAGAAACTTATCCGTGATTACGAGAGGATCCTATTAAAAATAAGTAGACAAAACTTATCCAAATTATTTAATGAGACATGTCTTAATGAAAACATGCTGACAAAATATACGCAATACATATATATATATATATATATATAGTGGACTCTCCCGTCGTATTCGACGTGTGAGGGTCAAGCCGCTCAGTTCCTGGGAACTGACAGCCCAGACACCAGCACAAATGATTTGATTATAATGGCGAAGGCTTTGTGCAGAACCAACCATACTTTTTGAAGGGCTAAATACAGAGACTTGGTGCACTACGTACCACAAGGTCCCCAAACGACCCACCACAGGTTTTGAATTCAGAGTTGTCCTTTTCCTAAACCAATTGCCATCCAAAGCTATAGAACCCAGTCTGTCCTGATTTTTACCCATAGCTGGAGGGAGAAGAAGAGGATTGATACCTTTCGCAAAGGTATTAGCACTTAAGTGAATGTAATGGATTCGACTGGAATTCGAACTCGGCTCTCCGATTCCTTAACTGATGTTTCTACCAAAGCCGTAGGATGGCTAAGGGCACATTCCAAAAGCTGGGTAGTGTATTGCGAGACAGAAGGATTTCTTTGGTAACAAATAAAAGAATACTGAACTGTTACGTGACATCTGTTCTACTTTACGGCAGCGAATGCTGGACGATTTTCTCAAGGATGAAGAAAAGAGTCGAGGCGATGAAGATGTGGTTCTACAGGAGGATGCTGAGGATATCATGGACCGAGCGTGTGAGCAACGATGAGCTCTCAGAGAGGATGCAAAAAAGGAGGCGGCTTATACTTAACATGAGGAAGGAGGGTCTGGAGAATCTGATACTCACGGGTCGAATAGAAGGGAAGAGAGACAAGGGAAAACAACGCATGACATCCCTAGTATCCGTAAGCAAGTGGATGACAGAACGTGGTCTGGAGAGATGTCATAGGGAAGGAACTTGTTAAGAGCTCCAAGGTATAGAAGGAGGTGGAAAGCCATGACCGCCTACGTCCTGAAAGGACATGGTATATAAAAAGAAAAAAGAGGGTTTTATTACTAACACTATTTTATTTAGTTTCTTATGAATAGTTTTTGCTAATATTTGTAAATATTCATTTGGGTTACATTTTAAATTGTTGCTTTATTCACCCTCCTCCAGACATGAATTGTACATATGGAGACTAGTTAGAGACAAAGAGGTATTATGGTGAATGTAATAAGAAATGTAAGTAAGAATGTGTTGTTTTCGTGTTAGGAATATTGTGCTATGAATGGGTCACTGATTGTGGCTAGCTAAGTTTAAAGTTAAAACAGATGAAGACCATCCTTTTTTTCCCCGCTCCCTATTTGGCCTTGTGCCACATTTTATACAAATAAATATCATTTTCTCGTTTAGTACATATGAGGACTAATTAAGATTTTATAGAGACTCTGAAGTAATGTGGTCGCTGTAGTAAGTTTGTTTAGGTCAATGTTTGTGGTTGGCTAAATTTATATAAGACAGATTGTAGATCAGCCCTCCCCGACCGCCCCCCCATTTGGCCTTGTGCCAAATTTGTATATTATTACACAAAATAAAAAAAACTTTATTTTTTAGTACCTAGACTTTATGAAGTTAAGCTTAGTACTAGATAGGTAGCAATCTATCTATCTATCTTTTTTCTTTTCTTTTTTAACCTCAAACATTTTCTTCTTCTCTTCTCAGTGTCTATGTATCTATCTTTTTTCTCTTCTTTTCCATTAAAGATTTTCGTCTCTTCTCTTCTTTTTTAATATCTATCTATCTATCTATCTATCTATCTATCTATATATATATATATATATATATATATATATATATAACTTTTTTTCTTTTCTTTTTTAACCTCTATCAAGTGCGTAAATATCATAGTCCATATCTGTCTTTGTTATTTCTCCTAAACCTTGTTCTGACATCTATTTGCTTAAAATCACTAAGTATGTTATACGTTGTTTTCCTCTGTCCATCTTGCCCTCTGTCCTGTGTGTATCAGATTTTCCAAACCTTCCTTGCTCATTATGTGTGCGTAAATACTCTATGAAAAGGGTACTGTTTCTTTTGCTGTAAGTTAAAATGGCTTCTTTTTCTTCTCTCTCACTCCTCACTCAATTCCTTAAATACTTTTCTCTTTGTTACAAATCTGATTCTGTCTATTTTATTGTCCCCCCCCCTTAGTAATGTTTTTCTTTTTCTCATAATCTTTCACACTGAATAGCCACTAGAGTCTTGGTGGCTTTATCGCCTTTGCTTGTGGATGAAATGTTTAAAAACGAAAATCTAAAGTAATACTCACATCGTTAAATAAGCTTTTTTTTTTTTCAAACACTCAGACGATCGGCTCATTAATTGATGTTTCATTGGTTTGGTTTGGTTTGGTTTGCGGCATTATCAACCTCAATGGGTTATTTAATGCCAAGAAAATTTTTTTTGCTGGTAATGTATTTCTTCAAAAATCCATTTCTGGGAATATTTTTCCATGAAGAAATCTATAGCTGGTCATATTTTTCCAAAGAATGTATAGCCATTTGTATTGCTGGTATTTTTTTTTTTAAAGTATTGCTGATAATAATTTTTTCTTCAAAAATTATTGCTGGCTGGTAATAATTTTTTTTATTAAAAAGTATTTCTGTTGATTAGTTGTTGATTCATTTGTTTTATGGCATATCAACCTCAGTGGATCATTTAATGCCAACAAAATTTTGAAATAGAGTCATAGCGCTAGTTTGGTGAAAAAGGTATACATATATACATATATATATATATATATATATATATATATATATATATATATATATATTTGAATCATTTTTCAATTACTCATATTTTTTAGTACAATCCAACTTCTTTTAGGAAATTTACAATCTTGGATGGTTTTATTTTCGTAAAAAGTTTTTTTTTTTTAATTATTCACTTGGAAATAGTATATGTTTCACTGTAAATTTTAATTATTGCTGATAATAATTTATCCTTAAAAAATTATTGCTGGTAATAATTTTTTTATTACAAAGTATTTCTGGTATTAAAACCTATTTTTACATAAGTTTGGGGTGTTAACTATTTGCCCATATTTGGGACCCTAAAAGGTACTACCACCTCGGGTCAGGGGGGACCTGTGAATACCAGCAATTAAGAGATGGTTTCACGCTCCTCAGAACCTCCTGATCAGAGGCCTTGCTGTTGGGCGTAGTTTATCGTCTTACCCAGGACGCAGATGTAGTTTATCGTCATACCCAGAACGAGATGTTTCATTGGCTATCGAGAGATATCGCCAACTGTTCATTTAAACTTTTTCCAATGATATTCCAATCAGGATTCATGTCTAAATGACTAATTAACAACTCTTGGATTCACGAAGTTGCATCATTTCTTATAAGTAAATCTGTAAGAACGAACCAAAGACAGTGCTTTGTATGCATGCTTAATATCAAAATGGCAGCTGGTGTATAAAACGACCTTAAAACCGTCGTTAACTGGAGCATAAGATGGCTTGTCACTTTTAACGCCTCAAAAATTAAAATTCTCTCCATTAATCATCTGATGCTATCCTCCAAGAAAGTTACCCGTTTCCCCGTCTCGCCTGCAGCCACTATCTCACAGACGCGCCGTCGCCTCTCTCTGTCTCTTCTACAAATACTTTCATGGCAATTGCTCCGATGAGCTGCTTTCCCTGGTCCCCAGTCTCCATGAATACAGGCGCCTTACGAGGCTGGCATCCCGCTCTCACCCTTACACTGTAGAAACTTTAAAATGTAGCCGTCTCTTCTACTCCAATAGCTTCATACCTCGCACCTCTCGCCTGTGGAACACCCTTCCCAATTACTGTTTCCCTGATAGCTATAATCTCCAACTATTCAAATGTAATGTCAATCGACATCTCCAGTTACCTTGATCTACACACTACCCTTCCCTTCATCCTTTATTCTATCACTCCTATCTGCTCTTGCTACAAATCTTCTGCAACCCCCCTGCATCCTAGTGGCTTCATGCCTTGCTCGGGGCGCTAAGCTTAAAAAAAAAAAAAAAGAATCCATTGCGAGGTCAGCTGTCAAGAAAGTCGGTTCACTGTGTCGTGCGAGACAATATTTCTCTCCGGAATCGATCTTGCATATAGAATAATAGTCTACCAATCGTCCAATCTTAGAATATTGCTGTCATATATGTTCTTGTGTCCTTGCTATTTGATCTAAGGAAGAATCAGCAATATTATCAGTCCTGATCTGGCGGCTCGGCTTCAGTCACTTGACCACAGCTGTAAGGTTTCCTCTCTGTGCCATTTTATATAAGTACTTTCATGGTAATTTTTCGGATGAGTTCTTCGCTATGGTAGCTAGACTTTTAAGATTTAAGCTCAGTAATAGACAGGTGTCGAGATCGCATCTATTTACAGCTGAGTTGGCCGGAAGTTCTATGCTAACAGTTTCTTCTCTCGCACTTCTCGCTTTTGGAACTCCCTCCTGGCTCTATGCTTTCCACCCAACTTTAATCTGCAAAAATTAAAATGCAATGTCAATCGCTATCTACTGGATTACGCTTTTCTCTTTCTGCTCATTGTTAATGTTTCTGTTTCTAATTTCTTCCAAAACCTCTAGCCCTTGAGTTTTAATGGCTGTTCTGTCTTGTTTGGGGGTGACATCGATTAAAAAAAATGCATACACTGCGATTAAATCTGTTACGAAAAAAGAACTAAACAAAATGAACACAAAACGATCAGCTTTAAAAAAGGACTCGTAACTGGAAAAACCGAATGAAAAAAGAATGTTAACACAAATACTTTTTCACACCCAACCCAGTTCTGCGGAATCAGAATCAACGTTGAGTTTAAGCAAGCGAATGAGCCAATTGGAGTAAAGTGCCATGTAGATTTAAATTTTCCCCACTTGTAACGAATGCAGCTATCGATTTTTTTTTTTTTTTTTTGCATGCTAGCATGTTAGTTAACATTCGTGTCAGTCAGCTGTTGGCTCTCACGTTGGACAATAGAATCTTCCTGCCTATCCGTGGCAGCCAGCTATAGGCTCTCACTCTGGACAGTAGAAAATGGCCGCAAACTACATGAAAACTGCCGTAGAAGCATGAAAAAAATCATATTATTTCCACTATTGGTGGGAGTTGGGAAATGCAAAGTCGGTCTTGGTCTTCCCGCTAACTTGGAGCATGTGCATGTAAATTTTGGTGCAAATCCGTCGAAAATTGCGGCCGTGCATTCGTTACACACACACACACACATATATATATCATCTAATTGTAATATCATTTTCGAATTCAGCATCTCACAATACATGATAATTGGCACATTTTATTTCTGAAATGGCGAATTTGCGAAAAATTGTAGACCGGTGTTACCATTCCTGGCGAATGGATAAATGTGTATTCCAGTTATAGAACTTTTCTTCGTGTTCTATGTTATGATAACCTTCACTGAGTCTAAGCCAAGTTTCTACTTTGGGCTGACCAGCTATCACTTATCAGGGTAACGGCAATGGTAATGATAATATTAGCCGTTTCCTTACAAGGAAACATTCGCAATTCATGTATAGCAGCCAGTACTGACATATATGAAATCTTTTTCTTAAAACATTTTTTCAGGGAAATAGGTTGCTCAAACCCAGTAGTTCTAATCGCTAAATAAATTTAAATAAAATAATATTACAATGTCGGAAGAATTCATATATTAAATAAATATTAAGAGAAATCGTTTGAATTCTAAATTTGAACGAGGTTTTCTGTAATTCTGTTTGGTTTAATGTAATAATCCTAAACCGAGAGAAACTATAAGAACGTAATGGCAAAAGAAATTTCGTTATGATTAAATGAGTTGAAGAAAAAGTCAAATTTTTTATGCATATATGTGCGTCAAAGAGAGACTGAAAGAAAACGAGTTTCGTTAAGCCTACAATACGGGTCAGAGGCGCATGCGCAAAACGAAAATTGAAGACGTTTTATCTCTCCGCCAATAACGAAGAGAATCATTTCTTATTATTTTGAGGATAAAGAAACTGATAGCAACTCGTATGGAAAGTCAGTTTTGCAGCGAAAACAAGAAACTGTTCTCAAAGAAGTATTCTACAGAGACTACACGAAAAAAGTATTTTGTATAAAATAAAAAAATGACCTATTTTTTTAAATTAAAAGTTGAAAAGATGAAATTAGCAAAATTCATAATTTTAATGCAACTGTAGTCTAAAAACTATTGTTCTGGGTATGACAACAAACTACATCTGTCAAGGAAAGCCTCTGGAGATTAAAGGCTTTGAGGAGCATGGAACCACCTCTTAATAGCTGTTGTTCCCAGGTCCACCATGACATGTGGTGGCAGCACCTGTTAGGGTCCCAACTATGGGCAAATAGTGAACTATGAAAATATAAAATATACCAGCAATACATTTTTATATGAAAATTTTTTATCAAAAATACATATTTAAAGTAAAAACACCAACAATACATTTTATCTCTAGTTGAAGGTATACAATTGCATTAAAAATATATTTATCTCAAGCCATAAAATTGTGTTCAAAATATTTAGATTTCGGTTTTAAATAATCCACAGAGGTTGATATGCCGTTAAACAAAATCAACCAACATGAAAGAACTTTCATGACTTTAATCCATATAATATCCGACAATTTCTTAAAGAAATCAAACTTTATTCCAAAATATAATCTTAACAAAACTACAATATAAAAAAAAACACATAGCTCTAGCTTTATTAATTATGTTCACACAAACATCTATCGTCACAGAAGGTGGGCATCATCTACCATGTATTCAATTGTGAAAGTAGAATAACATATATCATATTTTTATTATTTCGGGGATCCCAAGAAAATTAAATTCCGTCATTAAATGACCCATAACATGCTAATTTACCGTTAAACAGACAAATCAAATCAAATCAATCAAAAAAAAAATCCCGAGTGGTTTATTTCGAATGACTAAATCTACTCAAAGCAGACGATAGTCGATTGGTTCAGATGTCTTCGAGTTGAGTGACCTTTTTTCATTGAAAAAAATATGAAGGTATTAAAAAGGGTGATCCTGGAAATGTTGTTCAAATTGATGGAGCGTTAATTGTTTGATGCAAATATAATAGTGGACGCATGATTGACGGACAATAAATATTTGGAGAAATTAATAGACGCTCTGAAGAATTCAATTACTTCGTTAAATTTGTTCCTGATAGGTCTCTGAAGACTGGAAAAAATGATACATAGACGCATCCATTTACAGTTAAAAATGACCAAGCATCAATGGTTAAAATATATTTGTGCGAGTGATGTCTGTGGACATTGCCGAAGATCATTCTTATTTAAACAACGTGTACTGGTGCTAGAGAAACAGAAAAAAGAAATGTACCAAATAAGAAGAACAATATCACTTGAAGACTATCAACAGCGGCAACAATTAAAATGGATAGCACATGTAATTCGAACAGAAAATAATGACATAATGTTGGCAATCCACATTACTTTAACCAAAGGTTTAGGAAGGAAGAACCGCAAACCACCACCACTTCTATCATTTAGGAAGGAAGAACCGCAAACCACCACGACTCCCACCATTTAGGAAGGAAGAACCACACACCATCACAAACTCCCACCATTTAGAAAGAAAGAAACGCAAACCACCACCTCTCCAATTATTAGGAAGGAAGAACAGCAAACCAGCATCACTGCCATAATTTAAAAAGGAAGAACGGCTAACCACCAACACCACTTCCATTATGTAGAAAAGAAGCACTGCAGACCACTACCACTCCCACCATTTAGGAAGGGTGAACCGCAAACTAGCACAACACCATCATTTAGGAAGTAAGAACAGCAAACCACCACCAACCCCATCATTTAAGTAAGAACTGCAAAACCACCACCCCTCACATTTTTAGAAAGAAAGAACAGCAAATCACCACCACACCCGTAATTTTAAAAGAAAGAACAGCTAACCACCAACACTCCCATTATTTAGAAAGGAATACCAGTAAGCCACCACCGCTCCTTCCATCATTTAGGAAGGAAGAACCTCAGTCCACCACCACTTCCATCACATAGGAAGGAAGAACCTCAGTCCACCACCACTTCTATCATTTAGGAAGGAAGAACATCAGTCCACCACCACTTCCATCACATAGGAAGGAAGAACCTCAGTCCACCACCACTTCCATCACATAGGAAGGAAGAACCTCAGTCCACCACCACTTCTATCATTTAGGAAGGAAGAACATCAGTCCACCACCACTTCCATCGTGTAGGAAGGAAGAACCTCAGTCCACCACCACTTCTATCATTTAGGAAGGAAGAACATCAGTCCACCACCACTTCCATCACATAGGAAGGAAGAACCTCAGTCCACCACCACTTCCATCGTTTAGGAAGGAAGAACCTCAGTCCACCACCACTTCCATCGTTTAGGAAGGAAGAACATCAGTCCACCACCACTTCCATCGTTTAGGAAGGAAGAACATCAGTCCACCACCACTTCCATCGTTTAGGAAGGAAGAACCTCAGTCCACCACCACTTCCATCACATAGGAAGGAAGAACCTCAGTCCACTACCACTTCTATCATTTAGGAAGGAAGAACATCAGTCCACCACCACTTCCATCGTTTAGGAAGGAAGAACCTCAGTCCACCACCACTTCTATCATTTAGGAAGGAAGAACATCAGTCCACCACCACTTCCATCACAAAGGAAGGAAGAACCTCAGTCCACCACCACTTCTATCATTTAGGAAGGAAGAACATCAGTCCACCACCACTTCTATCATTTAGGAAGGAAGAACCTTAGTCCACCACCACTTCTATCATTTAGGAAGGAAGAACATCAGTCCACCACCACTTCCATCACATAGGAAGGAAGAACCTCAGTCCACCACCACTTCCATCACATAGGAAGGAAGAACCTCAGTCCACCACCACTTCCATCGTTTAGGAAGGAAGAACATCAGTCCACCACCACTTCCATCGTTTAGGAAGGAAGAACCTCAGTCCACCACCACTTCCATCGTTTAGGAAGGAAGAACCTCAGACCACCACCACTTCCATCACATAGGAAGGAAGAACCTCAGTCCACCACCACTTCTATCATTTAGGAAGGAAGAACATCAGGCCACCACCACTTCCATCGTTTAGGAAGGAAGAACCTCAGTCCACCACCACTTCCATCACATAGGAAGGAATAACCTCAGTCCACCACCACTTCTATCATTTAGGAAGGAAGAACATCAGTCCACCACCACTTCCATCGTTTAGGAAGGAAGAATCTCAGTCCACCACCACTTCCATCACATAGGAAGGAAGAACCTCAGTCCACCACCACTTCCATCACATAGGAAGGAAGAACATCAGTCCACCACCACTTCTATCATTTAGGAAGGAAGAACATCAGTCCACCACCACTTCCATCGTTTAGGAAGGAAGAACATCAGTCCACCACCACTTCTATCATTTAGGAAGGAAGAACCTCAGTCCACCACCACTTCCATCACATAGGAAGGAAGAACCTCAGTCCACCACCACTTCTATCATTTAGGAAGGAAGAACATCAGTCCACCACCACTTCCATCGTTCAGGAAGGAAGAACCTCAGTCCACCACCACTTCCATCACATAGGAAGGAAAAACCTCAGTCCACCACAACTTCTATCATTTAGGAAGGAAGAACATCAGTCCACCACCACTTCCATCGTTTAGGAAGGAAGAACCTCAGTCCACCACCACTTCCATCACATAGGAAGGAAGAACCTCAGTCCACCACCACTTCTATCATTTAGGAAGGAAGAACATCAGTCCACCACCACTTCCATCGTTTAGGAAGGAAGAACCTCAGTCCACCACCACTTCCATCACATAGGAAGGAAAAACCTCAGTCCACCACCACTTCTATCATTTAGGAAGGAAGAACATCAGTCCACCACCACTTCCATCGTTTAGGAAGGAAGAAACTCAATCCACCACCATTTCCATCACATAGGAAGGAAGAACCTCAGTCCACCACCACTTCTATCATTTAGGAAGGAAGAACATCAGTCCACCACCACTTCCATCGTTTAGGAAGGAAGAACCTCAGTCCACCACCACTTCCATCACATAGGAAGGAAGAACCTCAGTCCACCACCACTTCTATCATTTAGGAAGGAAGAACATCAGTCCACCACCACTTCCATCACATAGGAAGGAAGAACCTCAGTCCACCACCACTTCCATCATTTAGGAAGGAAGAACATCAGTCCACCACCACTTCCATCGTTTAGGAAGGAAGAACATCAGTCCACCACCACTTCCATCACATAGGAAGGAAGAACATCAGTCCACCACCACTTCCATCACATAGGAAGGAAGAACATCAGTCCACCACCACTTCCATCGTTTAGGAAGGAAGAACATCAGTCCACCACCACTTCCATCGTTTAGGAAGGAAGAACATCAGTCCACCACCACTTCCATCACATAGGAAGGAAGAACATCAGTCCACCACCACTTCTATCATTTAGGAAGGAAGAACATCAGTCCACCATCACTTCCATCACATAGGAAGGAAGAACATCAGTCCACCACCACTTCCATCACATAGGAAGGAAGAACATCAGTCCACCACCACTTCCATCGTTTAGGAAGGAAGAACATCAGTCCACCACCACTTCCATCGTTTAGGAAGGAAGAACCTCAGTCCACCACCACTTCCATCACATAGGAAGGAAGAACCTCAGTCCACCACCACTTCCATCGTTTAGGAAGGAAGAACATCAGTCCACCACCACTTCCATCACATAGGAAGGAAGAACATCAGTCCACCACCACTTCCATCGTTTAGGAAGGAAGAACATCAGTCCACCACCACTTCCATCGTTTAGGAAGGAAGAACATCAGTCCACCACCACTTCCATCACATAGGAAGGAAGAACCTCAGTCCACCACCACTTCCATCGTTTAGGAAGGAAGAACATCAGTCCACCACCACTTCCATCACATAGGAAGGAAGAACATCAGTCCACCACCACTTCCATCACATAGGAAGGAAGAACATCAGTCCACCACCACTTCCATCGTTTAGGAAGGAAGAACATCAGTCCACCACCACTTCCATCACATAGGAAGGAAGAACATCAGTCCACCACCACTTCTATCATTTAGGAAGGAAGAACATCAGTCCACCACCACTTCCATCGTTTAGGAAGGAAGAACATCAGTCCACCACCACTTCCATCGTCTAGGAAGGAAGAACATCAGTCCACCACCACTTCCATCGTTTAGGTAGGAAGAACATCAGTCCACCACCACTTCTATCATTTAGGAAGGAAGAACATCAGTCCACCACCACTTCCATCGTTTAGGAAGGAAGAACATCAGTCCACCACCACTTCCATCGTTTAGGAAGGAAGAACATCAGTCCACCACCACTTCCATCGTTTAGGAAGGAAGAACATCAGTCCACCACCACTTCCATCACATAGGAAGGAAGAACATCAGTCCACCACCACTTCCATCACATAGGAAGGAAGAACATCAGTCCACCACCACTTCTATCATTTAGGAAGGAAGAACATCAGTCCACCACCACTTCCATCGTTTAGGAAGGAAGAACATCAGTCCACCACCACTTCCATCGTTTAGGAAGGAAGAACATCAGTCCACCACCACTTCCATCGTTTAGGAAGGAAGAACATCAGTCCACCACCACTTCCATCGTTTAGGAAGGAAGAACATCAGTCCACCACCACTTCCATCACATAGGAAGGAAGAACATCAGTCCAACACCACTTCCATCACATAGGAAGGAAGAACATCAGTCCACCACCACTTCCATCGTTTAGGAAGGAAGAACATCAGTCCACCACCACTTCCATCACATAGGAAGGAAGAACATCAGTCCACCACCACTTCCATCACATAGGAAGGAAGAACCTCAGTCCACCACCACTTCTATCATTTAGGAAGGAAGAACATCAGTCCACCACCACTTCCATCACATAGGAAGGAAGAACCTCAGTCCACCACCACTTCCATCACATAGGAAGGAAGAACCTCAGTCCACCACCACTTCTATCATTTAGGAAGGAAGAACATCAGTCCACCACCACTTCCATCGTGTAGGAAGGAAGAACCTCAGTCCACCACCACTTCTATCATTTAGGAAGGAAGAACATCAGTCCACCACCACTTCCATCACATAGGAAGGAAGAACCTCAGTCCACCACCACTTCCATCGTTTAGGAAGGAAGAACCTCAGTCCACCACCACTTCCATCGTTTAGGAAGGAAGAACATCAGTCCACCACCACTTCCATCGTTTAGGAAGGAAGAACATCAGTCCACCACCACTTCCATCGTTTAGGAAGGAAGAACCTCAGTCCACCACCACTTCCATCACATAGGAAGGAAGAACCTCAGTCCACTACCACTTCTATCATTTAGGAAGGAAGAACATCAGTCCACCACCACTTCCATCGTTTAGGAAGGAAGAACCTCAGTCCACCACCACTTCTATCATTTAGGAAGGAAGAACATCAGTCCACCACCACTTCCATCACAAAGGAAGGAAGAACCTCAGTCCACCACCACTTCTATCATTTAGGAAGGAAGAACATCAGTCCACCACCACTTCTATCATTTAGGAAGGAAGAACCTTAGTCCACCACCACTTCTATCATTTAGGAAGGAAGAACATCAGTCCACCACCACTTCCATCACATAGGAAGGAAGAACCTCAGTCCACCACCACTTCCATCACATAGGAAGGAAGAACCTCAGTCCACCACCACTTCCATCGTTTAGGAAGGAAGAACATCAGTCCACCACCACTTCCATCGTTTAGGAAGGAAGAACCTCAGTCCACCACCACTTCCATCGTTTAGGAAGGAAGAACCTCAGACCACCACCACTTCCATCACATAGGAAGGAAGAACCTCAGTCCACCACCACTTCTATCATTTAGGAAGGAAGAACATCAGGCCACCACCACTTCCATCGTTTAGGAAGGAAGAACCTCAGTCCACCACCACTTCCATCACATAGGAAGGAATAACCTCAGTCCACCACCACTTCTATCATTTAGGAAGGAAGAACATCAGTCCACCACCACTTCCATCGTTTAGGAAGGAAGAATCTCAGTCCACCACCACTTCCATCACATAGGAAGGAAGAACCTCAGTCCACCACCACTTCCATCACATAGGAAGGAAGAACATCAGTCCACCACCACTTCTATCATTTAGGAAGGAAGAACATCAGTCCACCACCACTTCCATCGTTTAGGAAGGAAGAACATCAGTCCACCACCACTTCTATCATTTAGGAAGGAAGAACCTCAGTCCACCACCACTTCCATCACATAGGAAGGAAGAACCTCAGTCCACCACCACTTCTATCATTTAGGAAGGAAGAACATCAGTCCACCACCACTTCCATCGTTCAGGAAGGAAGAACCTCAGTCCACCACCACTTCCATCACATAGGAAGGAAAAACCTCAGTCCACCACAACTTCTATCATTTAGGAAGGAAGAACATCAGTCCACCACCACTTCCATCGTTTAGGAAGGAAGAACCTCAGTCCACCACCACTTCCATCACATAGGAAGGAAGAACCTCAGTCCACCACCACTTCTATCATTTAGGAAGGAAGAACATCAGTCCACCACCACTTCCATCGTTTAGGAAGGAAGAACCTCAGTCCACCACCACTTCCATCACATAGGAAGGAAAAACCTCAGTCCACCACCACTTCTATCATTTAGGAAGGAAGAACATCAGTCCACCACCACTTCCATCGTTTAGGAAGGAAGAAACTCAATCCACCACCATTTCCATCACATAGGAAGGAAGAACCTCAGTCCACCACCACTTCTATCATTTAGGAAGGAAGAACATCAGTCCACCACCACTTCCATCGTTTAGGAAGGAAGAACCTCAGTCCACCACCACTTCCATCACATAGGAAGGAAGAACCTCAGTCCACCACCACTTCTATCATTTAGGAAGGAAGAACATCAGTCCACCACCACTTCCATCACATAGGAAGGAAGAACCTCAGTCCACCACCACTTCCATCATTTAGGAAGGAAGAACATCAGTCCACCACCACTTCCATCGTTTAGGAAGGAAGAACATCAGTCCACCACCACTTCCATCACATAGGAAGGAAGAACATCAGTCCACCACCACTTCCATCACATAGGAAGGAAGAACATCAGTCCACCACCACTTCCATCGTTTAGGAAGGAAGAACATCAGTCCACCACCACTTCCATCGTTTAGGAAGGAAGAACATCAGTCCACCACCACTTCCATCACATAGGAAGGAAGAACATCAGTCCACCACCACTTCTATCATTTAGGAAGGAAGAACATCAGTCCACCATCACTTCCATCACATAGGAAGGAAGAACATCAGTCCACCACCACTTCCATCACATAGGAAGGAAGAACATCAGTCCACCACCACTTCCATCGTTTAGGAAGGAAGAACATCAGTCCACCACCACTTCCATCGTTTAGGAAGGAAGAACCTCAGTCCACCACCACTTCCATCACATAGGAAGGAAGAACCTCAGTCCACCACCACTTCCATCGTTTAGGAAGGAAGAACATCAGTCCACCACCACTTCCATCACATAGGAAGGAAGAACATCAGTCCACCACCACTTCCATCGTTTAGGAAGGAAGAACATCAGTCCACCACCACTTCCATCGTTTAGGAAGGAAGAACATCAGTCCACCACCACTTCCATCACATAGGAAGGAAGAACCTCAGTCCACCACCACTTCCATCGTTTAGGAAGGAAGAACATCAGTCCACCACCACTTCCATCACATAGGAAGGAAGAACATCAGTCCACCACCACTTCCATCACATAGGAAGGAAGAACATCAGTCCACCACCACTTCCATCGTTTAGGAAGGAAGAACATCAGTCCACCACCACTTCCATCACATAGGAAGGAAGAACATCAGTCCACCACCACTTCTATCATTTAGGAAGGAAGAACATCAGTCCACCACCACTTCCATCGTTTAGGAAGGAAGAACATCAGTCCACCACCACTTCCATCGTCTAGGAAGGAAGAACATCAGTCCACCACCACTTCCATCGTTTAGGTAGGAAGAACATCAGTCCACCACCACTTCTATCATTTAGGAAGGAAGAACATCAGTCCACCACCACTTCCATCGTTTAGGAAGGAAGAACATCAGTCCACCACCACTTCCATCGTTTAGGAAGGAAGAACATCAGTCCACCACCACTTCCATCGTTTAGGAAGGAAGAACATCAGTCCACCACCACTTCCATCACATAGGAAGGAAGAACATCAGTCCACCACCACTTCCATCACATAGGAAGGAAGAACATCAGTCCACCACCACTTCTATCATTTAGGAAGGAAGAACATCAGTCCACCACCACTTCCATCGTTTAGGAAGGAAGAACATCAGTCCACCACCACTTCCATCGTTTAGGAAGGAAGAACATCAGTCCACCACCACTTCCATCGTTTAGGAAGGAAGAACATCAGTCCACCACCACTTCCATCGTTTAGGAAGGAAGAACATCAGTCCACCACCACTTCCATCACATAGGAAGGAAGAACATCAGTCCAACACCACTTCCATCACATAGGAAGGAAGAACATCAGTCCACCACCACTTCCATCGTTTAGGAAGGAAGAACATCAGTCCACCACCACTTCCATCACATAGGAAGGAAGAACATCAGTCCACCACCACTTCCATCACATAGGAAGGAAGAACATCAGTCCACCACCACTTCTATCATTTAGGAAGGAAGAACATCAGTCCACCACCACTTCCATCGTTTAGGAAGGAAGAACATCAGTCCACCACCACTTCCATCGTTTAGGAAGGAAGAACATCAGTCCACCACCACTTCCATCGTTTAGGAAGGAAGAACATCAGTCCACCACCACTTCCATCACATAGGAAGGAAGAACATCAGTCCACCACCACTTCCATCACATAGGAAGGAAGAACATCAGTCCACCACCACTTCTATCATTTAGGAAGGAAGAACATCAGTCCACCACCACTTCCATCACATAGGAAGGAAGAACATCAGTCCACCACCACTTCCATCACATAGGAAGGAAGAACATCAGTCCACCACCACTTCCATCACATAGGAAGGAAGAACCTCAGTCCACCACCACTTCTATCATTTAGGAAGGAAGAACATCAGTCCACCACCACTTCCATCGTTTAGGAAGGAAGAACATCAGTCCACCACCACTTCCATCACATAGGAAGGAAGAATATCAGTCCACCACCACTTCCATCGTTTAGGAAGGAAGAACATCAGTCCACCACCACTTCCATCACATAGGAAGGAAGAACATCAGTCCACCACAACTTCCATCGTTTTGGAAGGAAGAACATCAGTCCACCACCACTTCCATCACATAGGAAGGAAGAACATCAGTCCACCACCACTTCTATCATTTAGGAAGGAAGAACATCAGTCCACCACCACTTCCATCGTTTAGGAAGGAAGAACATCAGTCCACCACCTCTTCCATCGTTTAGGAAGGAAGAACCTCAGTCCACCACCACTTCCATCGTTTAAGAAGGAAGAACCTCAGTCCACCAACACTTCCATCGTTTAGGAAGGAAGAACATCAGTCCACCACCATTTCCATCACATAGGAAGGAAGAACATCAGTCCACCACCACTTCCATCGTTTAGGAAGGAAGAACATCAGTCCACCACCACTTCCATCGTTTAGGAAGGAAGAACCTCAGTCCACCACCACTTCCATCACATAGGAAGGAAGAACATCAGTCCACCACCAATTCCATCGTTTAGGAAGGAAGAACATCAGTCCACCACCACTTCCATCGTTTAGGAAGGAAGAACCTCAGTCCACCACCACTTGCATCACATAGGAAGGAAGAACCTCAGTCCACCACCACTTCCATCGTTTAGGAAGGAAGAACATCAGTCCACCACCATTTCCATCACATAGGAAGGAAGAACATCAGTCCACCACCACTTCCATCGTTTAGGAAGGAAGAACATCAGTCCACCACCACTTCCATCACATAGGAAGGAAGAACCTCAGTCCACCACCACTTCCATCATTTAGGAAGGAAGAACATCAGTCCACCACCACTTCCATCGTTTAGGAAGGAAGAACATCAGTCCACCACCACTTCCATCACATAGGAAGGAAGAACATCAGTCCACCACCACTTCCATCACATAGGAAGGAAGAACATCAGTCCACCACCACTTCCATCATTTAGGAAGGAAGAACATCAGTCCACCACCACTTCCATCGTTTAGGAAGGAAGAACATCAGTCCACCACCACTTCCATCGTTTAGGAAGGAAGAACATCAGTCCACCACCACTTCCATCGTTTAGGAAGGAAGAACATCAGTCCACCACCACTTCCATCGTTTAGGAAAGAAGAACATCAGTCCACCACCACTTCCATCACATAGGAAGGAAGAACATCAGTCCAACACCACTTCCATCACATAGGAAGGAAGAACATCAGTCCACCACAACTTCCATCGTTTTGGAAGGAAGAACATCAGTCCACCACCACTTCCATCACATAGGAAGGAAGAACATCAGTCCACCACCACTTCTATCATTTAGGAAGGAAGAACATCAGTCCACCACCACTTCCATCGTTTAGGAAGGAAGAACATCAGTCCACCACCACTTCCATCGTTTAGGAAGGAAGAACATCAGTCCACCACCACTTCCATCGTTTAGGAAGGAAGAACATCAGTCCACCACCACTTCCATCACATAGGAAGGAAGAACATCAGTCCACCACCACTTCCATCACATAGGAAGGAAGAACATCAGTCCACCACCACTTCTATCATTTAGGAAGGAAGAACATCAGTCCACCACCACTTCCATCGTTTAGGAAGGAAGAACATCAGTCCGCCTCCACTTCCATCGTTTAGGAAGGAAGAACATCAGTCCACCACCACTTCCATCACATAGGAAGGAAGAACCTCAGTCCACCACCACTTCCATCACATAGGAAGGAAGAACATCAGTCCACCACCACTTCCATCACATAGGAAGGAAGAACATCAGTCCACCACCACTTCCATCGTTTAGGAAGGAAGAACATCAGTCCACCACCACTTCCATCGTTTAGGAAGGAAGAACCTCAGTCCACCACCACTTCCATCGTTTAGGAAGGAAGAACCTCAGTCCACCACCACTTCCATCGTTTAGGAAGGAAGAACATCAGTCCACCACCACTTCCATCACATAGGAAGGAAGAACATCAGTCCACCACCACTTCCATCGTTTAGGAAGGAAGAACATCAGTCCACCACCACTTCCATCGTTTAGGAAGGAAGAACCTCAGTCCACCACCACTTCCATCACATAGGAAGGAAGAACCTCAGTCCACCACCACTTCCATCGTTTAAAAAGGAAGAACCTCAGTCCACCACCACTTCCATCGTTTAGGAAGGAAGAACATCAGTCCACCACCACTTCCATCACATAGGAAGGAAGAACATCAGTCCACCACCACTTCCATCGTTTAGGAAGGAAGAACATCAGTCCACCACAACTTCCATCACATAGGAAGGAAGAACATCAGTCCACCACCACTTCCATCACATAGGAAGGAAGAACATCAGTCCACCACCAATTCCATCGTTTAGGAAGGAAGAACATCAGTCCACCACCACTTCCATCGTTTAGGAAGGAAGAACCTCAGTGCACCACCACTTGCATCACATAGGAAGGAAGAACCTCAGTCTACCACCACTTCCATCGTTTAGGAAGGAAGAACATCTGTCCACCACCACTTCCATCACATAGGAAGGAAGAACATCAGTCCACCACCACTTCTATCGTTTAGGAAGGAAGAACATCAGTCCACCACCACTTCCATCACATAGGAAGGAAGAACCTCAGTCCACCACCACTTCCATCATTTAGGAAGGAAGAACATCAGTCCACCACCACTTCCATCGTTTAGGAAGGAAGAACATCAGTCCACCACCACTTCCATCACATAGGAAGGAAGAACATCAGTCCACCACCACTTCCATCACATAGGAAGGAAGAACATCAGTCCACCACCACTTCCATCGTTTAGGAAGGAAGAACATCAGTCCACCACCACTTCCATCGTTTAGGAAGGAAGAACATCAGTCCACCACCACTTCCATCACATAGGAAGGAAGAACATCAGTCCACCACCACTTCTATCATTTAGGAAGGAAGAACATCAGTCCACCACCACTTCCATCACATAGGAAGGAAGAACATCAGTCCACCACCACTTCTATCATTTAGGAAGGAAGAATATCAGTCCACCACCACTTCCATCACATAGGAAGGAAGAACATCAGTCCACCACCACTTCCATCACATAGGAAGGAAGAACATCAGTCCACCACCACTTCCATCACATAGGAAGGAAGAACCTCAGTCCACCCCCACTTCCATCGTTTAGGAAGGAAGAACATCAGTCCACCACCACTTCTATCATTTAGGAAGGAAGAACATCAGTCCACCACCACTTCCATCGTTTAGGAAGGAAGAACATCAGTCCACCACCACTTCCATCACATAGGAAGGAAGAACATCAGTCCACCACCACTTCCATCGTTTAGGAAGGAAGAACATCAGTCCACCTCCACTTCCATCGTTTAGGAAGGAAGAACATCAGTCCACCACCACTTCCATCACATAGGAAGGAAGAACCTCAGTCCACCACCACTTCCATCACATAGGAAGGAAGAACATCAGTCCACCACCACTTCCATCACATAGGAAGGAAGAACATCAGTCCACCACCACTTCCATCGTTTAGGAAGGAAGAACATCAGTCCACCACCACTTCCATCGTTTAGGAAGGAAGAACCTCAGTCCACCACCACTTCCATCGTTTAGGAAGGAAGAACCTCAGTCCACCACCACTTCCATCGTTTAGGAAGGAAGAACATCAGTCCACCACCACTTCCATCACATAGGAAGGAAGAACATCAGTCCACCACCACTTCCATCGTTTAGGAAGGAAGAACATCAGTCCACCACCACTTCCATCGTTTAGGAAGGAAGAACCTCAGTCCACCACCACTTCCATCACATAGGAAGGAAGAACCTCAGTCCACCACCACTTCCATCGTTTAAAAAGGAAGAACCTCAGTCCACCACCATTTCCATCGTTTAGGAAGGAAGAACATCAGTCCACCACCACTTCCATCACATAGGAAGGAAGAACATCAGTCCACCACCACTTCCATCGTTTAGGAAGGAAGAACATCAGTCCACCACCACTTCCATCACATAGGAAGGAAGAACATCAGTCCACCACCACTTCCATCGTTTAGGAAGGAAGAACATCAGTCCACCACCACTTCCATCGTTTAGGAAGGAAGAACCTCAGTCCACCACCACTTGCATCACATAGGAAGGAAGAACCTCAGTCCACCACCACTTCCATCGTTTAGGAGGGAAGAACATCTGTCCACCACCACTTCCATCACATAGGAAGGAAGAACATCAGTCCACCACCACTTCCATCGTTTAGGAAGGAAGAACATCAGTCCACCACCACTTCCATCACATAGGAAGGAAGAACCTCAGTCCACCACCACTTCCATCATTTAGGAAGGAAGAACATCAGTCCACCACCACTTCCATCGTTTAGGAAGGAAGAACATCAGTCCACCACCACTTCCATCACATAGGAAGGAAGAACATCAGTCCACCACCACTTCCATCACATAGGAAGGAAGAACATCAGTCCACCACCACTTCCATCGTTTAGGAAGGAAGAACATCAGTCCACCACCACTTCCATCGTTTAGGAAGGAAGAACATCAGTCCACCACCACTTCCATCACATAGGAAGGAAGAACATCAGTCCACCACCACTTCTATCATTTAGGAAGGAAGAACATCAGTCCACCACCACTTCCATCACATAGGAAGGAAGAACATCAGTCCACCACCACTTCCATCACATAGGAAGGAAGAACATCAGTCCACCACCACTTCCATCGTTTAGGAAGGAAGAACATCAGTCCACCACCACTTCCATCGTTTAGGAAGGAAGAACCTCAGTCCACCACCACTTCCATCACATAGGAAGGAAGAACCTCAGTCCACCACCACTTCCATCGTTTAGGAAGGAAGAACATCAGTCCACCACCAATTCCATCACATAGGAAGGAAGAACATCAGTCCACCACCACTTCCATCGTTTAGGAAGGAAGAACATCAGTCCACCAACACTTCCATCGTTTAGGAAGGAAGAACATCAGTCCACCACCACTTCCATCACATAGGAAGGAAGAACATCAGTCCACCACCACTTCCATCACATAGGAAGGAAGAACATCAGTCCACCACCACTTCCATCACATAGGAAGGAAGAACATCAGTCCACCACCACTTCCATCGTTTAGGAAGGAAGAACATCAGTCCACCACCACTTCCATCGTTTAGGAAGGAAGAACCTCAGTCCACCACCACTTCCATCACATAGGAAGGAAGAACCTCAGTCCACCACCACTTCCATCGTTTAGGAAGGAAGAACATCAGTCCACCACCACTTCCATCACATAGGAAGGAAGAACATCAGTCCACCACCACTTCCATCGTTTAGGAAGGAAGAATATCAGTCCACCATCACTTCCATCGTTTAGGAAGGAAGAACATCAGTCCACCACCACTTCCATCGTTTAGGAAGGAAGAACATCAGTCCACCACCACTTCCATCGTTTAGGAAGGAAGAACATCAGTCCACCACCACTTCCATCACATAGGAAGGAAGAACATCAGTCCACCACCACTTCCATCGTTTAGGAAGGAAGAACATCAGTCCACCACCACTTCCATCGTTTAGGAAGGAAGAACATCAGTCCACCACCACTTCCATCACATAGGAAGGAAGAACATCAGTCCACCACCACTTCTATCATTTAGGAAGGAAGAACATCAGTCCACCACCACTTCCATCACATAGGAAGGAAGAACATCAGTCCACCACCACTTCCATCACATAGGAAGGAAGAACATCAGTCCACCACCACTTCCATCGTTTAGGAAGGAAGAACATCAGTCCACCACCACTTCCATCGTTTAGGAAGGAAGAACCTCAGTCCACCACCACTTCCATCACATAGGAAGGAAGAACCTCAGTCCACCACCACTTCCATCGTTTAGGAAGGAAGAACATCAGTCCACCACCACTTCCATCACATAGGAAGGAAGAATATCAGTCCACCACCACTTCCATCGTTTAGGAAGGAAGAACATCTGTCCACCACCACTTCCATCACATAGGAAGGAAGAACATCAGTCCACCACCACTTCCATCGTTTAGGAAGGAAGAACATCAGTCCACCACCACTTCCATCACATAGGAAGGAAGAACCTCAGTCCACCACCACTTCCATCATTTAGGAAGGAAGAACATCAGTCCACCACCACTTCCATCGTTTAGGAAGGAAGAACATCAGTCCACCACCACTTCCATCACATAGGAAGGAAGAACATCAGTCCACCACCACTTCCCTCACATAGGAAGGAAGAACATCAGTCCACCACCACTTCCATCGTTTAGAAAGGAAGAACATCAGTCCACCACCACTTCCATCGTTTAGGAAGGAAGAACATCAGTCCACCACCACTTCCATCACATAGGAAGGAAGAACATCAGTCCACCACCACTTCTATCATTTAGGAAGGAAGAACATCAGTCCACCACCACTTCCATCACATAGGAAGGAAGAACATCAGTCCACCACCACTTCTATCACATAGGAAGGAAGAACCTCAGTCCACCACCACTTCTATCATTTAGGAAGGAAGAACATCAGTCCACCACCACTTCCATCGTTTAGGAAGGAAGAACCTCAGTCCACCACCACTTCCATCACATAGGAAGGAAAAACCTCAGTCCACCACCACTTCTATCATTTAGGAAGGAAGAACATCAGTCCACCACCACTTCCATCGTTTAGGAAGGAAGAAACTCAATCCACCACCATTTCCATCACATAGGAAGGAAGAACCTCAGTCCACCACCACTTCTATCATTTAGGAAGGAAGAACATCAGTCCACCACCACTTCCATCGTTTAGGAAGGAAGAACCTCAGTCCACCACCACTTCCATCACATAGGAAGGAAGAACCTCAGTCCACCACCACTTCTATCATTTAGGAAGGAAGAACATCAGTCCACCACCACTTCCATCACATAGGAAGGAAGAACCTCAGTCCACCACCACTTCCATCATTTAGGAAGGAAGAACATCAGTCCACCACCACTTCCATCGTTTAGGAAGGAAGAACATCAGTCCACCACCACTTCCATCACATAGGAAGGAAGAACATCAGTCCACCACCACTTCCATCACATAGGAAGGAAGAACATCAGTCCACCACCACTTCCATCGTTTAGGAAGGAAGAACATCAGTCCACCACCACTTCCATCGTTTAGGAAGGAAGAACATCAGTCCACCACCACTTCCATCACATAGGAAGGAAGAACATCAGTCCACCACCACTTCTATCATTTAGGAAGGAAGAACATCAGTCCACCATCACTTCCATCACATAGGAAGGAAGAACATCAGTCCACCACCACTTCCATCACATAGGAAGGAAGAACATCAGTCCACCACCACTTCCATCGTTTAGGAAGGAAGAACATCAGTCCACCACCACTTCCATCGTTTAGGAAGGAAGAACCTCAGTCCACCACCACTTCCATCACATAGGAAGGAAGAACCTCAGTCCACCACCACTTCCATCGTTTAGGAAGGAAGAACATCAGTCCACCACCACTTCCATCACATAGGAAGGAAGAACATCAGTCCACCACCACTTCCATCGTTTAGGAAGGAAGAACATCAGTCCACCACCACTTCCATCGTTTAGGAAGGAAGAACATCAGTCCACCACCACTTCCATCACATAGGAAGGAAGAACCTCAGTCCACCACCACTTCCATCGTTTAGGAAGGAAGAACATCAGTCCACCACCACTTCCATCACATAGGAAGGAAGAACATCAGTCCACCACCACTTCCATCACATAGGAAGGAAGAACATCAGTCCACCACCACTTCCATCGTTTAGGAAGGAAGAACATCAGTCCACCACCACTTCCATCACATAGGAAGTAAGAACATCAGTCCACCACCACTTCTATCATTTAGGAAGGAAGAACATCAGTCCACCACCACTTCCATCGTTTAGGAAGGAAGAACATCAGTCCACCACCACTTCCATCGTCTAGGAAGGAAGAACATCAGTCCACCACCACTTCCATCGTTTAGGTAGGAAGAACATCAGTCCACCACCACTTCTATCATTTAGGAAGGAAGAACATCAGTCCACCACCACTTCCATCGTTTAGGAAGGAAGAACATCAGTCCACCACCACTTCCATCGTTTAGGAAGGAAGAACATCAGTCCACCACCACTTCCATCGTTTAGGAAGGAAGAACATCAGTCCACCACCACTTCCATCACATAGGAAGGAAGAACATCAGTCCACCACCACTTCCATCACATAGGAAGGAAGAACATCAGTCCACCACCACTTCTATCATTTAGGAAGGAAGAACATCAGTCCACCACCACTTCCATCGTTTAGGAAGGAAGAACATCAGTCCACCACCACTTCCATCGTTTAGGAAGGAAGAACATCAGTCCACCACCACTTCCATCGTTTAGGAAGGAAGAACATCAGTCCACCACCACTTCCATCGTTTAGGAAGGAAGAACATCAGTCCACCACCACTTCCATCACATAGGAAGGAAGAACATCAGTCCAACACCACTTCCATCACATAGGAAGGAAGAACATCAGTCCACCACCACTTCCATCGTTTAGGAAGGAAGAACATCAGTCCACCACCACTTCCATCACATAGGAAGGAAGAACATCAGTCCACCACCACTTCCATCACATAGGAAGGAAGAACATCAGTCCACCACCACTTCTATCATTTAGGAAGGAAGAACATCAGTCCACCACCACTTCCATCGTTTAGGAAGGAAGAACATCAGTCCACCACCACTTCCATCGTTTAGGTAGGAAGAACATCAGTCCACCACCACTTCCATCGTTTAGGAAGGAAGAACATCAGTCCACCACCACTTCCATCACATAGGAAGGAAGAACATCAGTCCACCACCACTTCCATCACATAGGAAGGAAGAACATCAGTCCACCACCACTTCTATCATTTAGGAAGGAAGAACATCAGTCCACCACCACTTCCATCACATAGGAAGGAAGAACATCAGTCCACCACCACTTCCATCACATAGGAAGGAAGAACATCAGTCCACCACCACTTCCATCACATAGGAAGGAAGAACCTCAGTCCACCACCACTTCTATCATTTAGGAAGGAAGAACATCAGTCCACCACCACTTCCATCGTTTAGGAAGGAAGAACATCAGTCCACCACCACTTCCATCACATAGGAAGGAAGAATATCAGTCCACCACCACTTCCATCGTTTAGGAAGGAAGAACATCAGTCCGCCTCCACTTCCATCGTTTAGGAAGGAAGAACATCAGTCCACCACCACTTCCATCACATAGGAAGGAAGAACCTCAGTCCACCACCACTTCCATCACATAGGAAGGAAGAACATCAGTCCACCACCACTTCCATCACATAGGAAGGAAGAACATCAGTCCACCACCACTTCCATCGTTTAGGAAGGAAGAACATCAGTCCACCACCTCTTCCATCGTTTAGGAAGGAAGAACCTCAGTCCACCACCACTTCCATCGTTTAAGAAGGAAGAACCTCAGTCCACCAACACTTCCATCGTTTAGGAAGGAAGAACATCAGTCCACCACCACTTCCATCACATAGGAAGGAAGAACATCAGTCCACCACCACTTCCATCGTTTAGGAAGGAAGAACATCAGTCCACCACCACTTCCATCGTTTAGGAAGGAAGAACCTCAGTCCACCACCACTTCCATCACATAGGAAGGAAGAACATCAGTCCACCACCAATTCCATCGTTTAGGAAGGAAGAACATCAGTCCACCACCACTTCCATCGTTTAGGAAGGAAGAACCTCAGTCCACCACCACTTGCATCACATAGGAAGGAAGAACCTCAGTCCACCACCACTTCCATCGTTTAGGAAGGAAGAACATCAGTCCACCACCATTTCCATCACATAGGAAGGAAGAACATCAGTCCACCACCACTTCCATCGTTTAGGAAGGAAGAACATCAGTCCACCACCACTTCCATCACATAGGAAGGAAGAACCTCAGTCCACCACCACTTCCATCATTTAGGAAGGAAGAACATCAGTCCACCACCACTTCCATCGTTTAGGAAGGAAGAACATCAGTCCACCACCACTTCCATCACATAGGAAGGAAGAACATCAGTCCACCACCACTTCCATCACATAGGAAGGAAGAACATCAGTCCACCACCACTTCTATCATTTAGGAAGGAAGAACATCAGTCCACCACCACTTCCATCGTTTAGGAAGGAAGAACATCAGTCCACCACCACTTCCATCGTTTAGGAAGGAAGAACATCAGTCCACCACCACTTCCATCGTTTAGGAAGGAAGAACATCAGTCCACCACCACTTCCATCGTTTAGGAAAGAAGAACATCAGTCCACCACAACTTCCATCGTTTTGGAAGGAAGAACATCAGTCCACCACCACTTCCATCACATAGGAAGGAAGAACATCAGTCCACCACCACTTCTATCATTTAGGAAGGAAGAACATCAGTCCACCACCACTTCCATCGTTTAGGAAGGAAGAACATCAGTCCACCACCACTTCCATCGTTTAGGAAGGAAGAACATCAGTCCACCACCACTTCCATCGTTTAGGAAGGAAGAACATCAGTCCACCACCACTTCCATCACATAGGAAGGAAGAACATCAGTCCACCACCACTTCCATCACATAGGAAGGAAGAACATCAGTCCACCACCACTTCTATCATTTAGGAAGGAAGAACATCAGTCCACCACCACTTCCATCGTTTAGGAAGGAAGAACATCAGTCCGCCTCCACTTCCATCGTTTAGGAAGGAAGAACATCAGTCCACCACCACTTCCATCACATAGGAAGGAAGAACCTCAGTCCACCACCACTTCCATCACATAGGAAGGAAGAACATCAGTCCACCACCACTTCCATCACATAGGAAGGAAGAACATCAGTCCACCACCACTTCCATCGTTTAGGAAGGAAGAACATCAGTCCACCACCACTTCCATCGTTTAGGAAGGAAGAACCTCAGTCCACCACCACTTCCATCGTTTAGGAAGGAAGAACCTCAGTCCACCACCACTTCCATCGTTTAGGAAGGAAGAACATCAGTCCACCACCACTTCCATCACATAGGAAGGAAGAACATCAGTCCACCACCACTTCCATCGTTTAGGAAGGAAGAACATCAGTCCACCACCACTTCCATCGTTTAGGAAGGAAGAACCTCAGTCCACCACCACTTCCATCACATAGGAAGGAAGAACCTCAGTCCACCACCACTTCCATCGTTTAAAAAGGAAGAACCTCAGTCCACCACCACTTCCATCGTTTAGGAAGGAAGAACATCAGTCCACCACCACTTCCATCACATAGGAAGGAAGAACATCAGTCCACCACCACTTCCATCGTTTAGGAAGGAAGAACATCAGTCCACCACCACTTCCATCACATAGGAAGGAAGAACATCAGTCCACCACCACTTCCATCACATAGGAAGGAAGAACATCAGTCCACCACCACTTCCATCGTTTAGGAAGGAAGAACATCAGTCCACCACCACTTCCATCGTTTAGGAAGGAAGAACCTCAGTGCACCACCACTTGCATCACATAGGAAGGAAGAACCTCAGTCCACCACCACTTCCATCGTTTAGGAAGGAAGAACATCTGTCCACCACCCATCACATAGGAAGGAAGAACATCAGTCCACCACCACTTCCATCGTTTAGGAAGGAAGAACATCAGTCCACCACCACTTCCATCACATAGGAAGGAAGAACCTCAGTCCACCACCACTTCCATCATTTAGGAAGGAAGAACATCAGTCCACCACCACTTCCATCGTTTAGGAAGGAAGAACATCAGTCCACCACCACTTCCATCACATAGGAAGGAAGAACATCAGTCCACCACCACTTCCATCACATAGGAAGGAAGAACATCAGTCCACCACCACTTCCATCGTTTAGGAAGGAAGAACATCAGTCCACCACCACTTCCATCGTTTAGGAAGGAAGAACCTCAGTGCACCACCACTTGCATCACATAGGAAGGAAGAACCTCAGTCCACCACCACTTCCATCGTTTAGGAAGGAAGAACATCAGTCCACCACCACTTCCATCACATAGGAAGGAAGAACATCAGTCCACCACCACTTCCATCACATAGGAAGGAAGAACATCAGTCCACCACCACTTCCATCACATAGGAAGGAAGAACCTCAGTCCACCCCCACTTCCATCGTTTAGGAAGGAAGAACATCAGTCCACCACCACTTCTATCATTTAGGAAGGAAGAACATCAGTCCACCACCACTTCCATCGTTTAGGAAGGAAGAACATCAGTCCACCACCACTTCCATCACATAGGAAGGAAGAACATCAGTCCACCACCACTTCCATCGTTTAGGAAGGAAGAACATCAGTCCACCTCCACTTCCATCGTTTAGGAAGGAAGAACATCAGTCCACCACCACTTCCATCACATAGGAAGGAAGAACCTCAGTCCACCACCACTTCCATCACATAGGAAGGAAGAACATCATTCCACCACCACTTCCATCACATAGGAAGGAAGAACATCAGTCCACCACCACTTCCATCGTTTAGGAAGGAAGAACATCAGTCCACCACCACTTCCATCGTTTAGGAAGGAAGAACCTCAGTCCACCACCACTTCCATCGTTTAGGAAGGAAGAACCTCAGTCCACCACCACTTCCATCGTTTAGGAAGGAAGAACATCAGTCCACCACCACTTCCATCACATAGGAAGGAAGAACATCAGTCCACCACCACTTCCATCGTTTAGGAAGGAAGAACATCAGTCCACCACCACTTCCATCGTTTAGGAAGGAAGAACCTCAGTCCACCACCATTTCCATCACATAGGAAGGAAGAACCTCAGTCCACCACCACTTCCATCGTTTAAAAAGGAAGAACCTCAGTCCACCACCATTTCCATCGTTTAGGAAGGAAGAACATCAGTCCACCACCACTTCCATCACATAGGAAGGAAGAACATCAGTCCACCACCACTTCCATCGTTTAGGAAGGAAGAACATCAGTCCACCACCACTTCCATCACATAGGAAGGAAGAACATCAGTCCACCACCACTTCCATCGTTTAGGAAGGAAGAACATCAGTCCACCACCACTTCCATCGTTTAGGAAGGAAGAACCTCAGTCCACCACCACTTGCATCACATAGGAAGGAAGAACCTCAGTCCACCACCACTTCCATCGTTTAGGAGGGAAGAACATCTGTCCACCACCACTTCCATCACATAGGAAGGAAGAACATCAGTCCACCACCACTTCCATCGTTTAGGAAGGAAGAACATCAGTCCACCACCACTTCCATCACATAGGAAGGAAGAACCTCAGTCCACCACCACTTCCATCATTTAGGAAGGAAGAACATCAGTCCACCACCACTTCCATCGTTTAGGAAGGAAGAACATCAGTCCACCACCACTTCCATCACATAGGAAGGAAGAACATCAGTCCACCACCACTTCCATCACATAGGAAGGAAGAACATCAGTCCACCACCACTTCCATCGTTTAGGAAGGAAGAACATCAGTCCACCACCACTTCCATCGTTTAGGAAGGAAGAACATCAGTCCACCACCACTTCCATCACATAGGAAGGAAGAACATCAGTCCACCACCACTTCCATCACATAGGAAGGAAGAACATCAGTCCACCACCACTTCTATCATTTAGGAAGAAAGAACATCAGTCCACCACCACTTCCATCACATAGGAAGGAAGAACATCAGTCCACCACCACTTCCATCACATAGGAAGGAAGAACATCAGTCCACCACCACTTCCATCGTTTAGGAAGGAAGAACATCAGTCCACCACCACTTCCATCGTTTAGGAAGGAAGAACCTCAGTCCACCACCACTTCCATCACATAGGAAGGAAGAACCTCAGTCCACCACCACTTCCATCGTTTAGGAAGGAAGAACATCTGTCCACCACCAATTCCATCACATAGGAAGGAAGAACATCAGTCCACCACCACTTCCATCGTTTAGGAAGGAAGAACATCAGTCCACCAACACTTCCATCGTTTAGGAAGGAAGAACATCAGTCCACCACCACTTCCATCACATAGGAAGGAAGAACATCAGTCCACCACCACTTCCATCACATAGGAAGGAAGAACATCAGTCCACCACCACTTCCATCACATAGGAAGGAAGAACATCAGTCCACCACCACTTCCATCGTTTAGGAAGGAAGAACATCAGTCCACCACCACTTCCATCGTTTAGGAAGGAAGAACCTCAGTCCACCACCACTTCCATCACATAGGAAGGAAGAACCTCAGTCCACCACCACTTCCATCGTTTAGGAAGGAAGAACATCAGTCCACCACCACTTCCATCACATAGGAAGGAAGAACATCAGTCCACCACCACTTCCATCGTTTAGGAAGGAAGAATATCAGTCCACCATCACTTCCATCGTTTAGGAAGGAAGAACATCAGTCCACCACCACTTCCATCGTTTAGGAAGGAAGAACATCAGTCCACCACCACTTCCATCGTTTAGGAAGGAAGAACATCAGTCCACCACCACTTCCATCACATAGGAAGGAAGAACATCAGTCCACCACCACTTCCATCGTTTAGGAAGGAAGAACATCAGTCCACCACCACTTCCATCGTTTAGGAAGGAAGAACATCAGTCCACCACCACTTCCATCACATAGGAAGGAAGAACATCAGTCCACCACCACTTCTATCATTTAGGAAGGAAGAACATCAGTCCACCACCACTTCCATCACATAGGAAGGAAGAACATCAGTCCACCACCACTTCCATCACATAGGAAGGAAGAACATCAGTCCACCACCACTTCCATCGTTTAGGAAGGAAGAACATCAGTCCACCACCACTTCCATCGTTTAGGAAGGAAGAACCTCAGTCCACCACCACTTCCATCACATAGGAAGGAAGAACCTCAGTCCACCACCACTTCCATCGTTTAGGAAGGAAGAACATCAGTCCACCACCACTTCCATCACATAGGAAGGAAGAATATCAGTCCACCACCACTTCCATCGTTTAGGAAGGAAGAACATCTGTCCACCACCACTTCCATCACATAGGAAGGAAGAACATCAGTCCACCACCACTTCCATCGTTTAGGAAGGAAGAACATCAGTCCACCACCACTTCCATCACATAGGAAGGAAGAACCTCAGTCCACCACCACTTCCATCATTTAGGAAGGAAGAACATCAGTCCACCACCACTTCCATCGTTTAGGAAGGAAGAACATCAGTCCACCACCACTTCCATCACATAGGAAGGAAGAACATCAGTCCACCACCACTTCCCTCACATAGGAAGGAAGAACATCAGTCCACCACCACTTCCATCGTTTAGGAAGGAAGAACATCAGTCCACCACCACTTCCATCGTTTAGGAAGGAAGAACATCAGTCCACCACCACTTCCATCACATAGGAAGGAAGAACATCAGTCCACCACCACTTCTATCATTTAGGAAGGAAGAACATCAGTCCACCACCACTTCCATCACATAGGAAGGAAGAACATCAGTCCACCACCACTTCTATCACATAGGAAGGAAGAACATCAGTCCACCACCTCTTCCATCGTTTAGGAAGGAAGAACATCAGTCCACCACCACTTCCATCGTTTAGGAAGGAAGAACCTCAGTCCACCACCACTTCCATCACATAGGAAGGAAGAACCTCAGTCCACCACCACTTCCATCGTTTAGGAAGGAAGAACCTCAGTCCACCACCACTTCCATCGTTTAGGAAGGAAGAACATCAGTCCACCACCAATTCCATCACATAGGAAGGAAGAACATCAGTCCACCACCACTTCCATCGTTTAGGAAGGAAGAACATCGGTCCACCACCACTTCCATCGTTTAGGAAGGAAGAACATCAGTCCACCACCACTTCCATCACATAGGAAGGAAGAACATCAGTCCACCACCACTTCCATCACATAGGAAGGAAGAACATCAGTCCACCACCACTTCCATCATTTAGGAAGGAAGAACATCAGTCCACCACCACTTCCATCGTTTAGGAAGGAAGAACATCAGTCCACCACCACTTCCATCGTTTAGGAAGGAAGAACCTCAGTCAACCACCACTTCCATCACATAGGAAGGAAGAACCTCAGTCCACCACCACTTCCATCGTTTAGGAAGGAAGAACATCAGTCCACCACCACTTCCATCACATAGGAAGGAAGAACATCAGTCCACCACCACTTCCATCGTTTAGGAAGGAAGAACATCAGTCCACCACCACTTCCATCGTTTAGGAAGGAAGAACATCAGTCCACCACCACTTCCATCACATAGGAAGGAAGAACATCAGTCCACCACCACTTCCATCGTTTAGGAAGGAAGAACATCAGTCCACCACCACTTCCATCGTTTAGGAAGGAAGAACATCAGTCCACCACCACTTCCATCACATAGGAAGGAAGAACATCAGTCCACCACCACTTCTATCATTTAGGAAGGAAGAACATCAGTCCACCACCACTTCCATCACATAGGAAGGAAGAACATCAGTCCACCACCACTTCCATCACATAGGAAGGAAGAACATCAGTCCACCACCACTTCCATCGTTTAGGAAGGAAGAACATCAGTCCACCACCACTTCCATCGTTTAGGAAGGAAGAACCTCAGTCCACCACCACTTCCATCACATAGGAAGGAAGAACCTCAGTCCACCACCACTTCCATCGTTTAGGAAGGAAGAACATCAGTCCACCACCACTTCCATCACATAGGAAGGAAGAACATCAGTCCACCACCACTTCCATCGTTTAGGAAGGAAGAACATCAGTCCACCACCACTTCCATCGTTTAGGAAGGAAGAACATCAGTCCACCACCACTTCCATCACATAGGAAGGAAGAACATCAGTCCACCACCACTTCCATCACATAGGAAGGAAGAACATCTGTCCACCACCACTTCCATCACATAGGAAGGAAGAACATCAGTCCACCACCACTTCCATCGTTTAGGAAGGAAGAACATCAGTCCACCACCACTTCCATCGTTTAGGAAGGAAGAACCTCAGTCCACCACCACTTCCATCGTTTAGGAAGGAAGAACCTCAGTCCACCACCACTTCCATCGTTCAGGAAGGAAGAACCTCAGTCCACCACCACTTCCATCACATAGGAAGGAAGAACATCAGTCCACCACCACTTCCATCGTTTAGGAAGGAAGAACCTCAGTCCACCACCACTTCCATCACATAGGAAGGAAGAACATCAGTCCACCACCACTTCCATCGTTTAGGAAGGAAGAACCTCAGTCCACCACCACTTCCATCGTTTAGGAAGGAAGAACATCAGTCCACCACCACTTCCATCACATAGGAAGGAAGAACATCAGTCCACCACCACTTCCATCGTTTAGGAAGGAAGAACATCAGTCCACCACCACTTCCATCACATAGGAAGGAAGAACATCAGTCCACCACCACTTCTATCATTTAGGAAGGAAGAACATCAGTCCACCACCACTTCCATCACATAGGAAGGAAGAACATCAGTCCACCACCACTTCCATCACATAGGAAGGAAGAACATCAGTCCACCACCACTTCCATCGTTTAGGAAGGAAGAACATCAGTCCACCACCACTTCCATCACATAGGAAGGAAGAACATCAGTCCACCACCACTTCTATCATTTAGGAAGGAAGAACATCAGTCCACCACCACTTCCATCACATAGGAAGGAAGAACATCAGTCCACCACCACTTCCATCACATAGGAAGGAAGAACATCAGTCCACCACCACTTCCATCGTTTAGGAAGGAAGAACATCAGTCCACCACCACTTCCATCGTTTAGGAAGGAAGAACCTCAGTCCACCACCACTTCCATCACATAGGAAGGAAGAACCTCAGTCCACCACCACTTCCATCGTTTAGGAAGGAAGAACATCAGTCCACCACCACTTCCATCACATAGGAAGGAAGAACATCAGTCCACCACCACTTCCATCGTTTAGGAAGGAAGAACATCAGTCCACCACCACTTCCATCGTTTAGGAAGGAAGAACATCAGTCCACCACCACTTCCATCACATAGGAAGGAAGAACATCAGTCCACCACCACTTCCATCGTTTAGGAAGGAAGAACATCAGTCCACCACCACTTCCATCGTTTAGGAAGGAAGAACATCAGTCCACCACCACTTCCATCACATAGGAAGGAAGAACATCAGTCCACCACCACTTCCATCGTTTAGGAAGGAAGAACATCAGTCCACCACCACTTCCATCGTTTAGGAAGGAAGAACATCAGTCCACCACCACTTCCATCACATAGGAAGGAAGAACATCAGTCCACCACCACTTCTATCATTTAGGAAGGAAGAACTTCAGTCCACCACCACTTCCATCACATAGGAAGGAAGAACATCAGTCCACCACCACTTCCATCACATAGGAAGGAAGAACATCAGTCCACCACCACTTCCATCGTTTAGGAAGGAAGAACATCAGTCCATCACCACTTCCATCGTTTAGGAAGGAAGAACCTCAGTCCACCACCACTTCCATCACATAGGAAGGAAGAACCTCAGTCCACCACCACTTCCATCGTTTAGGAAGGAAGAACATCAGTCCACCACCACTTCCATCACATACGAAGGAAGAACATCAGTCCACCACCACTTCCATCGTTTAGGAAGGAAGAACATCAGTCCACCACCACTTCCATCGTTTAGGAAGGAAGAACATCAGTCCACCACCACTTCCATCACATAGGAAGGAAGAACATCAGTCCACCACCACTTCCATCACATAGGAAGGAAGGACATGAGTCCACCACCACTTCCATCACATAGGAAGGAAGAACATCAGTCCACCACCAGTTCCATCGTTTAGGAAGGAAGAACATCAGTCCACCACCACTTCCATCGTTTAGGAAGGAAGAACCTCAGTCCACCACCACTTCCATCACATAGGAAGGAAGAACCTCAGTCCACCACCACTTCCATCGTTTAGGAAGGAAGAACATCAGTCCACCACCACTTCCATCACATAGGAAGGAAGAACATCAGTCCACCACCACTTCCATCGTTTAGGAAGGAAGAACATCCGTCCACCACCACTTCCATCACATAGGAAGGAAGAACCTCAGTCCACCACCACTTCCATCATTTAGGAAGGAAGAACATCAGTCCACCACCACTTCCATCACATAGGAAGGAAGAACATCAGTCCACCACCACTTCCATCACATAGGAAGGAAGAACATCAGTCCACCACCACTTCCATCGTTTAGGAAGGAAGAACATCAGTCCACCACCACTTCCATCGTTTAGGAAGGAAGAACATTAGTCCACCACCACTTCCATCGTTTAGGAAGGAAGAACATCAGTCCACCACCACTTCCATCACATAGGAAGGAAGAACCTCAGTCCACCACCACTTCCATCACATAGGAAGGAAGAACATCAGTCCACCACCACTTCCATCACATAGGAAGGAAGAACATCAGTCCACCACCACTTCCATCACATAGGAAGGAAGAACATCAGTCCACCACCACTTCCATCGTTTAGGAAGGAAGAACATCAGTCCACCACCACTTCCATCGTTTAGGAAGGAAGAACCTCAGTCCACCACCACCACTTCCATCACATAGGAAGGAAGAACCTCAGTCCACCACCACTTCCATCATTTAGGAAGGAAGAACATCAGTCCACCACCACTTCCATCGTTTAGGAAGGAAGAACATCAGTCCACCACCACTTCCATCACATAGGAAGGAAGAACCTCAGTCCACCACCACTTCCATCGTTTAGGAAGGAAGAACATCAGTCCACCACCACTTCCATCGTTTAGGAAGGAAGAACATCAGTCCACCACCACTTCCATCGTTTAGGAAGGAAGAACATCAGTCCACCACCACTTCCATCACATAGGAAGGAAGAACATCAGTCCACCACCACTTCCATCACATAGGAAGGAAGAACATCAGTCCACCACCACTTCCATCGTTTAGGAAGGAAGAACATCAGTCCACCACCACTTCCATCGTTTAGGAAGGAAGAACATCAGTCCACCACCACTTCCATCGTTTAGGAAGGAAGAACATCAGTCCACCACCACTTCCATCGTTTAGGAAGGAAGAACCTCAGTCCACCACCACTTCCATCACATAGGAAGGAAGAACCTCAGTCCACCACCACTTCCATCTTTTAGGAAGGAAGAACATCAGTCCACCACCACTTCCATCGTTTAGGAAGGAAGAACATCAGTCCACCACCACTTCCCTCACATAGGAAGGAAGAACCTCAGTCCACCACCACTTCCATCGTTTAGGAAGGAAGAACATCAGTCCACCACCACTTCCATCGTTTAGGAAGGAAGAACATCAGTCCACCACCACTTCCATCGTTTAGGAAGGAAGAACATCAGTCCACCACCACTTCCATCGTTTAGGAAGGAAGAACATCAGTCCACCACCACTTCCATCACATAGGAAGGAAGAACATCAGTCCACCACCACTTCCATCACATAGGAAGGAAGAACATCAGTCCACCACCACTTCCATCGTTTAGGAAGGAAGAACATCAGTCCACCACCACTTCCATCGTTTAGGAAGGAAGAACCTCAGTCCACCACCACCACTTCCATCACATAGGAAGGAAGAACCTCAGTCCACCACCACTTCCATCATTTAGGAAGGAAGAACATCAGTCCACCACCACTTCCATCGTTTAGGAAGGAAGAACATCAGTCCACCACCACTTCCATCACATAGGAAGGAAGAACCTCAGTCCACCACCACTTCCATCGTTTAGGAAGGAAGAACATCAGTCCACCACCACTTCCATCGTTTAGGAAGGAAGAACATCAGTCCACCACCCCTTCCATCATTTAGGAAGGAAGAACATCAGTCCACCACCACTTCCATCACATAGGAAGGAAGAACATCAGTCCACCACCACTTCCATCACATAGGAAGGAAGAACATCAGTCCACCACCACTTCCATCGTTTAGGAAGGAAGAACATCAGTCCACCACCACTTCCATCGTTTAGGAAGGAAGAACATCAGTCCACCACCACTTCCATCGTTTAGGAAGGAAGAACATCAGTCCACCACCACTTCCATCGTTTAGGAAGGAAGAACCTCAGTCCACCACCACTTCCATCACATAGGAAGGAAGAACCTCAGTCCACCACCACTTCCATCTTTTAGGAAGGAAGAACATCAGTCCACCACCACTTCCATCGTTTAGGAAGGAAGAACATCAGTCCACCACCACTTCCATCACATAGGAAGGAAGAACCTCAGTCCACCACCACTTCCATCGTTTAGGAAGGAAGAACATCAGTCCACCACCACTTCCATCGTTTAGGAAGGAAGAACATCAGTCCACCACCACTTCCATCGTTTAGGAAGGAAGAACATCAGTCCACCACCACTTCCATCGTTTAGGAAGGAAGAACATCAGTCCACCACCACTTCCATCGTTTAGGAAGGAAGAACATCAGTCCACCACCACTTCCATCGTTTAGGAAGGAAGAACATCAGTCCACCACCACTTCCATCGTTTAGGAAGGAAGAACCTCAGTCCACCACCACTTCCATCACATAGGAAGGAAGAACCTCAGTCCACCACCACTTCCATCGTTTAGGAAGGAAGAACATCAGTCCACCACCACTTCCATCGTTTAGGAAGGAAGAACCTCAGTCCACCACCACTTCCATCACATAGGAAGGAAGAACCTCAGTCCACCACCACTTCTATCATTTAGGAAGGAAGAACATCAGTCCACCACCACTTCCATCGTTTAGGAAGGAAGAACCTCAGTCCACCACCACTTCCATCACATAGGAAGGAAGAACCTCAGTCCACCACCACTTCCATCATTTAGGAAGGAAGAACATCAGTCCACCACCACTTCCATCGTTTAGGAAGGAAGAACCTCAGTCCACCACCACTTCCATCACATAGGAAGGAAGAACCTCAGTCCACCACCACTTCCATCATTTAGGAAGAAGAACATCAGTCCACCACCACTTCCATCGTTTAGGAAGGAAGAACATCAGTCCACCACCACTTCCATCACATAGGAAGGAAGAACCTCAGTCCACCACCACTTCCATCGTTTAGGAAGGAAGAACATCAGTCCACCACCACTTCCATCATTTAGGAAGGAAGAACCTCAGTCCAACACCACTTCTATCATTTAGGAAGGAAGAACATCAATCCACCACCACTTCCATCATTTTGGAAGGAAGAACATCAGTCCACCACCACTTCCATCACATAGGAAGGAAGAACATCAGTCCACCACCACTTCCATCACATTGGAAGGAAGAACCTCAGTCCACTACCACTTCTATCATTTAGGAAGGAAGAACATCAGTCCACCACCACTTCCATCGTTTAGGAAGGAAGAACCTAAGTCCACTACCACTTCTATCATTTAGGAAGGAAGAACATCAGTCCACCACCACTTCCATCGTTTAGGAAGGAAGAACATCAGTCCACCACCACTTCCATCACATAGGAAGGAAGAACCTCAGTCCACAACCACTTCTATCATTTAGGAAGGAAGAACCTCAGTCCACCCCCACTTCCATCGTTTAGGAAGGAAGAACCTAAGTCCACTACCACTTCTATCATTTAGGAAGGAAGAACATCAGTCCACCACCACTTCTATCATTTAGGAAGGAAGAACATCAGTCCACCACCACTTCTATCATTTAGGAAGGAAGAACATCAGTCCACCACCACTTCCATCGTTTAGGAAGAAAGAACATCAGTCCACCACCACTTCCATCACATAGGAAGGAAGAACCTCAGTCCACCACCACTTCCATCATTTAGGAAGGAAGAACCTCAGTCCACCACCACTTCCATCGTTTAGGAAGGAAGAACATCAGTCCACCACCACATCCATCGTTTAGGAAGGAAGAACCGCAAACCACCACCGCTCCCATCATTAAGGAAGTGTGAACCGCAAAGTACCATAACGCCATCATTTTTAAAGGGAGAACAGGAAACCACCACCACTCCCATCATTAAGGAAGAAAGAACCTCAGTCCACCACCACTTCCATCATTTAGGAAGGAAGAACAGCAGACCACCACCACTTCCATCATTTTGGAAGGAAGAACAGGAAACCACCACCACTCCCTATTCGGGGAAAAAAAGTATGTATGTAGTAAATAAAATTTCCGAGTTAGAGAGTGATATTTGAAGTATAGAGGTTAAGTAGACTTTAGAAAGTACCGGAGACCCAACCTATCAACAGATAAAGCTCTACTCATGTTCAAAAGAACGGGGAGGAGTATGAACTGGACGATATGTGAACCTAACAACTTTTGTTGACAGGAAAAAAACTATATAGTGAATACAATTTCACAGTTTAGGCAAAGATGTTAGAAGTATAGAGTTGAAGTTGATTTTAGAAGGAACCGGAAACTCAATCCTAAACAGGGAACCGGAAACTCAATCCTAAACAAGGAACCGGAAACTCAATCCTAAACAGGAAACAAGGGATAAAGCTCTACTCCTGTTCATGTGATTCAACATTTCTGTTTTATCAAGTTTCCTCTTCATCTGTGAAGAGATTCTCCTGCATTTACTGACATATGGGAGAATTTATATTACGTAGCAATTTAGCACTCTTTTCTTTGTTTCTAATTGCGTTTCTTAATACATTTAATTTTAGGAAAGCATCTTTGGCTATTTGAATCCACCTTCGGATTTTCGTTTCCCATTTTCCGTCGCCAATAAAATTCGACGAAAGAGAAGCGGAATGTTTTTCATGAGTAGAAAATCATATTTTGCAAAACACACCCACATCCGGTGGCGCATGCGCGGTATTTTATTTATTTATTTTTATTTTTTTCTTCACGGTGGTACGGTGATAAAATGTCCGACAAATAAATTACCATCCACAATGAAGGATATTAAATTTAGAAAATAAACCTCTTTTCTCCCCACTCGGCAGTCTCTCTCTATTCCTCTCTGTTAGCTCTCTTTTTTTGTTTTTGTCTCTTTCTTTCGATCTTTTTTTTCTTCTCCCTTTCTCCACCACACTATTTCTTTTGTTAACCTGTCACCTAGTCTCTCTTTCATTCAGTTTTCATCAAAACTCTTTCTTTCTTTCTTTCTTTCTATCTATCTATCTTTCTTTCTTTTTTTCTTTCTTTCTAAAATTCCACGTTACGCCAAAAGGCAGCAACTTGAATAATTCTTCATGGGAAGCTGGCTGCAAAGTTCTAGATTTGGGAGGCAGATTAGATCATTCGACTGGAGATCAGTATTATTAATATCATGTTTATATATTTTTTTTGTTATTAGGTAAAGCATTGTAAAAAAGTATTAATATTTTATACGCATTTCTTTCGTCTGAAATTTAAGTGGCCATTAGTCAATTTATTTCAGATCCACGTTGTTTACTCATGACCATGACGGCCTGAACATCTCCAATTTAAATTCACCTTCTTTTATGTGCTGTGTTCCTCCAAGACATAGGCGATAATGGCTCTCCACTTCTTCCTGTCTCTTGTAGCTCTTAATAATTTTGGGCTTTTTTCTTATTTCTCGCAAACCCTGTTTTAGTTTTCATTTACTGAAGCTAATCAAGAATGTTACGCGCTACTTTGATCTGCCCCTCTTTCCTTCAATCTGTCCTGTGAGTATCAGATTTTTCAAGCCCTTCTTCCTCATTACGTTCGCCAGAAATGTCAACTGCCTGTTCCTGGTGTTAAATATAAGTTTCCTTTTTGTTTCCATTTTCTCTAAGTTGAAATTAAGGAATGCTAATAAAGAGGTTCATTTTGACCATTACAACCAAAATCCCATTACAATTCTGCTTGTTCATCTAACTAGTAAGTTAGCACATACGTTACTCGCTACCATTGCCTCAGATAAATAATGGACCATTCTATTCTAAAAAATAGTCACAAGTGTTTTCCCGCCGTTCAATCGGTGCCTGGGCATCAAGTCATTTTTCTCTACCACTGTTCAAAAAGGTGGCTGCTCATTGCGTCATTTTCTCTACCACCGGTAAAACGATGCTCAGGCCTCAAAGGGTTAATCCTTCATTAACTTTAAGTGTTTATTTTTAAAACAGAATTGCATTTACCAATCTACTACGCATAGCTTAGATGTGGCACAAAGCCGAAAGTATGGTGCACCCAGTGAGGTTCAAACTCACTACTCAACTGTAAATGCTCTAGCAGAAAAAAGCTTGCTAACCACTACATCACGTTGAAGTAGCCATCTTATTTTTCCTATTAAGGTCTCTTAATTTATAAATAAGTCTTTCTTTTAAACTTTTCCTTTTCAATTTAATTTAAATTTTTACCAATGTTTCTATTGTATCATCGAGGTGAATGATACACAGAGAAGAATGAGTGCTTAATATATTTATTCAACACCAGTATCTGGTGCTAACAGATACATACAAAAAAAACACAGAACAATAAGTTACAAAACAATTAACAAGACAACTAACAAGGAATAGAGGAGGGTCAAATGCTGTATAGCCAAACGAAGTAAGATCATTCCAAATATAAATCAGCTTAGTATCAATTTATTAATCAACTGTTGAAGTCCTTAATAGTAGACTATTTAAGGCTCTGATCCAGGCCATCTGGTAGAATGCTGAAGGGGTGCTAGCTACTCTACAACAGTTTATTAAAAACATAATTAAAGGACGCAGACTTTATCTATGTAAATAAATAAAAACACATTTAATGTGTTTTGTTAAAAGTTTGCCTTTTTTTGTATTTGTGTTTTTACATAAAGTAGAAAAATAACTTAATAATATTTTTTTGAAAATCGTAATTTATTAAACAGTGTGTAATATTCTATGATTCATTCTCTCATTATCCCTTTATTAAATTTACCACAATTTATTTTTGAAAAAATCATAGCATGACGTCGTGCTTAAATTGAAAATGCTAAAATGTTGGCGTACATTTTGACGCGTTTTCTGATACTAACAATTACATATGTTTTAATTTACAAATATTTTTTGCTTATAAAGGGTACCCCAATAAATTGGGCCGATTTTAATGTGAATTAAGTTTAAAGGTCTAATGATTTTTTATCTTTTTCTTTCAGATTTAGTAACTTAAATCTTTAGCAATTTCAACCATGGAAACATTAACAATCAAACAACTTGTTAAAGTTATCGAAGCCTATTACGAAGATAGATGTTAAAACAGAATTTGAATGAGAAGTTCTTTGGTTGCATCACTTCTCGAAACAGCGAAGTCAATTGGCCACCACGATCATGTGACTTGACGCCTTTAGATTTCTTCCTTTGGGGTCATCTCAAAAGTAAGGCCTATGCCAACAAGCCAACAAAAATTCAACAACTGAAAGATGAGATAATAAGGCATATTGGTGAGATCAAGGAGAATCTATGCAGAGACGTCATCAAACATTTTGACCATCGAGTGGAGGTGTGCCGCCAAAGCCTTGGCAGACATTTGGGTGATATTATTTTTCACACATAATTGCCATGACTCAAATAACATGATCCAATAGAGAAATAAATAAATTTCCACGAATAACACTGGTTTATTTAGTGCTAACTTTGATCCGTTTTAATGAAAAACCCTTATATTTAATCCGTTTTAATGAAACACCCTTTATAAAGAGTACCGAAATGAATTGATAATTATTCTTTGTGAAATACTGAAGCATAACAAATATGGTTTTACGGGTTTAACTATTGGTAATTTTGCAGTTTAAGCCAGATGCGCAGAAGAACGACTTTTAATGTTGGGGTGAAATGATTAATCTATCTATCTATCTATCTATCTATCTATCTATCTATCTATCTATCTATCTATCTATCTATCTTAAAGGTAAAATAAAATCCGTTGGTATACTAATATAAGAATACTAAAATTGATCCACAAAACAGAGCTCTATGTGATTTATTTATACGTTGCAATATGATAAACAAAGAAAAAAAATTCTTTTTAACTCATATAAGAAATAAACTATTTCACAGATGATAAAAGCGATCGTGGATCTTCTCAACCCATATATGAAATGTAATTTATGTCGGTATCGTTATATATATATATATATATATATATATATATATATATATATATATATATATATATTATGTTGGTGCAAAAATAATGTCGTTTTCTCACATAGTAACATATGTGAGAAAACGACATTATTTTTGCACCAACCTAATATATATATATATATATATATATATATATGTATGTATGTATGTATATACTTTATTTAATCAAGCGTTAGTAGAACTAAAACCTGATGATATGCGTTGATTCGCATCGAAACACGACTGCAATTGTGTAGCGTATTAGACATGTCTTTGATGTAATATCCTAAAATGAAGAATATTGTTCTACTTGTATTGAGCCTTCTTTTAAATTAAATGTTACGAACGTTGAAATTGAACTCTGTTCATTCTCATTATATATATATATATATATATATATATATATATATATATATATATATATATTCTGCTGCAAATACGATGGGATACTGAAAGGTTATAGGATGCGCAGGTAATGAATGATCTAGGGGAGAAGAGGCGGATTCATCACTTTTTATGTGGCATTACTGCGAAAGTGAATGCAGCTGACTCCATTACTCGTCCTCCCATATTATGTTCGGAAGAATCCGTATAATATATGCAGGGCGTATCAAAGATACTTGCTTAAACTTGCTTAGTCAGATTGTTCGCTATGCACTGGCTGATATCTACCATGAACAGATGTATAAGTAAGGATGGACCGGTTCCGTGACCTGCGCGTTCCCCCAAACTCAACCCTTTGGATTTTTATCTTTGGGGTCACCTAAAACAATTGGTTTATCCAACAGACATTAATAATGAAGTGACGCTACCGTCTGGGAGATTTTCAAAGGGTCCGCCAGTCAATGATCCGACGGGTGCATGCGTGTGTAGAAGCAAGCGGAAGACATTTTGAACATTTTATGGGTTTCTGCATTGAGGTAGAGCAATGGCCTTTTGGACACATGTTTATATAGGCATTTTACCTTGTTTTGGTGTCAGGAACTAGACCCCAAAGTTTGCAAAAGTATTTTGGGATTGTATATTTAAAAGCCTCTACCATAAATTTAAAAGTTAACTCAAAAATGAAGGATTTGCTGACATATGTTTATATGGACTTTTGTTCTTGTTTTAGTGTGAGGAAGCTACCTCCAAACATATATATATATATATATATATATATATATATATATATATATATATATATATATATATATATCCCAATGAGAATATAATCCAGAGAGAAAGAAAATGTTTTAGTCTTTTATGCTTGGAAATGTGATCTGAGGAACCAGGAAAAATCCCTTTCCTGGCGAAATAAAATATAATCAATGGACGCTTAAGGTTGTTTGTATGTTAATTCAAGAAATATTCCCCTGTTTTTACATTGAGGTCTCTGGGTTACATCCTCTTTGGGATTACCCCTTGGGATTACGAAACATTTAATTGCTTAATAATATATATATATATATATATATATATATATATATATATATATATGTCTGAAGTAAGTATTTTTCAGTGAAGCCAATTCAAGTTTTGCTGGGCTTTTCATTAGA
>OZ010601.1:58766099-58808599 GCA_963932145.1 Acanthosepion lycidas | reverse complement strand
TTTAAATTCGTAAAGTCGAGGAGGAAAGCTCATCAGAACAATTATCAGGAACATATTTATAGAAAAGACACAGGGAATCTATGTTACGGCGGCGAGAAAGTTACTGAAGCCGACATGCCAGATCAGGATATCTTATTTGAATTTTATCAAGTGTCTCTAAATACATAGCAGAAGCACTAGACCAGATGTGACTGCAATATTTAATGTGTGGATGCATGGTAGACTTATAAATGTGTAAGATAGATTCTGGCGAGAACGACTGTTTAAATCGACACAGTGAACCACTTTTTCCTAGTATCAGAGTTAGCCATTAATCCAATATAATCTTTCCATTCCTTGTAGGCGGAAAACAAAGGGGTATATGTGTGTTTGTGTGTGTTTATATGTGTGTGTGTGTGCGTGCGTGTGTGTGTGTGTGTGCGTGTCTGTGCGTGCATGCGTGTGTCTGTGTGCATTTTCGCTATGGTACTTAGACTTTTTGAATTTAGGCGCAATACTAGACTGGTGTCGAGATCTCATCAAGTTACGGTTGAGCTGGCTAGATGTAGCCGTAAGTTCTATGCTAACAGTTTCTTTTCTCACACTTCTCGCTTGCGGAACTCCCTTCCGGCTTCATATTTTTCCAGCCAAATTTAATTTGCAAAAATTTAAATGCAACGTCAATCGCCATCTACCATCCTCCTGATTACTCTTTACACCCTGTAACCCCGTGTGTCTTAGTGGCTTTACTGCCTTTCATGGACTGATAACGACTGAAAAAAATAAATAGCATGTGCGTGTGTATGTGTGTGTGTCTGTGTGCGTGTGCGTGTGTGTGAGTTATTTCCATTCTTTATACACTTTGATACAATGCTTTATACACTTTGATATAACACTTTATACACTTTGATACAACGCTTTATACACTTTGATACAACGCTTTATACACTTTGATACAACGCTTTATACACTTTGATATAACACTTTGATACAACGCTTTATACACTTTGATATAACACTTTGATACAACGCTTTATACACTTTGATACAACGCTTTATACATTTGATATAACACTTTATACACTTTGATATAACACTTTATACACTTTGATACAACGCTTTATACACTTTGATATAACACTTTGATACAACGCTTTATACACTTTGATATAACACTTTATACACTTTGATATAACGCTTTATACACTTTGATATAACACTTTATACACTTTGATACAACGCTTTATACACTTTGATATAACACTTTGATACAACGCTTTATACACTTTGACACAACGCTTTATACATTTGATATAACACTTTATACACTTTGATATAACACTTTATACACTTTGATACAACGCTTTATACACTTTGATACAACGCTTTATACACTTTGATATAACACTTTATACACTTTGATACAATGCTTTATACACTTTGATATAACACTTTATACACTTTGATACAACGCTCTATACACTTTGATATAACACTTTGATACAACACTTTATACACTTTGATACAACGCTTTATACATTTGATATAACACTTTATATACTTTGATATACATTTTAGTGCATTTTAGCAGTGCTTTGTTGCCAATTGATTTGCTTGGAATCGACCAGGTCTGGCACAAGGCTACTTCACTTGAACAGTGTCGTGAGAATCAAACACAATAGTTTCCGACGCCAATAAGATGGCCGGCTTTTTATGACTTTGTCTATGTCTCTATACACATAGGTTCTCTAATAGAGTCAGCCATTTTGTTTGTTCAATACGCGAAAAAGGGAGAAAAGAAAAAGAAATCGATAATTGAATACTGAACTGGATTGGCGAATGCATATCTTTTGATCTGGCTTTGCTCCGAAATGAATCGACAGCAACCACAACAATAACAACAACAACAACAAAATGAGGAGAAAGTTTGAGGCGAGTGAATTTAGTATGAGACGAATGTGATTTCGTTCGGCCGGGGATTGCTTATCAACATATTGTTTTCAACAGAGTAAAGATGAGACCCGCTAATTCAGGCGATGAATCATTTATACGATTATTTATCCAACGTTTGCTCCGTAAAAAGGTTTTGTTCAACAATTTAGCCGCAAGTGGTCGACGCGAGGCCGGGTGTGGGCATGATGTTGATCTTTGTTCGCACGTCGAATGGCGCACGTATTTAAAGAAAGAAAAAACAGAATGGAAGAGAAATAGATGTAGACATAAAAAGCGATAGAAAGAGAGAGGGGGAGGGAGGGAGGAGGAGGAGGAGGAGGAAATACATCGTGAAGAGGAAACAAGTTAAAGGAGAATAGATCGTGTAAGAAAGGGATTAAAATTACAAATGAAAGAGAAAGAGAGATTATAAAATGTGCCGTGTGAAAGAAGGACAAAAAAGAGGGAACGAACGAACGAAAAAAAAGAAAGACAGAAAGAATGAATGAAAGAAAAAAAAGAATGAAAGAAAAAAAAGAATGAAAGAAAGAAAGAAAACTCGATGGCATAAAATCAATATAGAAAACAAAAAAAAACAAAGCAAATAGATAAATAGAGAGATTAACAGTCTACGATAGTATGAACAGACAGAAATATAGATAATTATGAATAGATAGATAGATAGATAGATAGATAGATAGATAGATAGATAGATTATAAACATACAGTGATAGATAGATAGATAGATAGATAGATAGATAGATAGATAGATAGATAGATAGATAGATAGATACGAATAGGCTGAGATAGATAGATAGATAGATAGATAGATAGATTATGAACATACTGTGATAGATTATGAACATACTGTGATAGATAGATAGATAGATAGATAGATAGATAGATAGATAGATTATGAACATACTGTGATAGATAGATTATGAACATACTGTGATAGATAGATAGATAGATAGATAGATAGATAGATAGATAGATAGATAGATAGATAGATAGATAGATAGATAGATTATGAACATACTGTGATAGATTATGAACATACTGTGATAGATAGATACATCGATAGATAGATACGAATAGACTGAGATAGATAGATAGATAGATAGATAGATAGATAGATTATGAACATACTGTGATAGATAGATTATGAACATACTGTGATAGATAGATAGATAGATAGATAGATAGATAGATAGATTATGAACATACTGTGATAGATTATGAACATACTGTGATAGATAGATACATCGATAGATAGATACGAATAGGCTGAGATAGATAGATAGATAGATAGATAGATAGATAGATAGATAGATAGATTATGAACATACTGTGATAGATAGATTATGAACATACTGTGATAGATAGATACGAATAGGCTGAGATAGATAGATAGATAGATAGATAGATAGATAGATAGATAGATAGATAGATAGATAGATTATGAACATACTGTGATAGATTATGAACATACTGTGATAGATAGATAGATAGATAGATAGATAGATAGATAATGAACATACTGTGATAGATAGATAGATAGATAGATAGATAGATTATGAACATACTGTGATAGATTATGAACATACTGTGATAGATAGATAGATACATCGATAGATACGAATAGGCTGAGATAGATAGATAGATAGATAGATAGATAGATGAAAGAAAAGAGATCAAAAATGACAAAATATTCATAAAGAAAGAACGAAAACGAATAAGAAGAAAAGAATGAGAAAGAAAGAAAGAGAGAGAGAAGAATATGGAGAAGAGAAAAGGGGAATAAGGGAAAATAAACAGAAACGCAAACTGAAAGAGAGACAAAAAGGAATATGAAAAAGAGAAACAGAAAGAGAGGGACAGGGGAAAATATAAAGAGGAAGTAGATGTGATACATACACTTTCTTTTTTCTCTTTCTCTTTCCTCTTTCTTTTTTCTTTTTCTGTGGTAACCTAGAAAAGGTTCGTGAATGAGGAATAACCAAAACGGAGGTTGGAAATGAAATGCTAATCTTTATAACATCAACAAAATACAATACTCGCCAGCGGCGTGAAGTAGGTAAACCACTGCTTGTGGTGGACTACTTAGACAGTATATTACCCACACTGTCCAACGTATTTATGAGGATTGGAGCATACCCATTAGTGTTCATAGGTACGGTATATAACAAGAAGAGAGAGAGATAGGAGAAAAGAGAGAGAAAGAAAGAGAGGCATTACTCTGTGTGTGCATGCGTGTGTGTGTGTGTGTGTGTGTGCGTACGAGCGCGTGTGTGAATGTGTTGTAACCTAGGTTAGTGAATGAGGAATAACCAAAACGGAGGTTGGAAATGAAATGTTAATCTTTATAACATCAACAAAATACATTACTCGCCAGCGGCGTGAAGTAGGTAAACCACTGCTAATGGTGGACTACATAAACACCATATTATTCCACTTACAATAGTGTTCAACGTATTTATAAGGATTGGGACATACCCATTAGTGTTTATAGGTACGATATATAACAGAGACCCAGAGAAAAGCTTAAAGGTGAACGCATTCGTTTTTTGACCATCAAACCCTGGTTCGAATCTCACTATGTCTCAAGGAGGTGACTATTTTTATCAACCCGGGGAGGTGGTCCCAGAACAGGAGCGCCTGGAAGTCATATGATGAGCATATTGAAAGCCTTGTGAATCAAAGTGGTTGGCAAAACTGTTCGGAAGCTGTCGATGGTTTTTGCTGACACGGTGTGACAAGTCATCGCGATATTGTACGATATTTGAACGTACTGACCTTGTTCAAACTGTTGCTCACGCCAGGTTATGTGCTCTCTCCCAGAAACCGTAACTAATGTCCGCCCAGCATAGTTGCCGTCTAAATCATAGACAGGCTTTGTGGGTTTCAAACAAACGCCACAGAGATTAGCAAGCCGCTCTAGATGGACGAGCTTGGAATCGAGTAGACTGTCATTATTATTATTATATAACTGATTGATTGATTCGTATTTTACGGCTTATCAACCATTTGCAGGTTATTTAAAGGCAATTTTTAGATTGTAAGAATTTTTTTGATATAATAATCATTTAGCAATTGACGATCAAAGATTAGTAATGCTTTACTAATTAACCCATCGTTGCGGGAGAAGAGGTTGCTCCTACCTATTCTAAGGGTATTTGCGCGTATGTGAATGCAACAAACCCAACTAGAAACAAAACACGGCTCTCCGATTAATAATTCCAAAGCACCATTCTCACATCCAAACTTACATCACCTGGTATTTAAAAGTGGTCTCCAATCTAGGTAATGATCAGGTTCAACGTTGCTTAACTTCGCTATGGTACGGGAACCAATGTTTCAGCCTGTTGTTGGCTGGTTGTTTATGTTTAACGGGATACCAACCTCTATAGGTTAATTAATCAACGTAATGTGGCCGTAAGCCTATCAGTATATAAGATAGGGACATTACTGCTACTGCGCATGCGTGAATGGGCACACATCTGAGCTGAGGGGAATTATCGGCTCTTTAAAGTGTCAACTAATCTCAGGAGTCCTCCGTGTACTCCTGCAATCCTTTAAAGTACCAGTGTAACTTGCATCTTTTCCAGCCCAAGTATCAACTTTGAAGGAATGTGATTCTCTCCCCTTTGAATTAAGAATCTATTACATGGTCACAAAGAAATATGCCAATACGACAGATTGATTTTTCACTGTCTTCAGAAAATCGACATTGTACTCTGGATGAAAGCTGGACTTTGATGTGTGAAGTACTGACACCAAAAATTCATAAACTTTACCACTTTGAGCATTTAGTTTTATTAGGTTGGTGCAAAAATAATGACGTAATAATGTCGTTTTTTGAAAAACGACATTATTACGTCATTATTTTTGCACCAACCTAATAAATATCGTCTGAAAAATCTACAGAAGCACCTAATTTACGCAGGTTTTTGCTTACAAACTGACTTCAAAATTTTACTCTTTCAAGAATAAGCCAAATAAATTTAATATCTTTCGTATTAAAATTAATTTAATTTAATTTAAACCCTTACCCATAAGGTTTTAATGATCTGTTCTAAGATTAAGTTGGATGATGAATTCGGGTTTATTACCTCTAATTTCTGCAATAATACCTATCCGTTGGGCATTGTTCAATCTATAATTACGAATAAAATTGCTGAATTCAATAAAGTTAAACTTGTTATAGTACAAAGAAGTCTTGTGTATCTGCGCCTTCCTTGGCCGGGTAATATCAGTGATAGATATGCTAAGCGGGTTTCTTTAGCGGTTTGACATTGCTACTAACACTTGTGTGGTCTTTTCTGCCAAGCCTGTCCTTCCATCTATGCGGAAAGACATTCTCCTCCACATCATAATAGTTCTTTAATATATTCCTTTAAATGTAGTTGTAGTTCACACTACATAGGGAGAACGACTCAAAGGCTGGATGTCAGAATAAAGCAACACGTTCCAACGAAAATCCTACAGTCTTAGGTACACTCCTTCAGACATTCTGACCAACACGTATGGCTCTTCCATCGTAGAACATCTAATAAATAGCCATAATTGTGCTACTAGTTTCAGTGTGGACTTATTTATCATTCTTAGCATGTCCCACTCGAATTACAATTTAAAAGTGTTGGAGGCCGTTTATATTTTTTTCTTTGAAACCTTCTCTGTGCAAACAGAAGGATTTCGTACTGGGCCTCCAACTAATTTCCATCTAAGCAATATTCCCCCCACCCTAATACATATCGTCAATCTCTTTTTAGTGATAATTCTGTTATAATTTATTAACCTCGATTTAGCTCTATTGATCGAGCTTCGAAACCCGTTAGCTAACCCGTTTTTAAGTTTTACTTTTTATCTATCATCATGAGTGGTAATAAAAATAATTTTTTTCTTTTCATGGCGGTCATAAAATTTTATACCACAAATCATATATTTTTTATTAGATACATGGAATAGAAATATATTCAAACCAGAATTCTAATTGTGATCATTATAATCACCACAAGCAAAACATGCAGTTTTTTTAATTTTTTTATTGTATTTAATAAGTAAAAACCATATAAAAATTGTAAAAGATTACAAAAAAGACGATTCAATGAATAAGACTTATTAGATCATAATTAATAAAATCAAAAAATATATATATATAACATCATAATACTGCTGGGGAGAAATTATGAGAAATGTTTTTAAATTTCCATTGTTTATTGAAAATCGCACTAAAACTACTGCACTGTATAATATATTATATCATAATATTGCTAAATTGTCCAGTATAATTTCGTTTTGACGTAAATGAGGGTCTTATTTGATGGTACAATGAGTTAGCCATAATGTCCGTGTGTCTTGCATATTGTTCATATAAAATTTGTAAAGATTCAGTGAATGGTAAATTTTATAACGCTGTGCTGAAAGGCTTCCACTGATCACCGGAAGGAAATTCTAAAGCTATAATTTTGAACCTAAACTTAAAACTCGTTTCCTCAAATAACGGTAAGGATTTGGGGAAAAAATGTGTTTTATTATTTATCTTCTGAAACGCCAACTTTTTAATTGAGTACAATGGTCCCACCCTAATATACCAAACTCACAAGTAGACAAAAGTGCATATTCGTATTACAGCTGCTCCTCACTTAACAATCCTCCTTCAGCTATAAAATCACATAGAATAAAATAAACAGAATAAGAGGCATAGGGCGATAAGGCTTAACTCTAGGCTTAAACATGTTTAGAATCGGGAAAGATACTTCTTGGCAGTTGGTTCCACAAAGCAACAGTCCATGGGAAGAATTTACATCTCACCAGTGGAATAGGAAGGTAATGGCGGCCGTTCTTGATAATGTGTGTGGCATGACGGGTCTTCGTTCGGAAAGTAAAAACTGGTGGGAGAATCAAAATATGTAATCCCGGATTTCAAATAGCCATCACAGGGCGGATTAATATTGGCAGACAGCAAGTAATATCATTGAAATCAAATCTCCGAATGCTTCGGATTGTAGACAGCATCTAGGGACGTCAAAGTAAAAGGTGATTTCTCAGTTACTGTTGCGGCCTTCTTAGGGCCAGAAATAAAGACACAAAGAGAGGAATTGAGTTAAACAAATATATTAACAGAAACAGTAATACAAATATATACAAACGAGAGTGTTACAGCAAGAATGTTCGGTCCGACTGTCAGAGGTGACTGCTGGAAACTTCCTTCTCCAAAAGGCAGTACCTGCTCCTATTTATAGCCGGGAGAGACCATGCGTGCGTGGGTAACTTACCATAACACTTTCTTTCTTTCTTTCTGTTGTTTCCTTGTTAGGTCCAGAAATAAAAACACAAAGAGAGCAATTGAGTTAAACAAATATATTAACAGAAAACTGTAATACAAACATATACAAATGAGAATGTTACAGTAAGAATGTTCTGTCCGACTGTCAGAGGTGACTACTGGAAACGTCCCTCTCCAAAAGGCAGTACCTGCTCCTATTTATTTCTGGGAGAATCCATGCGTGCGTGGGTAAATTAAAATAGCAGTTACAAACTGTAATATAACAACGACTCTAAGTAGAAGCTTATGAAGCTCTGAGTAATGGTTAATTGTTTTGTTACTCTCCTCTTTGAGAGATATATTTTTGTTTACTGGGACTGTAAAAGGACACTATACGCGAACCTTGTATTCTCAGTCGAATAATTCTTTCTTAAAGCATACACTTCCCGAGGCCGCACCTTCTCATTACTCTAGAGATAAAGATCTGAGTGCGGCCTCGGGCAGCTGTTCCCCAGGGCAGGGCACATCAAGGGATTATCTTCCTCAGTTGCGCCTCTGTCCTCCGACGGAACCAAAACTGAGCCGAACTCTGACTGAGGTTAAGTATGGCAAGTAAGAATGTGTTGTTTTGATGTAATGTATATTGTGGTATGTTTGGGTCAACTAAGTTTAACAGATGAAAACCAGCCTTCCCCATCTACACTTTTGGCCTCGTGCGACATGTAATGACGAAAGTGCGGGGACTCGTTGGTCTGGGTGTTCGCGCTCGGTATCCCCACAATAAACCCGACCTTGTGTCACATCATGTCTCAGTTGGGAGACAAGGTAAATATCCTTACCATACTTAACTGGCACATGCTGGGTAGTTTAATCATATCTCCTTTGTGTGTCTGTCTGCGGTACTCGGTCTCGGGGAACAGCTGCCCGCGGCTGTACCCACTTCATTGCACTAGAGATGGGGAATCAGTAGTTATACCGATGCCAACTCACCCAACGGTTGCGGGGACCGGTCAGTTTTTGGAACTGGTTCAGGTGTACACCATCTGGTTCTCCACGTTAAATCTGACCTCGTGTTACATTACGTCTCAGTGTGGAGACTGTGGTGAATTCTACTAACCTGGATCAGGAGTTAACTGTTAACCAGGTTTAACTGAGGCGCGGTTAGAACACCTCCCGCGCTTTAGGTGGAGTTATGATTCTCCTCATTTTAAATGAGAGAAGTTACTCAGCCCAGGAGATTCCAACTCTTCGGCAGCACCTCCCCCATTGCACTAAAGAGGTTGGGCACCTCGGCGTGATGTAATAGTTAGCAAGCTTGTCTCGCTAGAACTATTACGACTGAGTAGTGAGTTCGATCCCCACTGGGTACCCCATACTTTCGGCCTTGTGCCACATCTGAGCTACGCTTGGAAAATCACTAAAGAGGTTGGGTCGGTGTAATACCGATGACGACGTGACAGTGGTCGCGGGGGCCTGGAGAAAAACAGTTTTTGTCCTTAGCCCATATATATAAGTATGCGTATAGCGCTCCCCATATTAAAATAACCTTGTGTCACATCCAGCCTTGGTGGGAAGGCTAGGTAAATATACTTACCATTCTTTCTACAGTCACCATATTACCTCCGATTCTCAGTAAAATGCTAACTAGTCACCATATGCACAAGCTGTGGGGGTGGTGAATAAATTAACAACTTTTTCATTTTCTAAGCGTACCTTAGATATGGCACAAGGCCGAAAGTGTGGAGCACCCAATGCGGATTGAACTCACTGCTCAGTCGTAATTGATCGTGAAAGACAAGCGTGTTAACCATTACATCACATCAAAGTAAGCAACGATTTATTCAGCGTAGCTTAAATGTGGCACAAGGTGTAAAGTATAAGGCACCCAGTGAGGACCGAACTCACTATTCAGTCGTAATAGGATCTAAGGGAGACAACCCTGCTAATCATTACACGATATAGAAGTGTCCATGAAGCTTTGACTAATTCAGTTTTATTGCTGAAAACGTTTATTTTATTATAGTGGATGGTTACAAGCGAGAGGGGAGATGGGATGTACTTATTTTATTAGCACACAAGTCTTTAGACAATTAGGGATTCGGCTGGATATCAGAGAATGTGATTGGTTAGTGTTTGCTTGTGACTGGTCGTGGTGGTGATGGTGGTAGGTAAATGGTATTTTATTCTAACGTCACCTTCCGTTATTTCTCAAACATTTTCTTTACTGTCTTTCTCTTTTTCGTATAACTCTTTCAATTTGATTCTCTCTCTCTTTCTATCAACGTGCCTCTCTCTCTCTCTCTCTTTGTCTCAGTCGTATTTTAGTTTCAGTATTTCCTTCTCTCGCATTCTCTCGTCCCAACTCTCGTTTTGCTACGTTTTTATTTGCTTCAACCTTGGCTTTGGTATTTCATTTTTTTTTTCCTTTCTCTCCCATTTCTCTCTTTCCAATTTTACTGTCTCTTAATCTCTCCTCTTTTTCTCTTCCTTCCTTCCTTCCTTCGTCTCTCCATCCTTGAATATCCCTGCTTCATTTCTATTTACTTCTTTTCATTCTATATTCAATTTCCTTCAATCTTTCTTTCTTTTTTTGTTCGCTTCCTTTTGTTTTCTTCTCTTTCCTTTCTTTTTCCCCTTTTTCCTTTCCCCTTTTCACTTATGTTCCTTTCCTTCCTTTTTGAGTATTTGTTTTCTTTCTTTCTTTTTTTCTTTATTTCTTTCTTTCTTTCTTTCTTTCTTTCTATTGAAGCAGACGGTAAGTGCCTGATAGCATTATCGCTTCTTTCTTTCTTTCTTTCTTTCTTTCTTTCTATGGAAGCAAACGGGACGTGACTGATAGCGTTATCACTTCTTTCTTTCTTTCTTTCTTTCTTTCTTTCTTTCTTTCTTTCTTCTGTTTTCAACAAATCTTAAGTTTTATTTTATTCTTTTCCCTCGCACTCGTTTTCGATTCTTTCTTTCTTTCTTTCTTTCTTTCTTTCTTTCTTTCTTTCTTTCTTTCTTTCTTTCTTTCTTTCCCAGGTGCTGCAAGTTTAAATGTGCTATCGCTTTCTCTCTTTCTCTCTCTCTCTCTCCCTCTATTACTTTCTTTATTTTTCTCTACATTTCTCTTTTTCTATGTCTGTCGATTCTTTCCCCTCTCGCGTTCTCTTTTCCTCTCGCCTTCTCCCGCTTTCTCTTTCTTTCATTCACTCTCTTACTCACTCTCTATTTTACTTTTTTCTCTTCCTCGTCCTCACCATTCTCTTTCTATAATTTCTCGCCCTCGTCTCTTTCTCTCGCCTTTTCTTTCTTTCACCCTTTTATTCTGTCGTTTCATCTTTGTCTCTGTAAACTCTCCTTTTCCCTGTCTCTTTCACTTTTTCTCATTCGATTCCTCTCTTTGACTCTTTGCTCACTCTCTCATTTCCATTTCTTTCTCTTACTTTCTCTCCCTCCCTCTCCCCCCTCTCTCTCTCTTAGTGCAATTCCACGAGAGACATAATAAAAATGGATTTATGAATGTTGCCTTAATGAACGATCAACCCAGAAGCATTCTCAAATTGCTAGTAATCATCTTTGCAGAAGATATCACAATTTATAGAGGCGCTTCCAAAAGTCAAGTTGATCGGAGCCTTGCACCCGATCTCTATTCTGGCCGTGTTCTGAATGAAATATATGGCTTGGAACTTTTGTTTTTGTAACTATGGGGACTCAAGTTAACCCCAGAACTTTTTTTTTTAAATCGGAATCACCCCCAAGCAAGACAGTAATGCCAATAAAACACAAGGGGTTACAGAGTGTAGAAGAACTAAGAACAGAAACATTAATGATGAGCAGAAAGAAAAGAGAGCAATCAGTTGAACGGAAGATAGCGATTGGCATTGCATGTAAATTTGTGCAGATTAAAGTCGGCTAGAAAACATGGAACCAGAAGGAAGTTTCATAAGACTTCAAGTGAAATTCATTTAATACAATCCATCACTAAAGATTCTTGGAAAATGTTTAACTCCTTTTAATACTCCTTAAAGTACCTATCTCCTGCCATACTTTATCTTTACAAGAATCAGATTAAACCAAAAATGGAGCATTGCTGCCATGTCTGGGCTGTAGCTACCCAATCCTCACTTTCCATCCTAGTAGAGTTCAAAATCAGTTTAATGGTCTTGTGGAGATTTATTTTCCAATCTACAACTACATTCCCCACAGACGCAATGTTGCAGCAAGTCTATTGCTATTCTATCGTTATTTCCATACAAAATATCCAGATGAGGCCCATTCTTTAGTTTGGGCCTTTTTCACAACTGGAACTCACTCTACAGACACAATGTTAAAAATGGATCATTACTATGTATCACTATTTCCATGGCAAATTTTCAGACGATCTCCACTCTTTAGTTCCACAAGTTCAGACCATTAAAACCAGGATATATTTATTGCTTGATTTCTTTTCTCTGCTAGATGACACAGGCACATATAGACATACCTCTTTTTTCAGATTTATAATTTTTACCATTAATAATCCCTTTTTTCATATAAGATCAGTGTCGGGGTCTCAAAGGCTCTCTCCTTGATCCTACCCACTTTCTGCTTTTATTAATGATCTGTCTAGGAACATTCTCATATCATCAGTAAACATTTATGCTGATGATATCACAGTTTACAGAAACACCTCCAAACATCATGTTTAGAACTTTACAGCTGATCTCTCTGTGGATCTAACTCTAACAGCTCAATGAAGAAAAATCTGGCTTGTAACTTTCAACACCTCTAAAACCAAATTTGTAACATTTCATCATCACTGATCAGACTGTGAGCTTTCTCTCATCACAATGAATGGTGGCACTCTCAACAAGGTTCCATGTTTTGAACATCTATGTGGACTCAAGTTCACTCCAGACCCCAAGTGAAATTCATTTAATACAATCCATCACTAAAGATTCTTGGAAAATGTTTAACTCCTTGTAATACTCCTTAAAGTACCTATCTCCTGCCATACTTTATCTTTACAAGAATCAGATTAAACAATGGAGCATTGCTGCCATGTCTGGGCTGTAGCTACCCAATCCTCACTTTCCACCTTTGAAAAAGATCAAACATCATATAGAGGTCTTGTAGTGGATAATTTATTTTCCACTCCACAGACTCTTTGCCACAGATACAATGTTATAAGTGGATCATTACTATTTATCACTATTTCCATGGCAAATGTTCAGATGATCTCCTTGTAATGCTCCAGAAAATACCTGACTCCTTCTGCCAAGCTTTATCTTTATAAGAACCAGATTAGACCAAATATAGACCATTGCCGCCATGTCCTCGAATCACAGCTAAAACACTTCTGAAGTTTATTACATCGACCCAACATCTTTATTGCAATATGGAAGATGCTGCCGAAGGGTTGGAATCATCAGGGCTGAGCGACTTCTCTCATCTAAAATGAATCATAGTTGCACAAAGCTCTCTCCTGGGTCCCATGTCGTTTCGATTTTATAACAATCTGCTAAGCTGCATTCTCAAGTCATTAGTAAACATCTTTACAGATGATGCCACAGATCAAAGAAGCACTTGTTGCGTTGTCTGCCGTCTCTGATCCCCACTACATAAAATGGAATCAACGAAAAGGACGTTTTCTTATTCGTTTTATTAGGAGAGAGTGATGACAGCTTGGAGAAATGACATCACAGGAACACATGTCGCACGTTGGCTCAGCGTCTCTCCACAGGTGGTCTCAGTCGGTCTCTCAACCTGGGTGTGGGAGGCGTATCGACGCTACAGAATTATTGCTGCCCTCTGTTGAGTTCGCGCCGTTTTGGACATATCCAAAACCTGGACAAAGGCAATACATCACTGTCAGAATATCACGCCCAGGAAGCACTCTGTCCAATCGCTGACCGTTCTGTAACCCACTTTGCAGATGATCTCTTCACTGGTCGAACTCTAACAGTTCAATAGGGGGAAATTATTGCTTTGTAAATTTCAGATTAGACCTCAAGTTTTCTCCGGTTATGATGAAAGGTTTCACTCTCAATGAAGTGTCATGCTTTGAACGTCTACTGGGTCCCAAGTTAACTCCTGAACTCAAGTGGGATTCATATAGGCAAGACCCTTCTAATATCTATTTTACCTGTATATTTCTAACGTCTCCGCCTAAACTCTGAAATTTTATTTAATATTTATATATTTTTATTTTTGTTTTATTTTGTATCTTAATAAGAATAGATAGGTTCGCCTATCGCTTGGTTTGCCCTCCTGTCCGGTCTTTTGAACATGAGTAGAGATTTATCCCTTGTTTCCTGTTTAGGATTAAGTTTCCAGAGTTTTCTGTTCAAAAGACGGGGGAAAAGTGTGAAACCCGACGATAGGCGAACTTGTCTACATTTATTAAAAAAGAAAAAAGAAAAAGAAACGTTTCCGTCTGTACTAGGAAATTTCATTTATTATTTATTTTTATTTTTTTAATAAGAGAAGATAAGTTCTCCTATCGTCTGATTCAGACTTGATAAAACATAAATGTTGATTCACACTTCTTTCCGTTTTTTTTGTTTTTTTTTTTTTAACAGGAGTACAGCTTTAGCCCTTGTTTCCTGTTTAGGACTGGATTTCCGCTTCCTTCTAACGTCTCCGCCTAAACTCTGAAATTTTCTTTACTCTTTCTTTTTTTTTCTTTTTCTTTTTTAATAGGAGTAGATAAGTTCATCTGTCATCCGGCTCACACTCCTCCCCAGTTTTTTGAAACGGTGTAGAGTTTTAGACATTGTTTCCTGTTTAGGACTGGGCTTCCGGTTCATTCTCAAGTCCACTTCAAATCTATACTTCTAACGTCTCCGCCTAAACTTTATTTTTAATATATCTTTACTTTCTTTTGTATAGGAGTAGATAAATTCGACTATCGCCCGGTTCCCATACCTCTCCGATCTTTTAAAAAGGAGTAGAAGTTTATCTATTGTTTCTGTGGGGATTGAGTATCCGGTTCCTTCTAAAGTCTTTTCTTTCTTTTTCATTTCCAGTAGCCCCTGGCGTCTTAGTGGCATTATCGCTTTGCTTGGGGTGAATTGATTAAAAAAAAAATCCATTGCTACAGAAGCTGGTAAATGTTCCAGTAAGAACCTGATATCTACCATGCTTTATTCTTAAAAGATTTAGATTAGACCGACAACAGTATCTGGGCAGCGACTGCTCAGTCAGCCTGTCCCAGCCTTGAAAGAATTGTTCAAAATCGTTTACACTTTACACGATTTTATTGTGGAAGACCTATTCCTCACTCTGCTGTTTCTTTCCCACGGCCGCAATGTCGCAAACCTACACTATCCTCTATTTCCATCGCAATGTTGTGCTCATCTTTATTGCTATATTGACCGTGTATCGGCTGTTTTACGTGGAACTAGAACAATCTACGATGGTGGAAGAAATAAAGGTTTCCGCGCGTAATTCCAGTCACCTGAAGAAGGCCAGAGAGTAAAACGACGGAAACTTCGTGAATATGACAAATCAAGACGAGGACAACTGTCCGAACAATGTAAATAATGTAAATAGATAATAAGAAATCTGTTATAATTTACTATGCCTACTTTAGTCTGGTACAAGTCTACAAGAGTGATCCACCCAGTGAGAGTAGACTAACTCTTAAGCCAATACACCAAGTCAATAACTATTCTTTTGACGTTCTATTTGCCTTTTCCTAAGCAGAGTGTGATACCAAGCCAAGCTTTATGAACTGAATGTTTTACGCAGTGCAGGAATTGCCTTTGTTGGGCTAGTTTGTAATTTTTAAAATGGCTATTTTCTTTATTCATTTCGAAAATCTTTTTTTTTTTTTTACTACTGTATTTCAGTCAATCTCTGTCTTTTCTCTCTCTCTCTTTCACATTTCCCTTTCAATCTCTCTATTTCTCTCTCTCTCTCTCTTTCTCTCTCTCCTTGATATATCTCTTCTCTTTCCAGTAATGCTTTCTCTAACTCATTTGAACGCTAACAGATATCAACTTTGACACTCTCGAACAAGCACTCAGCCATTAATCTGGTCAACCATCGAAAACGGTTCTTTCTGTTTGCTTTTTTTTTTTGTAACATTTTATTTTTAGTTTTTATTTAAAAAAAAAAAAAAAAAACGAGAGAAGAGACAGACAGACAGAAAGTCTTTCCTCTCTCTTTCATTTTTTTTTCTATTTTTAGCGTTATAGACTATTTTTCGTGATATCTTTTCTCCAAATTTTTATTTATTTATTTGTTTATTTATTCTTTCTATTTTTTATCCTCTTCCCATCCCCGCACCCTCGCCCTCCCGCGCGCTCCCGTCGGTCGATCCGTTTACTTGTTTGTCTATGTGGTTGGCTGACTCTTGTTCAGGTTGGTTTCTCTTTATCGTTTCTACTTTCACTTTACCACGTACCCAGCCTTTACCTCAAACTCTGAAACATTCCACTAAACAGAAGCACCGCCATGAATCCGTAGCTTCGGCAATGCCCCCCGAAAACTTCCCTCGCCATACTGCCAAACGATTACTTTATACAGTCATCTAAATCTACCCCTACCCCCTAGTTTATCGATCAGTTTTTCTAGGGTTTTAATTTTTATCCTGTTTTTTTATTTTGTGTGTTGTTTCATAGGATGAAACGCTATATAATACTTTTACTTACTTAGAGTACTTGTTAATCTGTTGGCTTTTATTTATCTGGCATTGCTTTCTTTATACATACATACATACATACATACATATATAATTATATATATATATATATATATATATATATATATATATATATATATATATATATATATGCATACATATATATTATTTCTCTCTCTTCATATGCATATATATATATATATCATTTCTCTCTCTTTTACACACACACACATGCATATATATATATATATATATATATATATATATATATATATATATATATATATATATGTATGTATATATATATATATATATTATTTTTTATTTATCTGGCATTACTTTCTTTATACATAGATATATATTATTTCTCTCTCTTTTCATATACATATTATATATATATCATTTCTCTCTCATTTACACACACACACACACACACACATACACACACACATATATATATATATATATATATATATATATATATATATATATATATTATTCTGCTTTAGTACAGACGAATGTTTTTTGCTTTTTTTTATCATTTATTTGCGGGGGAGGAGTCGGGTAAGTGTTGGATGTTCGCTAGTCTTTGATTTTGATCGCCCGGCCCTTCTTTGTAGTGTAGGAAAGCGTGTATAAATATTTACCCTATCTAATAGTTTAATTTCATTGTGTTGGCAACTCTTTACCACCTAGGGCGCCCCCACCCCCTGGGGAGGGTGCAAAAAGAAGTGTCGAACGTGCCAAGTGAATAACTGCAACTGTCCCTCTTCCCGCTCCCACCTTTCTCCAAGGGCTAATAAACATGGCCGATCTTCGCCTCAAGAGTACGCCTGGTTTTCACGTCTCTGATCAGAAGTCGGCTGACGTCGGACGCTGAAGAAGGGCGGGAGTGAGAGGGTGAAATCGGGTGGCGGCTAGGATAGAAGGGCGGGAGGATCTAGCTATCACGCTTATATTCCCTTCTCCTCATTAGATCTGGCGTTCTCGATAGAGTTTTTGATTTACAATCGTTTTCTTCCCGCTTTTTTTTTTTCTCATTTCTAGGTCCCACCTACACCCTGTCTCACTCTCAACCTTTCCACTTCTCTTTCCGTTTTAACGTCCCTTTCATTCCTAATCAAAATTCTTTCTTTTCTTCTTTCTTTCTTTCTTTCTTTCTTTCTTTCTTTTATCCCTCGCTATTCTTTCTTGCTAATTCGATTTCGAAATCGTTTCCCTTCCTTCCTTCCTTCCTTCCTTCCTTCCTTCCTTCCTTCCTTCCTTCCTTCCTTCCTTCCTTCTTTCTTTCTTTCTTTTCTTCTTCTTTTGTACCACTTCTCGTTATTCTCTTCTTTTCTTTGCCAGTCTCCTTCATACCTTCAATTTGACATTGCATTTAAAATTTTTAAGATCAAAGTTGGTTGGAAAGCATCCGCCGGAATAGATTCCAGAAACGAGAAATACAAGCGAAGAAATTATTAGCATAGAACTTACGTTGCATCTAGCCAATTCAACTGCAAATTGATGCGACGATATTCAGGACGCAATACAGAATTTCTGTATTGCCATGTATCCTTGGGTAATATAGTGGAATGCTTTCCTATTGCCTTTTTACACGGTCTAAAATTCAATGTTTTCCTTTTCTTAGTTTGGTTACCACGCGAAGTGAAAGGGCTCAGTCTATACTGCTATATAAAGTATATATTTATTTTGTGTAAATTAATGTTGGCTCTTTCCATTATTGATGTTAGTTTCTTTTGGGATGTCAACGAATGCTCTTTGCCACTTTTGAGATGTCAATGAACATTCGTTACCACTTTTGGGATGTCAACGAATACTCGGTGCCACTTTTGGGATGTCAACGAATACTCGTTGCCACTTTTGGGATGTCAACGAACACTCGGTGCCACTTTTGGGATGTCAACGAATACTCGTTGCCACTTTTGGGATGTCAACGAACACTCGGTGCCACTTTTGGGATGTCAACGAATACTCGTTGCCACTTTTGGGATGTCAACGAATACTCGGTGCCACTTTTAGGATGTCAACGAATACTCGGTGCCACTTTTGGGATGTCAACGAATACTCGTTGCCACTTTTGGGATGTCAACGAACACTCGGTGCCACTTTTGGGATGTCAACGAATACTCGTTGCCACTTTTGGGATGTCAACGAATACTCGTTGCCACTTTTGGGAGGTCTACGAATACTCGGTGCCACTTTTGGGATGTCAACGAATACTCGTTGCCACTTTTGGGATGTCAACGAACACTCGGTGCCACTTTTGGGAGGTCTACGAATACTCGGTGCCACTTTTGGGATGTCAACGAATACTCGTTGCCACTTTTGGGATGTCGACGAATACTCGTTGACACGTTTGGGGTGTCAACGAATACCCGCTGACACTTTTAGGACGTCAACGAACACTCGTTGCCACCTTTGGGATGTCAACGAATACTCGTTGTCATTTTCATAATGCTCGTTGTAGTAGAGCCTTTGTAATCGCAGATACAACTATGGTACGCCGTTGAACAAAGCTGGTGTCTGACACCTTCGAATAACACTTGCACTAATATTACTTGCTTGATAATACTCGCTCGAATAGTAACCACTGAATAGTGATCCGAATAGTAAGCCGTATAGAGATCAATATTGAGAAATAGTATAGTGAATAGTAATAAAGGCTAGCGTAGAAATAGGGATCTGTATAATAATAGAGGATAGTATATCAGAGTGATGAATTAGACGCCACGTGTAATGGTTTGCAAGCTTGTCTCGCTAGAACAATTACGAATGGCAGTGAGTTCGATCCACTCTGGGTTCCGCATACTTTCAGCCTTGTTCCACATCTAAGCTATGCTTGGAAAATCATTATATATAGGTAAGAGAGCACCTCGGGGCGGTGTAAGGGTTAGCAAGCTTGTCTTGATAGAACAATTACGACTGAGTAGTGAGTTCGATCCTCACTGGGTGTTCCATACTTTCGGCCTTGGAAAATCACTTTTCTTGGAAAATTACTATTCTCATGCATGCGATATTCTAGATCTTAGGAGTCGATTTGAGATCATCACTCAAGTACTTAGCTTAATATTTTGATTTAGCAGCTACTTGAGCTGTTGTATGAAACTACCTCTGGAGTACTCTATTCTATGCTCAATTTCTTAATTCCTATACGGTCCGACCTCTTTAATCTGTGTTCTAGCAACTCCCAGGGTCCGGCACATTTTGGTATCTGTCACCATTAGTTCATTGATCCACACCGAGGGCAGCGACACGCATAGTTCCAACTTTCCTCAGCAGCCGACAACAGCAGAGTGTTTTAGTAATACGGTCTTAATCATTTCTTACATACCGGGTGTAACAGCAAATTTGTCCAAATCGTGGAACAGCAAAATTGTCCAATTGTTAGAGTAAGCAGTGAACCGTTGTAACTTAGAAATGATTAAAGATATCTAACTGGATTCCTTCAAGGTTTTTATAACATTATTGGACTCTACTTTAACCAAATTGAATGTATTTAGTTCTAAGTTGAAACGATGATCCCTCTTTTTGTTGTGACCTCCTAATCCAGTTTTCCTCTCCACTGTTCCCTGTTTTTCAAACTTATTCACCGTTCTCTTGATGGTTCTTGAATGGACTTTAAAGACGGAAGTCAGAGTATGAATTGTGGTACCATTACTGAAAGCCTGAATTATTTTTTACCCACCATTGCTCAATTGAGAAAACAGTGATGCTGACACAAAACGACGTTAACCTGTTCTCTTTCTAGCTGAAGAACTCAAGGGGTTTTTCAGTAATTCTTACAAGAAATGGCATCAAGATGACTAAATGTCTTATCTGCAAACCTGGATAAAAGAAACTCAATTAGTTTAGTGGTTTTCAAAATATTAAACATTTTGTGGGGTGAACAATTATCCCATGTTGTTACACGATTTGGACAATTTTCCTGTTACACCCAGTATATCTGCATCTCTACTCATTAAGTAAGTATGCATAGTTTTTAGATTTTAGATTTTTTTAGCCTTTGTCTTTCAAGACTTGAAGCAACAGGAATGCAGTTCTGCAGAAGGATTCTGTGAATACCATGGATCGAACATATGAGTAACGATGAAGTTTTTGAAAAAGATGGAAACAAAAAAGGCAATTTTAGTTAATATCAGGAAGAGACTGTTGAAATTTCTATGGTACATAATGAGGTAAGCTTGAAACTAACATAAGTCACCTAGCGAGGTAGAATAAATGGATAGTGGAACAAGGTTTAGATAACAAAAAAGATACAATATTTTAAATAGCGACAAAGAAAAGGAAATTGTGGAGAGCCATGAACGCCAACATCCTGGAGAAGATGAAGAAGAAGAATGAGCTTGAGTAAATGGATGGCGGAACAAGGTTTAGGAGAGATAACGAAAAACATACAATTTATAAATAGCGATAAAGAAAAGGAAATTGTGGAGAGCCATGAACGACAACATCCAGAAGAAGAAGAAGAATGAGCTTGAGTAAATTGATAGCGGAAAAAGTTTGAGGAGAGATAACGAAAAAGATAAAATTTATAAAAGGTGACAAAGGACAGGAAATTGTGGAGAGCCATAACATTGTTCCCGAAGTGACACGGCACAAAGAAGAAGAAGAAGGAGGAGGGGAGGAGGAGGAGTAAATGGCTGGCAGAACAAGGTTTAGGAAAGATAAAAAATCTACAAAATTTATTAAGAACTACAAAAACAGGAACTTGTGGAGAGCCATGATCATCTATATCTTGAAGGGACACGGCGCATAGAAGAAGATTGCATGAGACAATAAAAACCTTGTTTCCAGCTTTAAGCTTTGTTCTACCTTTTATAAGTTTAAAATTAAAAAAGCGGTTTTTGCCCCATTTAACAAGCTAGGTCAAGGAATGGCTTGTGGCTTTCATCTTTTTAATATCCTTCCCACTCTATCCTTTCACATAACCTCGTTAAGTAATTCTCTTCCGTTCCTCTTGCTTTGAATATATCATGCGAGTGTCAAATTTTCCAAGTCTCCTCTCCTCCCTAATCATTCTGATTTTAAATAAAGCTATCCATTGTGCTCAAAAAAATCTTATTGCTCATATTAATCCGTTTATTATCTACTCAGCATTTATCAGTAGAACTGCATCTCTGTTGCCTATTCTCTTCACCTGTAAGGAGATTGTCCGGTCTGTCCTGCTATTTATCCATAGCTGGGAGGGAGAAGAGGATTCATGCCTTTCCTACGGGTATTAGCATATAAGTGAATTTAATGGATTCGATTGTTTTATTTATGATGCGTTAAATTCAGTCCAGTCAAAACCAGGATTTTACAAGCTGACGACTGACCTGACCCGTTAATCCGACGCTATAACCTTTAGGATTAAGTCGAGACTGCCTACTTGCAAGGCTGGCGCAATGTTATCTTCCTACCTTTATTTGGCTAATTACTTTTCTCAGTCAGTTATGCGCCATGCGTGATACACGCTTAGACAATCATGTATCTTTCGATATATGACTGACGAGGCATATTTTCCCCGCAGTAGGTTGCCATTTCTTTCTGCGGTAGACCAGTTGCTATCCAATGCTATAGAACCCGGTCTGTCCTGCTATTTACCCATAGCTGGGGAAGAAGAAGAATTCATAGCTTTCTCAAGGGTATTAGCACGTAAGTGATTGTAATGGATTCGACGGGAATTCGAACTCGGCTCTCCGCTATCCATTACTCCACCGCACCACCCTAAATAATAGCCTAAAATGAATAATAATAGTTGTCAAGGCTTAATCTAACGTAAAAATCATACAGTAGATAAAAATAATATAACCACTTGCAAAGAAGTTTGTGTTTTTAAGAAAAGCACTAATGAAGATATTCTTATATACTTATATATATAGGGATTGAGCGGGCGAAAAAGTCGATCCCCCCCCAAAAAAAAGGGGGGGGGGGTAAATTATTTGTGTGTAACGGGGGCGTGGCCGTTTGCATGTATGAGTGTCGATTTGGGCCTACAACATTTGTGCCTAAGTATGCGCGCGTGTGTGTGTCTGTGTCAAACGTGACACGTCATTTCTAATGAATAACTTAATCAATTAGCCCTCACCCTTACCCCCACCTACCCCCACGGCCTTTTCCATAGTCCCCCCCACACACACACCTCCAACTCCAACCACCCCCGAAACTCAGACCTTGCTTAATCTTCTCACATTCCTCCCCCCCTAAATGTTTAGAGCATTAAATTGCAATCCAACATGTCGGCTCTAACGCCCCCGTTTCTCGTCGTCTCCTTCCCTGCTGATGGCTCCCGCGAGAACCATACGAACAGGATAGACTAACAGACAGCAACTAAGCGTGATTGCAAGTCCTCACGTACCTACCTACCTACCTACGTAAATAGAATCTGGCGTGACAGCTTGCATACACATATTTTTTTTTATTATTATTGTTATTTGTCAAAGGGTCAATAACATTAAAACAAAATCCTGCATCTCTAGTTTCTAGTTTCTAGTCGTGCCAACATTTATAATAAAAAGATAGAATCTGGATACTGGGGATCCGTTTTCTAGGCAGCACCTCCCCATTGCATTCATGAAACAAGGTCAGGAGCACACTCTCCGAATGTAGTAGAACTGGTTTCTTCTTGCTTAAAAACAAGCATCTTTCTTGAATTCCCACATTAAACTGATATTACGTCATATTTATTTCCGTTGGGGGGGGAGGAGAGACTAATATCAACTGAAACAAATTCACATTACTCAACTTTGAATCTTATATATTCACATATGTTGATTATTAATTCCACTTTTAACATTACAACTAATTAAAAGTTTTGATACGGAAAAAAAACTTTGATATTTAAAATCTTAGTTTAGAAAAGCATAAAAATAAAGAGGGAAAAATAAATTACTTACATTATTTACATTATTCGGACTGTTATCCTCATCTTCATTGCCAGATTCACAACGTTTCGGCCGTTGTACGCTCCGGCCTTCTTCAGGTGAATGGATCTCTGAGATGAGGTATTATTATTATTTACATTATTTACATTATTCGGACTGTTATCCTCATCTTCATTGCCATATTCACAACGTTTCGGCCATTGTACGCTCCGGCCTTCTTCAGGTGAATGGATCTCTGATATGAGGTATTATTATTATTTACATTATTTACATTATTCGGACTGTTATCCTCATCTTCATTGCCATATTCACAACGTTTCGGCCGTTTTACGCTCCGGCCTTCTTCAGGTGAATGGATCTCTGAGATGAGGTATTATTATTATTTACATTATTTACATTATTCGGACTGTTATCCTCATCTTCATTGCCATACTCACAACGTTTCGGCCGTTTTACGCTCCGGCCTTCTTCAGGTGAATGGATCTCTGAGATGAGGTATTATTATTATTTACATTATTTACATTATTCGGACTGTTATCCTCATCTTCATTGCCAGATTCACAACGTTTCGGCCGTTTTACGCTCCGGCCTTCTTCAGGTGAATGGATCTCTGAGATGAGGTATTATTATTATTTACATTATTTACATTATTCGGACTGTTATCCTCATCTTCATTGCCAGATTCACAACGTTTCGGCCGTTTTACGCTCCGGCCTTCTTCAGGTGAATGGATCTCTGAGATGAGGTATTATTATTATTTACATTATTTACATTATTCGGACTGTTATCCTCATCTTCATTGCCAGATTCACAACGTTTCGGCCGTTTTACGCTCCGGCCTTCTTCAGGTGAATGGATCTCTGAGATGAGGTATTATTATTATTTACATTATTTACATTATTCACATATGAAATATGCGACAGGTTATATTCCGATGCCTAATTTAACAGAAAGAAAACTGCAGGAGCTCCTAGACAAAGTATTATAGGAAAGGGCGAAGAAAGGACTAACTAAGAGATTGAAAGAAATTAAAAGCAAGAGAAGAGGGACAGATCAAGATGCGAGCTACGAATTGGTGACCTCAAAATCAAGAAAGCACAGAAATCTAATTATCTGTTTTAACAGTCGACAAAAAATATGACACCGAAATCCGAAGGCGCATTGGATCAGTGGAAGATGCCTTCCAAACGCTAAGCAAAGAATTAAACAAAAAGAAAATCCCGTTAGCAACAAATAAAATAGTGCTGAACTGCATTTTATGGCAGTGAAATGCTGAAAAATTTCCTTACTGAGTTAAAGAGGAGATCTAAAGGTGTGGTTCTACAGGAGGATGCTGAGCATACCATATGAACAACGAGCAAGTTTAAGGGAAATTAGAAACGAAAGAACACTTACACTTAGGAAAATGGCATTTGACTTTTTTTTTACTGATTCGTTTTTTACGGCTTATCAACCCTTTGCAGGTTATTTATTGAATGCTGGAAAATTTTGCAGGTTATTTAAAGCCAGAAAATATTTTGTACATTGTAAGAACATTTTTTTTTTTTTTGACATATTAATGGTTTAGCGATACAAATCATATTAATACATAGCCGGGGGAGGGGAAGAGTTGAATTTATATCTTTTCCAACGGTATTTGCACGTAAGTGAATATAACGAACCCAACGAGAATTGGAACTCAGCTCTCCGATTAACAATTCCGAGCCATTATCCGTTACACCGCCCGCACATCCAAGCTTACAGCACATGTTATTCCCAAACGGTCATCCATTTAGTTACTGACCAGACTGGACGCCGCTTACCTTCGGTAATCGTATAGAAAATGGTTTTTCAATTTGATGTGGCTATAAGATGGGGGAATATTTAATATTTCTCCACTTGCTCGCTCATTCAAAATCAAAATCATTTTAATTGTATTTTATCTCTATCTATAAAAGGCAGGATGTGTGTGTGTGTGTGTGTGTGTGTGTGTGTGTGTGTGTGTGTGTGTGTGTGTGTGTGACACGAATGCACGGCCGCAATTTTCGACGGATTTGCACCAAAATTGACATGCACATGCTCCAAGATAGCGTAAAGGCCAAGACCGACTTTGCATTTCCCAACTCCCATCGATAGTGGAAATAATCGATTTGTTCATGCTTCTACGGCAGTTTTCATGTAGTCTGCCAGAGTGAGAGCCTATAGCCTGCTGCCACGAATAGGCAGAAAGATTCTATTGGCCAGCGTGAGAGCCAACAGTTTACTGACACGAATATTAACTTGCATGCAAAAAGAAATCGATAGCTGCATTCGTCACAAGTGGGAAAAATTTAAATCTGTATGGCACTTTACTCCAATTGGCTCATTCGCTTGCTTAAACTCAACGTGGATTCTGATTCCGCAGAACTGGGTTGGGTGTTAAAACGTATTTATTGTTAACATTCTTTTTTCATTCGGTTTTTCCAGTTATGAGTCCTTTTTTTAAAGCTGATCGTTTTGTGTTCATTTTGTTTAGTTCTTTTTTCGTAACAGATTTAATGTGTAGTATAGAGCTTAGAAAAAATTCGCAGTGTGAGATAGGCAAGAAGTAAGGCATGTAGCAACATAAGTCAAGTGATAGCGATTGCTGTATGAGTCGTACGATTTTTGAATCAAGCACGGGCAACGCCGGGTCATGCTGCTAGTTCTTCTATATTTTTTATTCCCTAACTAAATTTATAAGTCGATTTTGAATAAACAGTTTTAATGTAACCCAATGCAAACCGAGAGGGGGTACGATGGATCAATGGATATCGGCGCAGATTGAGAAATCAGAAAACCGAGTTCGAATTCCATCGAATCCATTACATTCACTTATATTCTAATACCCTTGGGAAAGGTATAAATTCTCTATGGGTAAATAGAAGTACAGACCGGGTTCTATTGATGGCAACTGGTCTACCGTAGAAAGAAATCTGCCTCGTCAGTCATGTATCGAAAGGTACATGATCGTCTAAGCGTGTATACCGCATGGCACATAAACTGACTGAATGCAAAGCGCGGGAAATTACCATCATCATGGGAGACCTGAATGCCAGTGTAGGAACGCAACGAGACGGTGAAATAGTTGGCAAGTAACGAGAATGGTGCGTAACAAATGACTAAACAGTAAACAACATCTGATTTCAAGGACACCCAAAGCGCTTATAGGCATGAAGAACCCAAGTGTGGGGGAGGGAGAGAAGAATCAGGTCGGCTACATAATACTCAATAAAATATTGTGGAAGGCAGTCTTACAATATAAGTGTTGATGGTAGTTGAAATTTATAGGATACCTAATGAGGAAATAAGGTTTGGAGAATTTGACACCCACATGAAGGTAGGAGGAACAAAAGGAAACAGCAAGTAACCATAGTATCGAGCTTGGACAAATGGATGACAGAACAGAGACTGGGAGGATATGAAGGAGATAATCATTGCTTAGAGCTAAAAAGGATAGAAAGTTGGGGAGAGCCGTAATTATCCATGTCGTGAAGAGACAGAGGATAACAGTGAGTAAGCTCCTTAACGGGCTGGGGCAAATGGATGATAGAACAGAGACTGGGAGGATATGAAGGAAATAATCATTGCTTAGAGCTAAAAAGGATAGGAAGTTGTGGAGAGCCGTAATCATCCATGTCGGGAAGAGACAGAGGATAACAGTGAGTAAGCTCCCTAACGGGCTTGCGCAAATGGATGATAGAACAGAGACTGGGAGGAAATGAAGGAAATAATCATTGCTTAGATCTAAAAAGGATAGGAAGTTGTGGAGAGCCGTAATCATCCATGTCGGGAAGAGACAGAGGATAACAGTGAGTAAGCTCCTTAACGGGCTTGCGCAAATGGATGATAGAACAGTGACTGGGAGTATATGAAAGAGATAATCATTGCTTAGAGCTAAAAAGGATAGGAAGTTGTGGAGAGTTGTAATCATCCATATTGTGAAGTAAGCTCCCTAACGGGCTGGCACAAATGGATGACTAAACAGAGACTGTGAAGTATATCAATTAATTAACCATTGCTTAGAGCTAAAAAGGATAGGAAGTTGTGGAGAGCCATGATCGAACATATCCTGATGAGACACGGGACATAAAAGAAGAATCAAGTAACAGACGATGAAAAGCTTAACTCAGGCACATAGGTGTAGCGAAATATGATTTTCAGAAACTAAGCAACATGGGGAAATTTTCAAATGAAACAGTGTCTGCTCTGTAATATCTGATCTCCTAAATGGCAGTAAATCCTGCACAATTTCATCAGGAAGGAGAAAACTTAAGCGACAGGGATTTAGTTTATACCGATGGATACTGAGAATACTATGGACAAACATGTGAGAAACGAGGAAGTTTTCTGGCGAATTGGAACAATGAAGAAACTACGGCTAAAATCCAGAAAGAGAAAGCTGGAATTCTGTGGACGCATAATGAGGAAATAAGGCTTAGAGATTTTAACACTCATGAGAGGCTAGAGAAAATAACGACCAAACGAATTAGTGTGAATTGATAACAAAACAATGACTACAATGGCAAAAAAGGAGTCTTAAAGGCACGAGATTTATTTAAAGCAACAAGGAAGTTGTGGAGCGCCGTGATCGCCTACGTCCTGAAAGTACATAGCGTACGGAAGAAGTCTTTTCTTTGGTCTTATGACTAAAGTATCTGTTTATTATTTAATGCACCACACTTGTTCACGTTGTATCTTTACCGTAATTAACAGGATACAAGATGGACGAGCATACAGTGAACCTCGGTTCACGAATTTAATTCGTCCCTGAAGGCCGTTCGTAACCCGAAATGTTGGTAAACCGAAACTATTTTTCTAATAGGAATCAATGTAGAGAAAAAAAAGTCACAGTACATTACAATTGGAAAAGAAAAGCACGGCGCAACACACAAATATATACAACACGGCGGTCGACTCAAAAATGATTCCGTTCGGTTTAACTCGGTTCGACCGTGTTATTCGAGAACCGAAATTTTGTTCAATAACCGAGGCATTTTCATTCCAAATTTTCTGTTCAAAACACTTTTTTTTCGATAAGTGAGACGTTCCAGAACCGAGGTTGCTCTGTACTTAGAGTTAAAAATGTGTTTTTAGTTTATTTAAGCCTATAATGTTTAAAGCAATCTATCAGTGAATCTATATATAAAATTCTGAGACTTCCGTTAGTCCGACACACCCTCTAAAATAGCCATACATTGACCGATCGAAACCATATTTGGCGGAGAAGTTCAAACAGATAAACGGGTATAAAGTACAGTTGGTTTTACTAGGGTGCGTATCTTAGTACAATAAATTTTTATTACTTTTTTGGAAAAATTAAGTTTTATTAGTTAACATACAAAATACTTCCTCTATTTTAAACAACAACAATTTAATGATTAAAATAACAAATACTTAGTAAATAAAAATGCAATATTTTTTGCATATCCTTTTTTCAAGTGTTTTTTAATATATTTCATTCTGGTAAAATATAAAACACACTCATAAGCAGTGTAACTATGAAGACAGTAGAGAGAGTTTCAAATGGGCAGTGGATTTCAAGAGAACTGGTGAATATAAACGAAACAATGATTGGCTGGAAGGAAAAGTTGGAATTTGGCTCCAGAAAGAAATATTAACGTATGGCCAATTTTATGTTGCATGCTCAAGAGTAAGAAATCGTAAGAATTTCTAGTTTGCTGTTAAAAAGGAAAAAGTAAAAAAAAAAAAAAAAAAAAGAAATTTTCAAAACAAATCAGCTTATTCAAATTTCATTGATTGGTTTGCGAAATTGAACGAAACGTAGATTTTGTAAATCTCCACTTGAACAATACTAAATATTAGAAGGATTTCAACGCACGTCAGCGTATTGCAAAGATTTTCTAGAATAGAAAATTCTGTGACGGACGGACGGACGTCACACCCTCTCAGGTCAGTTATGTGCCATGCGTGATACACGCTTAGGCGATCATGTATCTTTCGAAGTAGATTTTTTTTGCCGCAGTAGGTTGCAATTCTTGTGATTTCCGTTAGTCCATCTGTCACAGCCTCTAAAATAGCCATACATTCAACGATCGAAACCAAATTTTTGGGAGATGTACAAACAAGCAAAGGGGGTACGAAGTACAATTGGTTTTACTACGGGGCGTAAAAAACCGTGAATTAGGGTTTTTATTAAGTATTTTTCCAAACAAATCAACTTATTCAAATTTCATCGATTGGTTTGCGAAATTGAACGAAACATAGTTTATAAATCTCGACAAAAATATTAGTAACTAGCAGCATAACCCGGCGTTGCCCGTGCTTGATTCAAAAATCGTACGACTCATACAGCAATCGCTATCACTTGACTTAAAAAAATTTTGCCCTTCCTTGCCTTTAAACGAGTGCCCTTTGCCGTGCTGATGTTGCTACATGCCTTACTTCTTGCCTATCTCACACTGTGAATTTTTTCTAAGCTCTATACTAAACATTAAATCTGTTACGAAAAAAGAACTAAACAAAATGAACACAAAACGATCAGCTTTAAAAAAAGAACTCATAACTGGAAAAACCGAATGAAAAAAGAATGTTAACAACAAATACTTTTTCATACCGAAGCCAGTTCTGCGGAATCAGAATCAACATTGAGTTTAAACAAACGAATGAGCCAACAGGAGTAAAGTGCCATGCAGATTTAAATTTTTCCCACTTGTGACGAATGCAGCTATCGATGTTTTTTTTTGTTTTTTTTTTTGCATGCTAGCATGCTAGTTAACATTCGTGTCAGTCAACTGTTGGCTCTCACGCTGGCCAATAGAATCTTCCTGCCTATTCGTGGCAGCCAGCTATAGGCTCTCACTCTGGCCAGTAGAAAATGGCCGCAAACTACATGAAAACTGCCGTAGAAGCATGAAAATATCGATTATTTCCACTATCGATGGGAGTTGGGAAATGCAAAGTCGGTTTTGGCCTTCCCGTTAACTTGGAGCATGTGCATGTAAATTTTGATGCAAATCCGTCGAGAATTGCGGCCGTGGATTCGTTACACACACACACACACACACACACACACACACACACACACACACACACACATCCTGCCTTTTATAAATAGAGATAACTTCGACAATCTTAAATAATAGGAGAATTTTAACATACGTTAGCGCATTCCAGTTAAAATTCAAGCTACAAAGATTGCAAAATCTTTGTAGAAATATATTTTTTAAGCAAGTTCATCCCAAGCAAGGCAGTAAAGCCACTGAGACTCAAGGGGGTTACTGGTCGTAAGAGAATTAGAAAAAAAGAACTAATATTAAGGAGCGGGAACGAAGGAAGAATAATCAGCAGATAGCGATGGACATTGCATTTAAATTTTTGAAAATTAAAGTTGACAGGCACGTATGAAACCGGAAGAGCGTTCCACAAGCGAAAAGTGCATCGAAGTTATTGTTACAGCAAGCTAACTTAACTGTAAATTGATGAGATGAGACTCGGTCTCATTATTAAAGTTCAATATTGGTTGGAAATCATCGATCCGGAAGAAACGAGAAGTGCGGGAGAAGAAACTGTAAGCATAGAACTTACGGTTGCGTTTAGGTAATTCAACTGCAAATTGATGAGATCTTGCCAATCTAGTACTGCGCTTAAATTCATAAAGTCTGGATACCATAGCGAATAGTTTATCTGAACTATTACCATGAAAGTATTTATCGAAAAGGCACAGGGGTATGTAATTTTACAGCGGTGGGAAAATGGCCGAAACCAATATGCCAGATCAGGACCAATAACATTGCATATTTTTCTTAGGATTTTAAAAAGAATCCATAAATATATAGCAGGAGCATCAGACCAAATGTGACCGCAGTATACAAGACAAGGACGAATGGTAGACTTATAAATATGTAAGATAGATTCTGGCAGGAAAATTTGTCTAGTTCGATACAGTAAATTTCACTTTCCTAGCTGCAGACTTAGTAATTGATTCAATATACTTTTCCCACTTCATGTCAGTGGAAAACGTTAGCCCGAGAGGTCGCAAGGAATCACTCTCCTGGGAGGTTAGCATCAGGTAACCCCCAGGGAGGAAAAGATGAGACTTCTTAGGCTCACGTTTCCACTGACATGAAGTGGTTTGATTATAGTAAATCAATTGCTAGTTCTACTGCTAGAAGGGTTGATTCATTATGTGTCGTGCCGAGTACTCTTTTTTTCTCGCCGGAATCCACCTTGCATTATTATAAATCTACCATTCATCCGTAAATTGAATACTGCTATTATATCTGACCTGGGGATGTGAGGTGTGAGGTCATGGATAATGGCATGAAATGAGAAATGGGAGAGACGAGTTCGAATTCCGGTCGGATTCGTCACATTTGTTTATATCTATATTTCCTTTGGGAAAGGTATGAATCCATCTCTTCTCTCCCCCCGCCCCAGTTATGGGTTGAATAGCAGAACAGACTGGGTTCTAAAGCCTTGGTTGGTCAGTCTACCGCAGAAAGAAACGGCAACCTACTGCGGGAAAATCTTCTGTCTTGTCATTCAGGAATCGTAACAGACATGATCTCTCAACCGCTTATCGCGTCCTGGGTATGACGATAAACTACATCCGCGTCCTGGGTATGACGATAAACTACGTCCAACAACAAAGCTTCAGATAATGTTTTCGGAAAAATAATGTTGCCAGCTATACGTTTTTGAAACAATAATGTTGCCAGCTATACATTTTTTGGAAAAATAATGTTGCCACCTATACGTTTTTGAAACAATAATGTTGCCAGCTATACGTTTTTAAAAGGTATATGTGTATATATATGTGTGTATATGTGTGTGTATGTATATATATATATATATATATATATATATATATATATATATATATATATATATATACCTTAATTTGGCATTAAATGACCCACAGTGGTTGATATGCCATAAAACCCAACCAACCAACCAACAAATCAACCGCTTATCAGGTATGGCATTTACCTGACTGATCCGATCTGAACTGGTGCTCCTGTAATATATACAGTGATACTCGATAAAATCCAACGATGAATGTGTAGTGTTATCGGTCCTGACCTAACATCTCGACTTCAATCACTTTCCAACCGCCATGACGCTGCGTCCCTTTGTATTTTCTGTAGATAAATTTTCTCTCCAGAATCTATCTTACATATCTATAAGTCTACCATTCGTCCATGCTTAGAATATTCCTGCCACATATGGCCCAGTGCCTCTGCTATTAACCTTGAGCTCCTCGATAAAATCCAAAGAAAAATCATCAATATTATTGGTTCTGATTTGGCGGCTCGGCTCCAGTCACTTTCCCACCGCCATAAGGTTGCCTCTCTGTGTTTTTTCTATAAATACTTTTATTGTAATTGTTCGGATGAGCTCTTCGCTACGGTATTGGCCCCCTTTTATTTCTGTCCCTAATTTTCTTTAAGTTTTATTTCCCCCTCCCCTCCCTCGTTAGGTGGTCAGTGATGTCAGTTCGCTGGTGGATGCGGGCCGCCTTTCGTTTCGCGTGAGTGGTTTTTTGTTTCGTATTTGTTGTCGTGTCTGAATGAGTGCATGTCAGTGTGAATGCTTGGGATGAATGAATCTTTTAGACTATTATAGTCCCGCATTGATTTCGGCCAGTGAAGGGATGTTTCTGCCACATTTAGTGATTGTAGGGGGGTTTATTACTAATCTTATTTTCTTTAGTTTCTTGTAAATAGCTTCTTGTATTCATATTGTAAATACTCATTGGGGTTAAGTTTTAGAATTGTTATTTTATTCCCCCCATCACAGACAACGAATTGTAAATATGGGGACTAGTTAGTATTTTCATAGAGACAAAGAGGTATTATGGTATTTGTAGTAAGAAAGGTACGTATGAATGTGTTGTTTTGGTGTGAGGAATATTGTTTTGTACGATTGGGTCAGTGCTTGCGGCTAGCTAAGTCATAGTTAAGACAGAAGAAGACCGTCCTTTCCCCAATCCCCTTTTCGGCCTTGTGCCACATTTCTGTAGATAACAAATAAATATTGCTCTTCGCTACGGTACCTAAACTGTATGAATTTAAATGCAACACTAGACTGGCGTCGAGATCCCATCAATGTAGCCGTAAGTTCTATGCTGACAGTTTCTTTTCTCGCACTTCTCGTTTTGTGGAACTCCCTTCCGGCTCCATGCTTTCTAGCCAACTTTAATCTGCAAAATATTAATGTCAATTGCTCTGTAATGGCCTCCTGGTTACTTTTTTCTCTTCTCACTCATTATTAAGGTTTCTGTTCCTAATTCTTTCACACCCAGTAACCTGTCTGGGTGGCCTTTCTGTCTTACATGGGGTGAAACCTATTCATTTTTTTTTCATAGCAGTTTTAATGAATTCTCCTCCTCTTACTTTGACCACATAAATCTTAGTGTACTGCTAGATTGTCAACTAGATTTATTCGTTTCGCTGTTGAAATAACTAGATATAACCGTAAGTCCTATTCTAAGAGTTTCTTCTCTCGCACTTCTTGCCTGTGAACATCTCTTCCGGTTTCTTGTTTCCTTATGTCTTAGAATCTTCAAAACTTTAAATGCAACGCCAATCGCTATTTTCTATCTTCCTGAAATCGGTTCTTTTATTATCCTCACTAAAGTCGTCTTATTCTCTCTCACTCTCAGTAACTCGTGGGTGATAGTCGCCTTATCGCCTTGCTTGGGGTGAAATGATTTAAAAGAAAGCTGCTTATAAATAGCCACTTCTAGTGTCATCAATTAGCAGCTTCTAGAAAAAAAAGTAACATTTTTTAAAAGTTTTATAAAAGTTATAAATTCTATTTAGTTATTCTTTTTTTTTTTAATATCTTAATGCCAGTAAAGTTTCTAAATGTGTTTCACTTGAATATTGTTGATAAAAGTGATTCTACGCATGCGCGACTTTTCAGGAAAGGACAGATACACAAACATTTTTTTAAGTGAGTAATTTCCATTTAATAATCTATTACTTTTCCTTTTTTTTTTTTTTTTTTTCATTTTCCTTTCCAATGTCCCTAATTTTCCGCCAAGCATTTGTCATGCTTTGCCCGCTAAAAGCTAATAGTGCGACACGGGGTGACCAACACACGTCGGGGACACTGCAATTAATTATTGCGGGCAGAAAGGACATTGGAAGTCAAGGGAGAAAGAAGTGCATCAGCTTACAATTACGGACGATATGCAATCATGCTTGTCATGAAATTCAGACTTTAACGCCAAACTTCTGTCAGAGTCGAATAAAATCAAACAATCTTGATTCATGGAGCCATTAACGAAACCCCGAAAAACATACCTATACGTGATCTAGATTTCATCAACAAAAATGTTTTCATTTGGAAACAGTTCATTAGTACCTTTTTTTGTTTCGATCTATATATTATATCCGACAGATTCTTTGGTCTACCTCAGTACTATCTAGGGTTTGATGCTGAAGAACTATTATTCTATTATAACTGTATCGTTAGTTCGCACGACCGTTATGTCTTGCCAATACCTCATAAATAATGGGCTATTCCGTTTTGATCGTGTGGAAAGAGGGGAAAAGACAGTACTTGATTTTAAAGAAAGAAAGAAAGAAAGAAAGAAAGAAAGAAAGAAAGAAAGAAATACAAAGACAGAAATAAATACAAAGAAAGAAATACATACATTAATAAATAAATAAATAAATAAATAAATAAAGAAAGAAAGAAAGAAAGAAAGAAAGAAAGAAAGAAAGAAACGTTTAAAATATCCTGTCGGTACCTCCTAAATAATGAACTATCCCATTTCAATCGCTCGGAAAGCGCGTTGGGGAGAGACACTAGTTGGTTTCAATGAGAAAAAGAAAGAAGGAAAGAAAGAAATACTGAAAGAAAGAAAGAAAGAAATACTGAAAGAAAGAAAGAAAGAAATACTGAAAGAAAGAAAGAAAGAAATACTGAAAGAAAGAAAGAAATACTGAAAGAAAGAAAGATGTACTTCTACAGAAGAATACCTAAAGTACCATAAACGGGGCAAGTAAGGCAGCTGAAACCTTTGGGATATATAATGAGGAAAGAAGGTTTCGAGAAGTTGACACTCAAATGATATAATGAAAGCAAGAGGGATCGGGGAAAGCCGCCAGTAACCTAACTATTGCTGGCACATATGGTCCGCTACTTCTGCTACGTATTTAGAGATTCTTGATAAAAGCCAAAGAAGAATCTGCAATGTTATTGGTCCTGACCTGGCATCTCGGCTTCTGTCCCTTTCCCACCGCCGTAACGTAGATTCCCTCTGCCTTTTCTATAAATATTGTCATGGTAATTGTTCAGACGAAATTTCCGCCATGGTACCTAGACTTTATGAATTTTCAACGCAGTACTAGTCTGGCAGCTAGGTCTCATCATTTTACAGTTGACATGGCTAGATGTTACCGTAAGTTCTATGCTAACAGTTTCTTCTATGGAACGTCTTGCTTGTGAAACACTTTTCCGGCTCTATGCTTCCAAGTCATCTTTGAACGTCAACAATTTAATCGTTATCTTCTGTCTTCTTAATTCTTTCATTGTTATCTCACTTCAATATTATATTTTCCCATATTCTCTAACACTCAGTAACCTCTTGTGTCTGAAGGGGAATTAATTATTATTGCTAATAATAATAATAATAATAATAATAGTAATAATAATAATGACAATATCATGATACTGCATCTTACATAGCTCTTATGACTTCTGATATTTACTTATTAGTGTTAACATGCATACGTTTTGTCTGAGTGGCTTTATTGCCTTGCTGGGGTGAAATGATTGAAAAAACAAAAACTAATCAGCCTGTGGATATGTATGACACAACATGCATTGGAAAGGATAGTAAATGGACAAGTATTGCTATGAGCTACAAAAGATAGGATGTTGTGGCGAGCCATTAATGTTCATGTCCTGAAGAGACATGGAACATAAAAAAAGATACTCACCGGTCTGTTTGGTCTCTCTTAATATTGTCAGTTATTATGTAATGGAATGTTGTTTTCGCTGAATTATTCAAATAAGTATCCTCATTTTTGTTGTTTTGATCAATATATGTTGGCCGCTAGGCTCTTTGGTCACTCTCTTAAGAGTCTGGTGTTATATGATAAAATAATATTATTCTAAGGAATTTTAAAACTAGTCTGGGCATTTTTCTGAAGTGTAAACTAGAGGCAACAGAGATGTTGTTCCACAGAAGGATTCTGAGAATACCATGGATGGAGCATATGATTAGTGAGGAAGTTTTAAAGAAAATGCAAAAAAAACAAAAAAAAAAAAAACGGACGCATAAAATCAGAAATAGCTGGAATTTCTGAGTCAATAAAGGAAGAGGGCCAGGAAAATTTAACACTCACAAGGCATAGTGAAGGAAAGAGCGACAGAGAAGAAATATTAAGTAGCTTATCTAACGAAATGGATAACAGAATAGGGACTTGGAGAGATAAGAAAAAGACAAATATTTCTAAAAGTTACGAAGGATGGGATGTTGTTGAAAGCCACGATCGCACACGTCCTGAAGGGAGATGACAAATAAAAGAAGATCCGTGATTTCATTATTTTGATCAATATGTTTCGGCCGATGAAACTCTTTAGTCTATTTTAGTACTATTAACTTATGAGGGGGCACGGTGGAGTAATGGATAGCGGTTTGGATTGAGGAATCGGAGAGCCGAGTTCTATTCCAGTCAAATCCATTGCATTCACTTACGTAATAATACGGGAAAGGTATGAATCCTTTTATCCCCCCCAGCTATGGGTAAATGGCAGGACACACCGGGTTCTATAGCCTTGGATGGCAACTGGTCTACCGCAGGAAGAAATGGCAACCTACTATGGAAAAAAAATCTTCCTCGTCAGTCATGTATCGAAAGATCATGTATCAACTGTTAAGACTCAACTCCTGAATACCCTTTCTCTGTTTATCCTTCTCACGCTGGCTCAGCCAGTCAACATCGACTTCCTTGTTTTGTCTTCCATCTGACCTCGAAGGTCAACTTCAGGAAGTCCATGATACATGATCACCTAAGCGTGTATCACACATGGCATATAACTGACTAACAGATCTTATGTGATGGAGTTCTATGTATTATTCAGACTAATATTCTTGTCTTGATTGTTTTGATCAATATATTCCGCCCGATTAACTCTGGTCTATCTCAGTATTGTCTGGTTTTATAGGAGGAAGTATTATTATTTTAAGAATTGTTTGGGCGAGTGTCCTTATCTTCATTTACCCTATTTATATTCGGACTATTGTCCTCATCTTTGTTGTTGCTATTACAACGTTCCGAACGTCGTGCCCTCCGGTCTTCATCGGTTGTATATCGAACCGGCTAACCTACCGAGAATTCCTTTAGTAACGCGGATCGATATACACCTGATGAAGGCCGGAGTACACAACGGTCGAAATGTTATGATAACAACAAAGATGAGGGCAATAAATAAATGTTAAAAAATATATTAGAAGGCTATTATTTTTAGTGGGGGAATGGTATCGCTGCTCGGACTTCCTGAAGTTGACCTTCGAGGTCAGATGGAAGACAAAACAAGGAAGTCGATGTTGACTGGCTGAGCCAGCGTGAGAAGAATAGGCAGAGAAAGGTTATTCAGGAGTTGAGTCTTAACTGTCGAACAATGTAGACGTGTTTTCTTTCATGTCTGGAACTGCTCCCCAGTGGAGCGAGAGAGTGTCCCCACTGGCAATTTGAAAGATCTATGCATCAACGTTAGTAAACTAGTTAAAGTTCAAATTCTCTGCGTTAAAGTTCTTTTATCTCTGGACTACAAACAACTAGCGATCACCGGCCTTAGGAGAAGAATGCAAATTTCTTATCGAGCGATCACCGTCGTCCAAGACCACCCGACCAGGGGGCTATGCAACAATAGTCCGAATGTAAATAGGGTAAACAGTTACTCCTCCTCCCACAAAGCCAAACATAAACTATCCTTGTCTTTGTTGTTTTGATTTGTATATTTTAGATAGTGTACTTTTAGAACTTTTTTAGTGTTATCACTAATTGCTAGAATTAATCTCCTCTACTCTTTTTCGTCATGTATTTTTCATAGAATCACGTTTTTTTTGGTTTTCTTTCAGATATGACAATTTCTTCTGCTTTGTTGTCCTTTTATATTTTATTCTCTCTCCCACAACTGCGCTATTGTCCTGAGTATGACGATAAACTACATCCGGCAGCAAGGCTTCTGGTCAGGAGGTTTTGAGAAGGGTGGAACCGCCTCTTAATTACTGTTGTTCCCAGGTTCACCCTAACCCAAGTTGTTAGCACCTGTTAGGGTCCCAGCTATGGGCAAAAAGTTAACACCCAAATGGGGGTTGAAACACTATGAAAGTAAATATATATATATATATATATATATATATATATATAGTAAATATACAGCAATACATTTTCATAGAAATAAAAATTACTAACAATACATTTCTGTAAGTGAAAAAAAAATTACCAGCAATATATTTTCTGTAAAAGAAAAAAGAAAATTACCAGCGAAACATATTTTTATAAAAGAAATTACTAATGCTCGCAAGAAAATTAAGTTTCGGTATTAAATGACCCATAAGGTGTTGATATGTCGTTAAAAAAAAAACAAAAAAAAAAAACGAAGGATCGCGTTTATAAATTTACCGCCATCTTTGTCGGATCTGGCTTCTTTTTTTTTTTTTTCATTTTCTTTCCTTCTTTCTCGTTCTCTGTTTTCGCAAACCTCTCTTTAATTCCTACTTTTTTTTTCTTTACAATTTTTTTTTTTTTTGTTTTATTTTTTTGTTTTTCTTTTCTTTTGTCTCATTCATTCTCGGAACCCTTCTCTCTGTGGCCTGGTATTGAACTCACAAGATGTATGCATCAACGTTAGTAAACTAGTTAAAGTTAAAATTCTCTGTATTAAAGTTCTTTTTATCTCTGGACTCCAAACAACTAGCGATCACCGGCCTCGGGAGAAGAATGCATTTATTAGGTTGGTGCAAAAATAATGACGTTTTCTCACATATGTTACTATGTGAGAAAACGTCATTATTTTTGCACCAACCTAATATCTTCTTTCTTTGATCACGTTGATCTTTTATTCTGTTTATCTCTCTTTTCATACTTTCCTTTCGTTTTTATCTCTGTTTTTTTTTTTTTTTTATCTTTTTCTGTACCTCTATTATTCTCTCTTTGTCTATCTCTTTCTGTCTCTCTATCTTTCTTTGCTTCTCTTTTTTTTTGTCTTTTTATCTTTCTCTCTATATACACTATTTTTCACACTCTTTTATTTTTGCCTCCTCTTTCTTTCCCTGTCTTTTTATCACTCTCTTCTTGTCTCTCTATCGCCCTCTGTTTTACTATATTCCCTACCTTTCTATTTCTTTTTCTGACTATATCTCTTTCTATTTATCTCTCTTTTTTTTTTCTTTTTTTTCACTATCTCTCTTATTATTTCTCTCTAAATTAATCTTATTCTTTTCTCTCCTTTACGACCATCTTTGTTACTTTTCTTTTTTTTTTTTTATCTCCGTCTTTCTGGGCCTCCCTGTTTCGCTCCTTGTACCTCTCCGTCTTTTGTCCTATCTTTTCTTTCTCCCTCTCTATCTTTATGTCTTGTTGTCTTCTTTTCTCTCTCTTTTCTTTGTGTTTCTTTATCTTTCTCTTTTCTCTTTCTGTCCTTTTGCCTCACGCGTTCTGCTTTTTTTTTTCTTCTTTTCTCTTTACATTTTTCCTATCTTTGCGTCTCTTTTTTTTCTTTTTGTCGCTGTATATCTCTCTCTCTCTTTCTATCGTTCTCTTTCTTTTAACTTTCTCGCATTTTATATCTATCTATTTCTTTCTGCTTCACTCTTCTGTCTTTCTCAACTAACCTTTCTCTTTCTCTCTCTTTCTTTCTCTCGCTGCTTCTCCGTCTTTTTTTGTTTTTGATTTTTTTGATCTACGTTTTTATCCTTTATTTTCTCGTCTGCTTTTTCTTTTTTTTCTTTTCTTTTTTTTTCATTTCTTCTCCATCTTTCTACGTTTTCTTCCTCTCGCTTTTTACTTTTCTCTATTCTCTATTTCTTCTGTCACAATTTCTCTTGTTTTTCTTTTCTCTTTTTCTCTTCTCTTCTACTTTTTTAAAGTCTCTCTTTCTCATTTTTTTTTTATTCTTTTTCTTCCTCTTTACTAATGTGTTTTTTTTTCCAGATATTAGGTTGGTGCAAAAATAATGTCGTTTTTCTTTTGAAGTTGAACGTCAAAAAACGACATTATTTTTGCACCAACCTAACTAGTAACTTTTCTTCCACACAGTTTCCCTTCTTTATTTTCTCTCTAGTTCTCCCTCTTCGTCTCTCTCGTTCTCCTTCTTCTTCCCCACGCTCTTTCCCCCTTATCTCTTTTTTATTTTATCTCTCATTTCGCCCCACCTCTTTCTAATTTTCATATCACTATCTTTTTTTCGATTTTTCTTTTCCATTCCTTTTCTTTCTCTTTTCCTTTTTATTTTCTCTCTTTTTTTTTTCTCCTTTTATTTCCACTTTTTCTTTTTTGCTTATCTCTCTTTTCCCTTCTCCCTCTTTCTCTTTTGTCTGTCAGTTTCTGTTTTCTTTCTTCAGTATTCTTTCTTTTTCCGAGTTTGAAATAGATGCCCCGTTTTGTTATTTTTAAAACAGTGTGTATTACGTCTACTGGCCTGCACACTCGGGAAAACTTTATAAAGAAAATGTGACCTTTGACAGGCTTCCATTTACGTCTCCCTTTGTAGTAGAAACAAGCGTTTGCTCCAGCGTCCTCTCATATTCTTGGCCACAGGGTGCGTCAAAGCCCAGCAATGATCTATTTATCTTTTTTTTTAAAAGAAATACACGCTTCCTCCTTCAGCTTTTCGCGAAAGCCTATATTTGCTCTGGTCCGTATCCGAAACGTTAACAAAGCGATTTTTAAAGAATTAATGGATTCTATTTTTTAATTCGACATTTTGATTATTTCAAACCTTATATTTAGTGTGAGTTGTTCAACAATAGTGAACTAAAACTTGGAAAGTTGAGTTAACTCTTCTAGTATTGAAGTCACAACTCTTTGGCTCTAGTGACTGGATCTAACCAACGTATTTATCCACTGGGCCATGTGTCACCTGAAGAAGACCGAAGCGCACAACGGCCGAAACGTTGTGGCAATGAAGATGAGGATAACAGTTTTTTTTCTTCTCAAAATCTCTCTATTTTCTGTTTCGTCTTATCTTTGTCTACCGCTGGCTTTATCTTTGTCTTTTCTTTCTTTCTTTCTTTCTTTCTTTCTTTCTTTCTTTCTTTCTTTCTTTCTTTCTTTCTCTATCTATCTATCTAGCTAGCTAGCTATTTAGTTTTTCTTTTTCTATCTATCTATCTATCTATCTATCTATCTATCTATCTATCTATCTATCTATCTAGTTTTTCTTTTTCTATCTATCTATCTATCTATCTAGTTTTTCTTTATCTATCTTTCTATTAGGTTGGTGCAAAAATAATGACGTAATAATGTCGTTTTTTGACGTTAAAAAATACGTCAAAAACGACATTATTACGTCATTATTTTTGCACCAACCTAATATCTATCTATCAAGTTTTTCTTTATCTATCTACTAGGTTGGTGCAAAAATAATGACGTAACAATGTCGTTTTTTGACGTAATTTTTAACGTCAAAAAACGACATTATTACGTCATTATTTTTTGCACCAACCTAATATCTATCCATCTATCTATCTATCTATCTATCTAGTTTTTCTTTTTCTATCTATCTATCTATTTATCTATCTACCTATTTAGTTTTTTCTTGATTCCTTTTTCTTGCGGTCACTTTTAATTCCATTTTTCTTTTTCATTATCCTTTATCTGCCTCACCCCTCTTCTTTCTATATATATATATATATATGTGT
>OZ010601.1:58731099-58763599 GCA_963932145.1 Acanthosepion lycidas | reverse complement strand
TTATCCAAAACAGATAACTGAAAATTTTAAATGATCAGCTTTCCGTTTAAGCGTGGTCAAGTTGTCGTCAAATGGGCGACGCTTCAAAACGTATTCCTAAAATTTAAGTATTTTGAATGAAAACGAAAAAATGAAAAGAATTCTATTATGATGGAAAATTGTATGTACGCTTATCGAGCATTAATCTTGCTAAAAAAGGGGAAATACTAAAGAAACCAGGTCTAGTATTCACCGTGCGTGAGATGGATATTACACCTGCTTCATAAATCCTCCTAAGATTTTTATTATGAAAATATTTTAAAATCTTCACGGAATCAAAATCGAAATATAGATATATATGTATGTATATGTATAAATAGCTTGAAATTTCTCCTATTCCATCACCTGTAATAATTGACACAGACAATATGCGTGTGTGTATGTTTACACGCACACACGCACACAGATATATATATATGTGAAAAATTATATAGTATATATATATATATATATATATATATATATATAATTTTTCTTCTCATTTTCTCATCTCTTTCGCTTTTTCCATTCTCTCTATTTCTCTCTTTGTTTTTTCTTTATCCTTTTTTTCATGTCTATTTCATTCTCTATTTTTTCTGTTTGTGCTTTTTTTTTTCTTTTTTCTTTCTCGCTTCTTGTCTCCCGCTTTCTTTTCTTTGGCCTTTTTCACAATATATATATATATATATATATATATATATATATATATATATATATATATATATATATTATTTTCCCAAGTACTTTCAATCTCATCTGATACCATCTTGGGTGATTACATCTCTGATAAAAATGTTAATACGTATGTTGGTTTTACAACGACGATGTTAACGAGTCGGGTTACGTTTCACTTGAATGAGCATAGTTTAAACACAAATCATTTAAAGGAGCACTCCTGTCCAAGTTCACAGTTTAGAGAGATATTAGTCGAAAATACATTAGTATTTCATCAAAATAAAAATAAGCAAAAACTTTAAATTCTGGAAGCACTTTATAGAAGAGAATTGTGTTCAAACGTTAAGTCAAACATGAGCATAGCGACAAAGTTATTAAATGTTTGTAGCAACAAAGGTTTATAGAAAAATACTATATTAATATATTATAATTAATTTTTTTTTTTAATTACAAAAGTTACCTTCCTTGCATAACTGGAAAAAATTCTAATTTGAAACGCTGTAAACGAACAGTGAAAAATATTTTCAATTTACTAAGCTACTGTATACACATCCAAACACACACATACACACACACACAAACCCACATGTATTTATACACATACACACAAACACACTCATGCACACACACACACACACACACACATATATATATATATATATATATATATATATATATATATATATATATATATATATATATATGGAAAACAAATACTTACCACAAACACTTCCAAAACCATTGTCTCTCTACTGATTAATTCGGAGAAATTTTCATATATATATATATATATATATATATATATATATATATATATATATATATATATATTCTTCTGTTATTTTTAGTGGATATTCGTGTTTGAAATAGATGCCCTGTTTTGTTATTTTTTTAAAACTGTGTGTATTACGTCTACACTGCCTGCACCCTCGGGAAAACTCAATAAAGAAAATGTGACCTTTGACAGGCTTCCATTTGCGTCTCCCTTTGTAGGAGAAACAAGCGTTTGCTCCAGCGTCCTCTCATCTTCTTGGCCGCAGGGTGCGTCAAAGCCCAGCAATGATCTATTCATCTTATTTTTTTTAAAGAAATACACGCCTCCTCCTTCAGCTTTTCGCGAAAGCCTATATCTGCTCTGATCCGTATCCGAAACGTAAACAAAACAATTTTTAAAGAATGAATGGATTCTATTTTTAATCCGATATTTTGATTATTTCCAACCTTATATTTAGTGGGTACTCGTGTTTTGAATAGACGCCCCGATGTTGATTTTTAAACAGTAAACTTAATAATGTAACGCAGTCCGATAGATTTCATCCGTACTGTTTAGAAAAAGAACAAAAAAACTGGGAGTTTGTTTCAAACACGAGTATCCACTAAAATAACGTTTTCGAGTAATTAAAATGGCGGCTTAAAAATGAATCCATTAGTTCTCTAGAAATTGCTTTGTTTACATAATAAAACTGAGCAGATAAGAACTTTCCCGAATAATTGAAAGCGGATCTGTGTATTCTTTAAAAAGGCTAAATAGAAAGTTAAATAAACGCTAAATAGAAGGCTAAATAGAAGGTTAAACAAGGCTAAATGAAGGCTAAATGGAAGGTTAAAAAAGGCTAAATGAAAGGCTAAATCAAAAGGCTAAATAGAAGGCTAAATAAACGCTAAATAGAAGGCTAAATAGAAGGTAAAAACAATGGCTAAATGGAAGGTTAAAAAAGCCATATAAAAGGCTAGATCAAAGGCTAAATAGAATGTTACAAAGCTAAATAGAAGGCTAAATAAGCGCTAAATAGAAGGCTAAATAAATGGATAAATAGAAGGTTAAAGAATGCTAAATGGAAGGCTAAATAAAGGCTAAATGGAATGTTAAAAAAGCTAAATAAATGGCTAAATCAAAAGGCTACATAGAATGTTAAAAAATCTAAATAGAATGTTAAAATGCCTAAATAAATAAGCGCTAAATAGAAGGCTAAATAGAAGGCTAAATGAAGGCTAAATGGAAGGTTAAAAAAAGGCTAAATAATACGTTAAATCAAAAGGCTAAATCAAAAGGCTAAATCAAAAGGCTAAATAGTATGTTATAAAGGCTATATAGAATGTTAAAAAGACTAAATAAGAAGGCTAAATAATAGAATAATAGAATGTTAAAAAGGCTAAATAGAAGGCTAAATAAGCGCTAAATAGAAGGCTAAATAGAAGGCTAAATGGAAGGTTAAAAAGGCGAAATAAAAGGTTAAATCAAAAGGCTGAATCATAAGGCTAAATAGAAGGCTAATAAACGCTAAGTGGAAGGTTAAATAGAAGGCTAAGTACAAGGTTAAAGAAGGCTAAATGGAAGGCTAAATGAAGGCTAAATGGAAGGTTAAATAAAAGGCTAAATCGTGCCGGTCTGTGACGCTCCCTATGTCGAGCGGTCTAGAGCCCACCGGAGAAAATAGTGGTTTCTCACTACAAAGCGGGCACATGTTCGAACCCTGTCTGAGGCCATTTTTTTTTCTTAATTTTTCTCAAGTGCGTAGGCTGTGATACGTCATACAGACTGTTTAAAAATATAAACAGAACATCTATTTCAAACACGTGTCCATCAAAAAATAACGTTTGATGTAATAAAAATGCCAGATTAAAAATGAATTCTTTCTTTAGAAACATATATATATATATATATACAAGTGTTGTCTATTTATTTTATGAAAATTCTTTTCATAACGTCTGATAAGTTTAATAACATTATCATTGAACGAAGAAAGAAATTCACAATATTGATACATATTTTTTTAATACAATCTAAGCCTTCGGCTTACATAAGCCATTATCAAAGATGTCAATTACAACATATTAAGCAATATACAGACAACAAGACAGTGATGATAGTCTGTCAATGTTTACATAGATGATTTCTAAGCAACGATAAACACGTGCATATAAGACGCTAGAAGCGAAAATCGCACCGCATCTCATGACGTCACACATTGACCACGCGAGAGTAAATTGGAGAAGTATGAAGTATGGGAAGCCATTGGTATAACCCAATGGCTTCTGTTACCAATTATAGACATTTAAGGATATTTGTAGAGATCATAAATAATTATTATATTTATATATTTATTAATAATACAAATACAACATAAAATTTAATTTAATTAATTAATTAACAAATATTACAATTTAATTAATAATATAACATAACATAATAACTTTTATATAAACCATAAAAAATTAATTTAATTTGTAAGAAACATTTAATTTCGAAGAAAAAATTTACTACTGGAAGAAAACTCTAGAGCTGAAAAATTAAAGACGTAAACAAAAGAATGCTAAATCATGAATATGCATGTGTAGAAAAAGGAGTAAAAAGCGGATTGAAAAAGACGCGAAACAAATGGGAAAAGAATTCGAAATATCATTTAAAACCAGAACCCCTGAAGAACGAAAATTTACCAAGAAACTTCGAAGTCGGGAAATACAAAAAAAAAAAAAAATAATAATAATAATAATTCGGCCTTAGGAAATCGTTTTCACTGGAGTAATTACGACTGCAATGTGAGTTCGATCTTCGCTGAGGGTCCCATACTTTCGTTCCACATCTGAGCTACTCTTAGAAAAGCACCACACCCATAAAAGTTTTCGATGCGGTCGTAATTATTTGACGTTGTTTAAATTGGATTGGTTGTTTTGGATAGTGGATATTATGGATATTTATATATAACGGATATTATTAGTAGGTAATATTATGTGCTTGTTTTTATCTACTTTATTGTTAATAATTGTTGTGGATTCCGGGGATGGAATCCTGCACAAATAAATAAACAACGCCAGTAATTGAGATAGAAAAATAAGTGTACTAAACGTAAGAATACACACTTGAAGTGAAGATTAGTAGTCCAGGAATGCGGGTTAGTAGAAAGTATATGTACAAGTGTCTCTGTAAGTAAAGCCGTAATCATCTCTCTCTCTCTCTCTTTCTCTCTCTCTCTCTCTCTCTCTCTCAGAACACCCTGTGTCTGTCTCCGTATCTCTCCACCTGTCTCAACGTATCTCGGTATTTAATATCCCACCCACGAGGAATATATGTGGCACAAGGCCGAGTTTAAAGTGGGTTTCTCCGAGCCCGTAGGCTCGGCCAAAAATATACCCTTTGAACCCGCCTAGACGGGTTCAGGGTCTGTCTACCTCCCCGGGCGAAACCTTGCCCCTCAGCAAAGCTTCGTCCGGGTTCCTCTCTGCCAAAGCAGAGAATTCGACAGACGTCGAGTCTGTATCTCGACGTTTCTCAACAGCAGGTATTCTCCCTGTCAGTATAAGTATACTTTGGACGAGTCCATCTCATGTAAAAAGGGGAGAGCCCCACAACAATAATGTTGATAATGGTATTGGAGGTTTTTGAAAGTGTTTTCTATGTATATTGCTTCTTTGAGCAAGTAATGTAGGTTGCAGATTCTTAGTACACTTAAACAGAATCATATAATTATTCCCGATTTGATCTTGCTACAGTGGTGAAAATAAAAAATAATCAGGTCATTCCTGTTGGTATACTGCGACGTGCCAAAATTAATGAAATAGGCGTCAAGTATTGTGTAAGATTTCTACTAGACTGTTTTGTATTCAGTGGGGGATCGAGCGGCGGTAATATGCAGTATAACAAGTGCTATATACGGCTATGCACTTCTTGATCTCGCTCTTACTAGCAACTCTTCATTTATAAGAACAATATGAGGTGCTTTGCTTTTTTTGCTTTTTTTTTCTTTTTTTTTTTCTTTTTTTTATATCAATTCACCCCAAGCAAGGCGAGAATGCCACTAGTATGCGGGGTTGTAGAAAGTGAAAGTGAGAGAAAAGACTGGGTATAGGGAGGGGGGACTGACGAAAGGATAAAAGATGAACGGGATTCAAGAACAGGAGATAGAAGATGGCGATTGACGTTGCATTTAAATTTCTGAAGACTGTAGTTATCAGAGAAGCAAGTCAATAGAAAGGAGTTTCACAGGCTGGAAGTACGAGAAAAAGGAAATCATGGAAGATTGTAGTTTAAAAGTAGGAAAATCGACATTGCTAACCAGCCGCTCCTCTGTAGTTAAACTGGTATAGCACGTCAGGTTATATGACGGTTTCGTGTAGGATACAGGTTCGATTCCTGTCGGAGGACACATATTTTCTATGAAAATTTCTCGGACATTCAGGTCGGAAAATGTTGTTAATACTGTTTATTATAAACCGAGCATTTACTTAAATATTTGTGTCTATAAAAAATAACGTATAAACAGAAAATATCTTAAAATAATTGTCGGACTTTGTCCATTTCGTCGTGTGAGACGTCATTTATTTACGTTTGAATACGCTTCGAGCAGATATGAATGTTCGAGGGAAATCATGGTAAATTGTAGTTTAAAAGCAGTAAAATCGACCTTGCTAACGAGATTCTCCTCTGTAGGTAAATTGGTATAGCTCGTCAAGTTATATGACGTTTCCTGTGTAGGATACAGGTTCGATTCCTGTCGGAGGACACATATTTTCTATGAAAATTTCTCGGACATTCAGGTCGGTAAATACTGTTTATTATAAACAATTAAATATTTGTGTCTATATAAATAACGTATAACATTAAAGTATCTTGAAATTATTGAAGGTCTTTGTGCATTTCGTAGTGTGCGACGTCATATATATATATATTGTTCTTGATGGTTATCAATACAGAAATATTTTTTTGTCTTTTTTCTATCCCTTAACGCCCCCTGTTATGCCAACCATTTCCACATTTACACCTATTTTCTTGTCTACAATATATCCTGTGTGCATCAAATTTTCCAAGCTTTCTTTCCTCGTTATCTTTCCAAGATATTTCAGCTACAGTCGGCGCTTAGATATTAGGTTGGTGCAAAAATAATGACGTAATAATGTCGTGTTTTGACGTATAACGTCAAAAAACGACATTATTTCGTCATTATTTTCGCACCAACCTAATAGGTTTTACATTGTAAAACTGTATCGCGAAACCTCTTATTAAGCGTAATAATAAACCATCAGGTTCTTTCGTATCCACCCCTGAGCATCTTGTTGGCCATTTTCTCCTGGAATTCTGATGAAATTTACTGTTTGGTCGTTTGCTGTGAACCAGTGGACTCAGTTTTCTCTCCTCTTGTTACTTGCCAATTTTCACTGCATGGTTACGTTTTTAATTTGGAATTCAGGTCTCCTATGATGATGATACTTAACTGTGGTTTACGTTGGGTAACATTAAAATTATCTATTCATAATTGTCTTACATATTTAATATTGGTATAAAAATATTTAAAAAAAAAAAAAAAAAATTGAAATACAATTAAAAAGAGGGACTGGCTATAATTTTGAATGAGCAAGCAAAAGATGAAATATTATCAGATATTCTAATTAAAACAAATCCAGTCCAACGAAGTGCAGCGCCTCGATGTGAAATCGATTCCTTAAGTGGTCATAAGATCTCTGGAGAGATGCTAAGCAATGCCGGCCAAATAACTGTCCACAAAGATCTGTCGTGCGATTAGGCCACCTCCCCATAAATGTTCGACTCGTTTTATGCCGGGTCAACTTGGCGGTCACACCGTCCATCCTAAGTTACCAGAATGCTCTTCAAACGAAATCGTTATTGTCTTATATGTCTTCAATATTTTCTTTTTACTATTTTTCACCCAATACAGGGCCCAAGAGTCACTCAAGGTAGAGAGTTGTTGAATGAGATTGTTGTAGACAAGTGCAGATTATGACGATTTGTAGGGTAGAAACGACGATAAAAGAACATGATTGAGGAAGAAAGAAGATGGCGATTGGCGTTGCATTTAAATTTTTGAAGAGTGTATGTGACAGGGAATAAGGAAATCGTAAGAGAGTTGCACAAGCGAGAAGTACGAGAAGAGGAACTATTAGAATATAAAACACGGCTACATCTAGCTAGTTCGATGGTGATACTATCTATCTCAATTTGTTCATATCTATCTATCTATCTATTTATCTATCACAGTCTGTTCATATCTATCTATCTCAGTTTGTTCATATCTATCTATCTATCTATCTATCTATCTATCTATCTATCACACTCTGTTCAGGTCTATCTATCTATCTATCACAGTCTGTTCAGATCTATATGTTCATTATCTATTTATCTATCTATCTATCACACTCTGTTCAGGTCTATCTATCTATCTATCACAGTCTGTTCAGATCTATATGTTCATTATCTATCTATCTATCTATCTATCACACTCTGTTCAGGTCTATCTATCTATCTATCTATCACAGTCTGTTCAGGTCTATATGTTCATTATCTATCTATCTATCTATCTATCACACTCTGTTCAGGTCTATCTATCTATCTATCACAGTCTGTTCAGATCTATATGTTCATTATCTATCTATCTATCTATCTATCACACTCTGTTCAGGTCTATCTATCTATCTATCACAGTCTGTTCAGATCTATATGTTCATTATCTATCTATCTATCTATCTATCACACTCTGTTCAGGTCTATCTATCTGTCTATCACAGCTTGTTGAGAAAAAAGAGAGATAGGTAGACAGGCGGACATGAATAGACCAGACATACCACAAAGAAATCATATATATACATGTTATATATATATATATATATATATATGTGTGTGTGTGTGTGTGTGTGTGTGTGTGTGTGTGTGAATGTATGGGTGTGTATATATATATATATATATATATGTGTGTGTATATATATATATATGTATATATATATATATATATATATGTATATATATATATATATATATATATATATATATATGTATATATATATATATATATATATATATATATATATATATATATATATAGATATATATAGATATAGATAAATAGATAGATGGATAGATGAGGAATATATTGAGATAAATTATATAGATAGATAGATAGATAGATATGATCAGAATGAGATAGATAGATAGATAGATAGATAGATAGATAGATAGATAGATAGATAGATAGATAGATAGATAGATAGATTCAAATATTTTTATCACAACCCCGCATTTTTTATTATCCTCTCTTTACTCTCTTTGGTTTTTTATGCTCTCTCACTCATTTACCCATTCTTTCTCTCTCTCTATTTCTACATTTCCTCCTCTATCTCTCTCTCTCTCTTTCTCTCTTTCAATTTCTCTCTCTCTCTCTCTCTCTCTCTCTCTCAATCTTGTCTTTACTTTATACTTCAACAGGTACGTCACAGCTGCATCGGTTTCCATCCCCAGGGGCCATTCAGAAACATCCCCTCTCTTGCATCTCTGTATCTCTTCTAATATGCACTTACCAACCATCATGAATTGTCCAACGTCTCTCGGCCTCCCGCGTCTGACGCCGCTCCAACGGGTTGACTCTAGTTTTACGGCAGATCGATTAACTAACCCCAAACAATTCCACACCTAGATCGAGTCGGCGCGTGCTAGCCGTGGGAATATGACGTTTCTGCCCCGTTGACAACCTTCCGGGGAAACGCTGACAGGTCACGTGACCAGCCATGAAAAAACCCCGGGCAAAAGCGAGGCAAAGCATCTGCAATGAGGCGTAACGATTTGGTTGCAATCAGTCTGCAGCAGGCATTAGGTACGCCTACTGCAGAGTAAGAATCATCATGGCCGCTCGTTAGGTCATCGCTCGTGTAATGGACTTCGAAACTTCATTGAGTCATCCACAACTGCGGCCTTGTGACAGACTATTCTAAGCTTACTAACGCATGCAGATTTATATTACACTCACGGTGGTTACGGGCAGTTTCAATTTCAATTATTATATAGGGTGCGATGAATAAATTGTCGTCTAAATTACGCAAAAATGAAAATAAAACTGACATCTCATTTCAACTGTCACATTTACCAGAAATACACACAAACATCTTATGATAATAAAGAGTAAATTTATTCAATAAAATCGCCATTAGCTTCAACCACGTCCTCCTGACAACTTCAGAATCTCCAGCAACACTTCTGGACGATCTCCTTGTTTAAGTTGGTGAATGCCGCCATAATCGTTGGCTTCAGTTCACCTTTGGTGTTACAGGAAGTTTTGTTGGTCTCTCGCTCAATAACGCCACGTACATAAAAGTCAAGGTGCCTGTTGAGCAAAGTCAAATTACTGCTTTTAAACAACAAATTCCGCATGATTTTTCTCAAACCATTATATCTGCTTGAAGCGTATCTTAACGTACGCAAGTGACAATATATATTATGACCAGACGCTTCCTCTGTAGCTAAGCGGTATAGCACGTCAGGCCAAATGACGGTTCCGTATAGCGATAGAGGTTCGATTCCTGTCGGAGGACATATATTTTCCCTAAAAATTTCTCGGACATTCAGGCCGGTAAATGTTGTTAATACTGTTTATTATAAACCGAGCATTTACTTAAATATTTGTGTCTATAAAAATAACGTATAAACAGAAAATATCTTAAAATAATTGACGGACTTTGTCCACTTCGTAGTGTGTGACATCATTTATTTACGTTTGGATACGCTTCGAGCAGATATGAATGTTCGAGGGAAATCATGGTAAATTGTAGTTTAAAAGCAGTAAAATCGACCTTGCTAACGAGGTTCTCCTCTGTAGCTAAATTGGTATAGCTCGTCAAGTTGTACGACGGTTCCGTGTAGGATACAGGTTCGATTCCTGTCGGAGGACACATATTTTCTATGAAAATTTCTCGGACGTTCAGGCCGGTAAATGTTGTTAATACTGTTTATTATAAACAGAGCATTTACTCAAATATTTGTGTCTATAAAAATAACGTATAAACGGAAAATATATTTTTACCCCCCAAATCGAGAGCAATTACCAGTATTCTTTTCCCAGTACGTTTTATGGTATTTAAGGGCCTGGAAACAAGTTACGGCATCTCTGTTAATACTCTATAATGGATAATAATATAGCACCTTCAGCGTAGTGATACCGGAAAAAAGGCCATGGAAAAATAGTGCGGCACACGCGGAAATTCTATCTTTCAGTTCTCTTTAAAAAAAAAAAAAAGCAATTTATTATGCAAAATGACATCTTTCTTATTATAGAAAGTACAAAATATTAAAGTATAGAGTTAGCAATTAGTGTTACTCCCTTTGGATCGAATAATTACCTCAACTCGATGTGTCACTATCTATCTATCTATCTAGTTTTTACTCGAATTGATTTACCTATTCTTATTAGTAGTAATTGCAAGTCTCTTAGAGATTACGACGTTTTCGTTGAAGCACTTGTTTCTTCAGTTCTAAATACAATATTCCAATTATATTGTGCTCAAGATACAGTGCCGGTGAGTCTTCCAAATGTTGTCTATCTTCATCCACAAGAAACTGTTTTGTTGCATGCAAGTAAGCACAGTCATTCTGAAAAGAAATTCTTCGTCGTTTGGCAGATTAAAGCGTAGTAAACTAATATAGTTTTCGCTCTTTCGTTTTGCATTACATTTTACCAAATGTTTTTCTGCTATTGCTTCTGATAAAATCCCACACTATTACTAAATTTTACCATCTATGTATATCGCATTGTTTCTTTCTCCAACTGGGGGTATAATATGCATTCTTGCATTAGAATGTAACTCTATTTTGTATTTTGTATTCATCATTAAATTTACTTTTTGCTTTTTATCAGTAGACCGTGTTAGATGCTTTTTTAACACCTTCAATCATACATTCAGATGTTTTTTGTGCTTAATGAGTGTTTTCGTTTTCTGATACATTCGATCTGATGGTTTTGCTTCATGATACTTTTCATTTTGCTTGATGGTTGTTGATACATCCCTTCCAATGTTTTTTGTTTAATGTTTTATGATATGTTCATTTCAATGTTTTTGCTTAATGAATGTTTTATGATACATCCATTGCAATGTTTCTGCTTAATGAATGTTTTATGATACATCAATTACAATGTTTTTGCTTATTGAATATTTTCTGATACATCCATTCCAATGTTTTTGTTTAATGAATGTTTTATGATACATCCATTCAAATGTTTTTCGCTTTAATGGTTGTATAATGATACATCCATTGCAATGTTTCTGCTTAATGAATGTTTTATGATACATCAACTACAATGTTTTTGCTTAATAAATATTTTCTGATACATCCATTCCAATGTTTTTGTTTAATGAATGTTTTATGATACATCCATGGCAATGTTTTTCTTAATGAATGTTTTCTAATACATACAATCTGATATTTTGCTTTAATGATTGTATAATGATACATCCATTACAATGTTTTGTTTAATGAATGTTTTATGATACAAACATTGCAATGTTTTTGCTTAATGAATGTTTTATGTTACATCCATTGCAATGTTTTAGTTTAATGAATGTTTTATGATACATCAATTACAATGTTTTTGCTTAATGAATATTTTCTGATACATCCATTCTGAATTTTTTGTTTTATGTTTGTTTGTTTGTTTTTTTCTGATACTCGCTCGTTCACGATGTTTTGTCTTAATAGCCTGCATACTGTATCAATTGAATTCTCACTTTTAATGTTGAAATCTATCCTCATTTCTTTCTGACCGTTAATCTCGGATCATTTACCGAGATTCACACAGACTTTCTTTAATCTTTCTTCTCTAAACTTTTTTGGTCTTTCTGTTTTCTTTACACTTAAAGACTTCCAGTAGCAGTAAACATCATTTGGATCGTTTGAACATTGTTTCTGGAAATTCTCTGCCGCCTTTTTATCTCTCGTTGAGTCATCTTCCCCGTTAATATCGCAACCTTCATCATTGTTTCACTAGAGATTTTAGCCATGATTTTAATGTCAAAATCGAAACTAATTGTAAACTACCATGACTTTCGAAACTTCTTTACAATACGATTAATATGATGGAACGATTCCTAGAAAGTTGTATATTATAGTGACATTATCATCTCAAATCTTTCATTGACTTAGTAGTTTCACGTGGCCTTTTATTCAGATTCAATCTACTGAAAGTGGTGTATCTTCTGTCATACGTCATCCAAGAAAACGTATCAACTAGTTTTCTAATCTTCAAGATCCAGAGACACTACTGATAAAAATTATACTGTTAAAAAATCTTAGCTTCTTAATAAAATAAATGTGAATAATCATTTGACCCCAAACTTTTCATGTATATAAAGGATGCTATCTGTAAATTGCTACTATTTTATAAATTTCACGCATGCGCGTTCTTTGTTTTCGATTTTGTCGGCTGCACAGTATAGTATGGTCAGTTGGGCGCATTCTGTGAGAAAAAGAGCACCATGACGCAATTCAATCCACCATAAATGCTATACTGCTTGGCATTCGCGCCGGAAGCTCCAATACGAACATTTAAAATTGTTTGTGTATCAATCTGAGAACAGTGCAGGGGATTCGGAAAGAGTTGGATGATATATCCAGTCACCAACATGATGTTTGATCTTATGTCTCCATTGATCTTCCGACAGGGCCTCAGACTCAACATGGAAACCAACATTAAGTGCCCTGAGGAGGTAGTGCTGCTCTGATTTAAGAGGGTGGCTGATGGAAGACCCTATGTCTGGTAACAGGATACTGCACCATGCCACACAAGCATTTATGATTGAGAGACAATTTCTCCGACATTATCACTCCTGCCACACAAGCAGGAGAATGTAGTCATGGTTGTCAGATAATTTCTGTGACCTTTAGATCTGGCAACCTAAAACCCCAAAATGCAACCCCTTGATTATTATGAGTGGGTAGCAGTTGAGCGAAATACTATCAAAACAACTTGTAACACCAAAGACGAACTGAAGGCAAGGCTTATGGTAACACTCACCAACTTAAACAAGGAGATCGCTCACAAGAGTTGCAGGTGATTCCGAAGTCGTCTAGAGTCCGTAGTTGAAGCCAATGGCGATTGTATTGGATAAATTTAATCTTTAGAATTTCAAGATATTTTTGTGTAATTTTGGTAAATATATTTATCAAAATGAGATGTCAGTGTTATTTTAATTTTTCCTTAATTCGGACGAAAGTTTATCCATCGCAGCCTGTATTTATGCTTCAATAAGATACACATTGTAGTCCCTTTATTATGCTTCAGGATCTCGAAAGAAAGACGAGAGAAAGAGAGAGCGGTAGATGAATCCTTACATATAAGAGACCAAAATGGTCCTCTAACAACCTCTTGAAGACCAATGGTACCCGCACGTCTGCTTATAGTCCTTCATAGATTGATCAACAATACGTGTATTCTCAGCATTCTTCTAGTCACAGTAACCAGTCAAGATAGTTGAAGACTCTCTGAGTCGCTTATGACTCGATTAGATAGATAGATAGATAGATAGATAGATAGATAGATAGATAGATAGATAGATATGAACAGACTAAGATAGATAGATAGATAGATAGATAGATAGATAGATAGATAGATAGATAGATATGAACAGACTAAGATAGATAGATAGATAGATAGATAGATAGATAGATAGATAGATAGATAGATAGATATGAACAGACTAAGATAGATAGATAGATAGATAGATAGAAACCCACGCCATTTGCCCTCCCCCTTCAGTCTCCCAGGTTCTTTTCGTGTCCTTTCTCCTCACTGCTTCTAACTAAAGTTTTCTTGATCTTTTTCGCTCGCATTAATCACTTGCGTCCTCGTGACATCATCGCCTTACTTGGGGAGAGAATATAAACAATAGATAGATAGATAGATAGATAGATAGATAGATAGATAGATAGATAGATAGATAGATAGATGGATATCAACAGACTACAAAGAAAGAAAATAGATTTAAATAAATAGACATGAAAAATTATGATAGATAGATAGATAGAAATGGATAGAATAAGATAGATAGATAGATAGATAGATAGATAGATAGATACATAGAAATGGATAGAATTAGATAGATAGATAGATAGATAGATAGATAGATAGATAGATATGAACAGACTAGATAGATATGAATGTATTAGAATAGAAAAATAGACTGAGATAAACAGATATGAACAATTGCCATCGATCGATCAATTGATAGATAGATAGATAGATAGATAGATAAGGAACAGATAAAAATAGATAGATAGATAGATAGATAGATAGATAGATAGATAGATAGATAGATAGATAGATAGATAGATATGAGTAGAATGAGATAGACAGTTATTAAGAGACTGACATATATAGATAAATAAATACTAATGGAATGAGATAGATAGATAGATAGATAGATAGATAGATAGATAGATAGATAGATAGATAGATAAGGAACAGATAAAGATAGATAGATAGATAGATAGATAGATAGATAGATAGATAGATAGATAGATAGATAGATAGATAGATAGATAGATAGATAGATAGATTTAGTTTCTAGGGAGAGATAAGACTTAACGCTCGGAAAACACTAGGTAGAGAGATAATTCTCTTCTGCCTCAAGAATTAAATAATATGGAAGAATTTCGAAAAAGTTTCAGGCTAAAAGTTCTCCGCTTAATTCACAAAGAAACAATGGCTTGCTGAAAATTTAGACAAAAAAAAAAATAAAAAAATAGAAACATTTGAGAAATAACTAATTGAATAAGACTCGCATAATAGAAGTGAATCATTTTTCGTATGTTTTAAATCAAGACCCCCGCCTCCACGTCGTTTTCGTCAAATCGTGTGAAATCGAATAATCTTAAATGCTACTGATATATTACAAGTGGAAAGCGGCAAGAATATAATTTGAATAAGAAAATAAATATTCAAATACTTAACAATGTATACAATCTACGACTGTTATATCAAACACACAATTATTGAATTAGAAATGGCAAAAAGAGACAAACAAACTAAAAAAAACAATCCATTGATTGGAGAAAAATGACAATGAATGTTCGACGTTACTTTCCTGTTTTGTTTGTTTGTTTGTTTGTTTGTTTGTTTGTGCATTTTTTCAATTCAGGAGAAAATGTCTTTCTTTGATTTTCGACGATTGGGGAAAATATTTTTGTCACTTTTTTTTTTTTTATTGATTTTATTCCATTTGATAATCAGTGAAGAACTTGTTTTCTGTAATCAGGTTTGGAGTTTCGAAAAGGTATCGATAAAGATTTCCACTTACCTACCTGTCTGTTCGGTTGCTTAAGCTCTTTCCATATCTATCTATCTATCTATCTATCTATCTATCTATCTATCTATCTATCTATCTATCTATTAGGTTGGTGTAAAATTATGTCGTTTTCTCACATAATAACATATGTGAGAAAACGACATTATTTTTGCACCAACCTAGTATCTATCATAATTGTTAATAACTATTCATTTCAGTTTCCTCTTATTTATCTTTCTCTTTTCATATCTATCTATCTATCTATCTATCTATATATCTATGCCTTTTCAATATCTATCTATGTCTTTTCAATATCTATCTATCTATCTATCTAACTCTATTCATATCTATCTATCTCAGCCTTTTCAGATCTCTCCGTTTTATTTTTTTTCAAAGATCTATCTCATTCTTTTCAGATCTATCTATCTATCTATCTATCTATCTATCTATCTATCTATCTAAGTTTGCTCATTTTCTATCTATCTAAATATTTAATATATATTTATCTGAGTTTCCTCTTATATTTTTTCATATCTATCTATCTATCTATGGATTAACAAATAAATTTTGTCAATTATCTAATGGATATTATATTCAGCATATATATATATATATATATATATATATATATATATATATATATGTGTGTGTGTGTGTTTGTGTGTGTCTGTGCACGCGCGTGAATGTATAAAGATGCGATGGATAAATTGTTGTCTAAATTACGCAAAAATGAAAATATTAGTGACATCGCATTTTAACAGGTCTGTTTACCGAAATTACACAAAAATACCTTGAAATAATAAAAAGTGAATTTATTCAATAAAATCGACATTGGCTTCAACCACGGCCTCCAGATGACTCAGAATCTTCTCCCGGGCGGTACCCTTGTTTAAGCCGGCGTATGCTGCCATCTTTGGTGTTCCAAGGAGTTTTGTTGATCTCTGGTTCAAAGGCGCCCCCACATAATAATCGAGGGAGTTGCAGTCTGGGGAGTTAGGTAGCCAGATGTAAAGGATGATGTGGTCGCAGAAATTGGCTGACAGCCATGATTAGATTCGCCTTCTTGTGTGGCATGGCGCAGAATCCTGTTGCCAAACATAAGGTCTTCTAGCAGCCACTCTCTTGAGCTAGGCCAGCACTACCTCCCTAAGGCCCTTGATGTAGGCCTCTGTGTTGAGTTTGAAGCCCCGTGGGAAGATGAATGTAGGCATAATGTCACAATCACGAGTGATCACTCCAAATACCTTCGCAATTAAACTCATCCAACCCTTTCCGAATCCTCTGCACTGTCCTCAGATTATGACACCCAAACACTGAAATGTTCGCAGTGGTGCTTCTGGCACGAATACCAAGCGTTGCCAAATTTTTGGCGGAGTGAATTGCGTCATGGGGCTCTTTTTCTCACATACGCTTCCCAAATGACGCTACTGTTGTGTGCAGTCGGAAAAATGAAAAACAAACGACGCGCATGCGTAAAATTAAAAATATGAAATGGCGACTGTTTTCCCAACAGACCCTGTCTCTCTCTCTCTTTCTCTCTCGCTCTCTCTCTCTCTCTCTCTCTCTCTCTCTCTCTCTCTCTCTCTGTATATATATATATATATATATATATATATATATATATATATATATATATATATGAAGTTAAAAATGAGAACAAATGGAGAATAATTCCACTCCGTAACATTTAATTTAAAAGAGGGCTCAATACAGGGTAGAGCTAATATATATATATATATATATATATATATATATATATATATATATAGGGAGTAAGCTATATATATATATATATATATATATGTATATGTGTTTGTATATATATATATATATATATATATATACATATATATATATATATATATACAAACACACACACATATACATATATATATATATATATATATATATATATATATATATATATATATATATATATATATATATATATATATATATATATATATATATATATATATATATATGTATGCATGAATCAAGACAGTACCCACACGTTTCGTCCATCGAGGGACTTTATCAAGTTAAGATTTTATTTTTCTGTATGTGCTTATAAATTGGGATGCATGGTGGAACACTAGATAGCGGCTCTGATTGAGGAATCGGAGAGCCGAGTTCGAATTTCAGTCGAATTCATTATAATAATGCACTTGGGGAAGGTATGAATCCTTTTTTTCTACCACTATGGGTAGATGAAGAGGATTCCTTTATTGGTAAATAGCAGGACAGACCGGGTTCTATAACCTTGGATGGCAACCTCACATTGTCAGTCATAGTCACCTAAGCTTGTATCACGCATGGCACTTAACTGACTAATCGTTTTTAAACAAATGTAAAGTTTTAAAAAAAATTTAATATTTAAGTTTGCTAAAATATTCTTAAGTTTAACAGTCTAAGCCAAGGCATGCTATGGAGGACGATAAGTGATATAATTTAATACCTTATAAACTAAAGTCAGTAAATAATCAAAATATTGTAGTTATTCTCATTTGCTTATATATATATTACTTATTTATTTTTTAATGTAATTTTTTTTATTATATTATTTTAATTTGATAAATTATTTAGGTATGCATTTCATTTTAAATAATGGAACGTCTTGAGTAAACCATTTATTTTAATTAAAAAAAAATGTTATAGTCATCTATCTTGGCTTGGAAAAAGATTATTTCTTTTAAAAAAGAGGATATTTGAAAAAGTCCAGGGCGTAAGTTAACGGTTTGGGAAGAAACGATAGCTATACTCTTAACATGTTTTCATCTATGTAATTTATTTTCTCTTTTAATAAAGGTAGCATTCTTGAGATCAAAGTTTTGGCTCAACTTATTTCTGTGTATAACTAATGCGTTTGATAAATTGTCATCTATGATTTATTTTCTGTGTTCATAAATGCTTTCCTTATCTGTCTGTAACTGTGAGATGAGGTATTATGATTATTTACATTATTTACATTATTCAGACTGTTATCCCCATCGTCATTGCCATATTCAAAACTTTTCGGTCGTTGTACGCTCCGGCCTTCTTCAGGTGATTGGAATTTCGAATCGAACCCTTTATTTCGTCCACAGGGTTAGATTGTTCTAGTTCCACGTGCCGTGCCTCTTCCGGATGTCTTAGTTATTTCCCTTTAACTCAATACTCCAAATTTTGGTTCACCGATGATGTAGCCTGGTATTGAACTCACAACTCTTTGGATCTAGTCACTGGATATAGCCAACAACTCTTTGGGTGTAGTCACCAGTGACTAGACCCAGAGAGTTGTGAGTTCAATACCTGGCTACAGCATCGGTGGACCAAAATTTGGAGAGTTGAGTTAAAGGGAAATAACTGAGACATCTGGAAGAAGCATGGCACGTGGAACTAGAACAATCTACTCCCTGTGGACGCGATAAAGGGTTCGTTCGAAATTTTAAACATCTGAAGAAGGCCGGGGCGTACAACGGCCGAAACATTGTGAATATGGCAATGAAGATGAGATTAACAGTTCAAATTTTTTTTCTTTTTTTTTTTTTTTTATTTCTGCAAGTTTCCTCAATATAATGTAAGGAACAGTTATGATAGTTTATTTTATATATACCTGCTTTAAAAATCTTATTTTTATGGACATTATTGGTTCTGCTCCTATTCATAATAGTTATGGTTGTAATAATTTTAATATTGTTAAGATTGGATAAATCTTTTGATTAGTGGATGGTAAGAAATTGCTACGTAATATCTCATGTCTGCTTTTGATCTAGTTTATTGTTATTGCCGTTGTTGTTGCTGTTAATGTCATTATATTTTTTTCTTTTTTTTTTTTTTTTCTAGTTGTAGATTTTAAATGCCTTTCTCTTGGCAAAAAGATTTTGCATTCCTTTCTCACGCAAAGTGCCGTCTGGAATAGCCATAACGATCAGTAGTAGTAGTTTTTTTTTCTTTTTGTTTTTTTCTGCTGTGATAAAACTTCAAACTGGAAATATGTCAATCTCTCTTAGCAAATTGAGGATCTGAAGAAAATACATTTTAATGATCTCAAAATCAAATAATCAGATTTATTGTTGTTTGGAGGAAATGAAAATATGGCCGACGGGCAGGACGAGATTTGATTTTCTTTCTTTCTACAATTGTTTGGAATTACTTGAGTCATATTATTATCGTGGGTCATTTTATGATTAAAAGAAAACTTGTCACACTCTCTTAGTAGAACACGGCTTCATAATACACATTTCGAAATGACTGATAACGCCAAAAATAATATTTTTTAAAAAGTCCAACATCACCATCATTACTACTACTACTACTACTACCACTACAGAAAATTCTGAGTCTATTTCTATTTACAATAATAATAATTGTAATGACAAAAGTACGTAAATATAGGCTTTAAGAATGCTTTATTCAACTGAGAACACAATACTTTCTATATTTAATAATAATAATAATAATAATAATAATAATAATGATGATAATGAGAAATTCAATTTATAATTCGTCCTGGATATGGCCATAAACTACATCCAGCAACAAGGCCTCTGGTCGGGAGATTGGAGGTTTTGAGAAGCGTGGAAACACTTCTTAATTGCTGTTTTTCCCAGGTCCAATCTAAACCGGTGTGGTAGCACCTATTAGGGTCCCAGCTATGGGCAAAAATAGTGAACCACCAAACAAAAATCAAAACACTAGGAAAGTATCAAAATATAGTGAAATTACCAGAAATACATATTTATTGAAAAAGGTGCAAACAGTGCATTTTTACATTGAAATTAACAGCAATATATTATTATGGCAAAATGACCAGCAATTCATTTTATAGCTATGTGACTTGAAATGAATTTTTATAGAAAAATGTCCAGGAATTAATTTTTATAATAAAATGACCGCCAATACTTTTTATAGTCAAATGACCAGCAATTTATTTTTATAGCCAAATGGCCAGTAATTCATTTTTCAAATAAAATGACCAGCAATACATTCTTATAGCAAAATGACCAACAATATATTTTTATAATAAAGTGACCAGCAAAAATTTTTTTATAGCAAAATGACTATTTTCCGAGCATAGCTTAGATGCGGCACAAGGCCGAAAGTATGGAGTATCCAACTCACTTTTCAGTAGTAACAGATCTAGCAAGACAAGATTGCTAACCATTACACCACGTCGAGTTACCCAAATGACTAACAAGATAACTTTTATCAAAATAAACATTACATTTTATAGTAAAATGGAAGATTTGGCATATATTGTAAATTTTTTTAAAAAAATGCAATTTGCTATGATTAATTTTATTTCTTGGAAGAAGAAAGAAGTTTCCACTCCTCGTTTGATTTTGTAAAATTATCTGGTATGAAATAATGTCATTTTCGTGAATTAATTATAAAGTCTGAATTTCTTCATAATTAGATTTCGGCAATAAATAGCCCATAAAGGTGACGATATGCCACTAAACAAAACCAACGAAACCAACCTTTTGTCACCACCACGACTACAGCATGATCTGCCCTTCCCTTCCCCTGTGATAATAATAATAATAATAATAATAATAATAATAATAATAATAATAATAATAATAATAATTATTATTATTATTATTATTATTATTATTATTATTATTATTATTATTATTTTCTTTGATTTCTGGCGTTCACACATTTCTTTCCGGATCCCGTCCAAGGATCTAAGGTTAGAAATGGCAGCATGACACTTTCGACTGATAAAAAAAAAAAAAAGAAATTACATAGATAAAGCCCTTCGTAAAATGTGGGCTGTACTTGTCAGAACAATTTTTTGTATCCCTTTGAGGCATGGACTTCCAGGAATCCCTTCAGTTAGTCTACTGCAATCTTTTCCAACCAGTCGTGGGGCTCCAGGGATTGTTGATGTTCCCATATGCCCAGACATTGTTATTAGAGACCGCAAACAAAAAAAAGTGCCTCCTTATTGATATGGCAGTCCCTACAGACTGCAATATATCTTTGAAGATCTTCCAAAAGCTATCAAAATATAAGGACCTTAAAATCGAAATCTCAAAAATGTGGCACATGGCAACATCAACTATCCCTGTTGTAGTTGGAGCACTCGGATTGTTTGGAAAAGATTCCAGTAGACACATTAAAGGGATTCCTGGAAGCCCATGTCTTAAAGAAATACAAAAAATTGTTTTCACGAGTACAGCCTACACCTTAAGAAGGGCTTTATCTGTGTAAAATATGTTTGCTTTTGTTTCGTTTTTTTTTAATTGGTCAGTGAAAAATGTCATGATGCCATATCCAAACTTGGGTCTCTGGACAGGACCCGGAAGGAAATGGGTACAAACCAGACACCAAAGGAAATAAAAGAATAATAATAATAATAATAATAACAACAACAACAACAGATTTATGGAACTTTACAAGACACACAAACAGAACAATGAAAGCTAATTGCCCAGACATCGTGATGAAAGACTACACAAACTGAATCTGCTTTCTTGTTGACATGGCAGTCCCTGCAGATTGTAATAGATATGAATGAGGAGGAGAGGTTATCGACCGGGAATCGTACAATTGAATGGAGTTTGAGAATATACAGACTAGGAGCGATCGCAGAAAAATAACAATTGTACAATAACAGATATACCATTCGAACTTAGAAGACCACATCCTCATCATAAACAAATCGAAACAAGGCGATGTGCTATTTAAAAACATGAGTAGATTTCAAAACAAAATAAAAGGGCGTAAAATATCTACATTATAATTTATGTCTGAGTTTCAGTTACGAGAAGTTATCATTATTTATATTATTTACACAAGGAAACGTTGTAATCCTAAGAAGAAAGATGAGGACAATAGTAAGAATGTAAATAGTGTAAATAATGATGTCTCTTCATCACAGTAATTGAAAGAGAGGGAGATTGGGTGATAACAGTAACAAAGATGAGGACAATAGTCCACACGTAGATATATTGTAAATAATGATATCTCCCCATCTCAGAAAATCAAAGGACAGGTGATTGGGTGATAATGATAAGGACAATTGTCAGAATGTAAATATTATAAATAATGATAAAACGATATTGTCTACGGCATTTTAATTATGAGTTCAATCTCCGAGTGGGTTAGTAGAGTCACATATACAGTAGAAACAAATTGAATATTAACTGGACATTATGAGATCAGCATTGGATGAGAACAGCGGAACGAGAACAATCTACATCTGCAAATCAAAGAAAGGACTCAGTTCCCCGTCTCAATAAGCGCCTGATGAAGGCCGAAATGTTGTGATAAGAGGAAAGATGAGGACAATAATCTGAGTTTAAATAATACAGAGAATCTAGATTTTAATGAATAAGAATATATCTAAATGCTGATGACGCTGGTGAAAAACGTTCGCTTCGTTCTAGCGCTCCAGGAATTAACTGACACTTTCTTTACGTTATCTTTATCAAAAGGCATTTTAGTGCAAAGATGGTTGATTGCTGTCCGGTCTTTACTTTGCAACCTTGACAAAGTCATGAGGCGGGTGGTAGACTTATTTTCCACGCTGAAGCCTCTGCCCAACGGACATTTATTTATTGATTGATTCATTTTCTACGGTTTATTAACCATTTGCAGGTTATTTAAAGCCAGAATATAAAAGTTTTGGGGGTTTTTTTAGCTATTAATGATATAGTGTTACAAGTCTTACTAATTAACTCAGTTTTGGAATAAGATATATAGATAGATACAGAATGAAATAGATAGATAGATAGATAGATAGATAGATAGATAATGAACAGACTAAGATAGATAGATAGATAGATAGATAGATAGATAGATAGATAGATAGATAGATATTAAACCAGGTGAGATAGATAGATAGATAGATAGATAGATAGATAGATAGATAGATAGATAGATAGATAGATAGATAGATAGATATGAACAGACTGAGATAGATAGATAGATAGATAGATAGATAGATATATAGATAGATATGAACAGACTATAATGATATGAGCAGACTAAGATATATATATATATATATATATATATATATATATAGATAGATAGATAGATAGATAGATAGATAGATAGATAGATAGATAGATAGATATCAAACCAGGTGAGATAGATAGATAGATAGATAGATAGATAGATAGATAGATATGAACAGACTAAGATAGATAGATAGATAGATAGATAGATAGATAGATAGATAGATAGATAGATAGATAGATATCAAACCAGGTGAGATAGATAGATAGATAGATAGATAGATAGATAGATAGATAGATAGATATCAAACCAGGTGAAATAGATAGATAGATAGATAGATAGATAGATAGATAGATAGATAGATATGAACAGACTGAGACAGATAGATAGATAGATAGATAGATAGATAGATATGAACAGACTAAGATAGATAGATAGATAGATAGATAGATAGATAGATAGATAGATAGATAGATATGAACAGACTAAGATAGATAGATAGATAGATAGATAGATAGATAGATAGATAGATATCAAACCAGGTGAGATAGATAGATAGATAGTTAGTTAGATAGGTAGATAGATAGATAGATAGATAGATAGATAGATAGATAGATAGATATGAACAGAATGAGATAGATAGATACATGCATACCTACATACATGCATACATACATGCATACATGTGTCGGTAGGTAGCTAGGTAGGAAGGTAGGTAGTTTTACCATTGAACTAGCTAGATGTAGTCATATGTTCTATTCTAAGATTTACTTTTATCGCACTTTTCGGCTATAGAACTCCCTTCCGATTTCTTGCTTCCCTGCCAGCTACAATCTTTAAAAATTTAAATGCAATACCAATGGCCATGTTCTTTCTTCCTGAACTCTGTTCTTTTATAGTCCTTTCTCTTCACTAAAAATTCCTCGTTCTCTTTCACTCTCAGTAACCCCTTGGGTCTGAGTGGCATTGTAGCCTTGCTTGCAGTGAAAAATTAAAAAAAAAAAGAAAAATTCACAGATTAATTATTTTTCTACGGCTTATCAACTCTTTGCGGATTATTTAAAGCCAGGAAATATTTTTAGGTCGAAAGAATTTTTTTAAGGATAATACTGATTTAGTGATACAAGTCTTATTATTTAACCCATAGATGTGGGGAGATTTGGATTTACACATTTCCCAAGGTTATTTGCGCTTAAGTGAATATAAGTCCTCTCTGCGATTAACAATTCCGACCTATTATCTCTTACACGACTCGCACTTCCAAGCCTACAGCAGCTGGTATTCCCAAGCGGTCACCGCTCTCGGTACTGACCAGGCTCAATGTTGCTTAACTTCCGTAATTTACGGGAACCGGTGTTTTAACGTGATATGGCCGTAAGCCTTTTCCCACAGAGACTACGTTGCAAGCCTATTGCTTTTTTACCACTATATCCCTGGAAAATGTTCACATGAGCGCTCCATTCTTCAGTTCCACCAGTTCAGACCTTCATTCCGAGATAACTCCATGCTACTTTCACGGAGTCGAATCACCATCTTTTCCTCCATATTTCAAATGTAAAGAGAAAGTTCAACTCAGCTTTTTTACAAAATTCGTGGATGTTTCCTTGAATATGACAATCCTAAACTCTTTATGCTAATACTCTTCCTAATCTTCGTAATTATCTTCCTCTTTCATTCATATTTCACGCCTCATTCATCATTACCATTTCAATTGTAACCCTCTACCATGAGTGGCTTTTGAGTCTTTTGTTAAGTAAATTTTAGTAAGAAACATATGTCATATAAGAATAAAGTGTTGCTGCCGACATTTGAGTTTGAACATAGATCGCCAGTGAGTAAACATAAATGATTCCATTATTTAATTAAGTAGACCACGTGACCATAAAGGAAACACAAATACAGGAAGTCGCGTGATTGATCTGTATTTATATTCTATCCTCTAATACGATTCGGATCGTTATTTTTACTCTATCCTCTATTATTATAGGGACCGCTATTCTCTACTCTATTCACTATACTATTTCTTTATTCAGATTACTGTACGGTGGTTACTATTCTAGCGGGTATTATTGAGCAAGTACTATTAGTGCGAGACTTATTCGAAGGCGTCTGACACCAGTATTGCTCAACGGCGTTACTATAGTTGTATCTGCGATTACAAAGACTCTACTACAACGAGAATTACAAAAGTGACAACGAGTATTCGTTGATATTACAAAAGTGTCAAACAAGTGTTCGTTGATATCACAAAACATGTACTCAAAACGAAAAGACATTCCCTTTCGATTTTCTCTTTCCCTCTAATAGACACGCCCACACATATACGCCCACGCATTCAAATGACATTAATACATTAATTAACAAATAATATTGAATATATTTAATTTGTTTAGATTATTCATTTTCTCTCAATATAATCTCTTTCAAGAAAACTGGCACAGCATTTACGATCAACAGTTTTATATAAATTGTACTTGCTTTGTATTTTTTTAAATATTTGGTAGAATAGATTTTACAAGTATACAATAACAATAATAACAAGCATTACGAAAATGACAAGGAGTATTCGTTGGCATCACAAAGGTGTCAATCGAGTGTTCGTTGACATCACAAATATATATATATATATATATATATATATATATATATATATATATATATATATATTATGGAAAAACAAAGTGGAAAATATTCTTTTGAATAAGTAGATCACGTGATGGTAAAGGAAATGTATATATGGGAAATAGTGTGGCTTCTAGTGATCACTATACGGATTACTATTCGCCGGTTACTATTCGAGATATTATTATCGAGCAAGTACTATTAGTGCGAGTGATATTCGAAGGCGTCTGACACCAGTGTTGTTCAACGGCGTTACTATAGTTGTATCTGCGATTACAAAGTCTCTACTACAACGAGAATTACGAAAGTGACAACAAGTATTCGTTGACACCACAAAAGTGGCAACGAGTGTTCGTTGAGATCACAAAACATCAGTAAATAATTGTTCATTGGCAGTAAAATTTTATTATATGTAACAACTTAATTTTTTGCAAGACCAATGTATTAGTATTTCAATGAAACTATTTTCTGCCTCAAAGTAAAGTTTTTTTCTTTTCAGTTTCTCTAAAATGATATAGTCAGTTAGTTATGTGCCATGCGTGATACACGCTTAGACGATCATGTATCTTTCGATACATGACTGACGAGACAGATTTTTCCCGCAGTAGGTTGCCATTTCTTTCTGCGGTAGACCAGTTGCCATCCAATGCTACAGACCCGGTCTGTCCTGCTATTTACCCATAGTTAGTCAGTTACGTTGCCATACGTGATACACGCTTAGGCGATCATGCATCTTTTGATACATGACTGACGAGGCAGATTTTCTACCCTGCAGTAGGTTGCCATTTCTTTCTGCGGTAGACCAGTTGCCATCCAAGTCTATAGAACCAGGTCTGTCCTGCTATTTACCCATAGCTGGGGGGTGGAGAAGAATAGGATTCATGCTTTTCCCAAGTGTATTAGCACGTAAGTGAATGTAATGGATTCAACTGGAATTCGAACTCAGCTCTCCGATTCCTCAATCTGAGCCGCTATCCATTACTCCACCGTATAAGGGATCATTAATATCGGGGTGAGCTTGATCGAAGGCAGATCAAATACATTATTATTATTACTATTATTATTATTATTATTATTACGTATATATTTATTTGAGATCTTCTCGGACTCTTCATTGATTCGGCCGAGTTATAATGATCATATCTCAGCTCCTACACGCAGCCTGGGGGCACAACCATTTCTTCGGTATATCCCATGCAGCTCTACCAGTTGCGCACTCCCAGTGATATCAAGTCTTGCCAAGGCGCCTGCGAGACAGAGATAATCTTGGAGCTAGTTCCGAGAGCACCAGCCACAAAAGGAAGAACTCCATCTACTGCTTGGTACGTTTTTCTTTCCGATCTGCCCTCTCAGGTCTCGGTATTTTCGCCTGCCCCACCTTCACGATGTTCTTATCACAAGGTACCGTAATGTCAATCAAAAATAATTTCATGGCCGCGCTTGCGCTAAAGCCATAGCCATTGCTCTTCAAGCGCTAGTCAGTTAAGATGGTTTTATCCTACATGGCCTTCACATACTCATTCTCGGCTAATGACGTTGGCGTATGATCGCATCACTACTTTTTAAGCATTTCACCCAAAGCAAAGCGGGAGTGTCACTAGCAAGCAAGGATTTACAGAGAGTGAAAGTAAGAAAAAAGAGGGGCATTTGAGAAAAGGATAAAGAGAAGGACGGGATTCAAGATCAAGACCTCATATGTCGATTGACATTAGATTTAAATTTTTGAATATTATAGTTATCAGGGAAGCAAGTAATAGGAAGGGAGTTTCACTGTTGGGAAGTGTGAGAGAAGAAGCTGTTGGAGTAGAAGAGGCGGTTACATTTAATTGTTTCGACAATAAAAGGGTGGGACCGAGATGCCAACCTAGTAACATCCTTAAATTCATGCAGTTGGGGGCGCAAGTAAAAACAGCTTGTCAGTGCAGTTGCCATAAAAAAATATTTGTAGAAAAGACAGCGGGAAGCCACATCGTGTTGTGAGAAAGTGAATGGAGTCGAGGTACCATCACATTGCATATTTGTCCCTGGATTTTGTCGAGAACCTCAAGATGAACAGCGGGAGCACCACACCTTGTATGGCAACAGTATTCCATGCAAGGACAAATGATAAATTTGTAGATGTGAAGGATGGACTCAGATGAGAAAAACCTTCTGGCGCGCCACAGAGAACCAACTTTCCTTGCGGTAGATGAAGCTATTGATTCAGTGTAGTTGTTCTACCTCAGGTCAATGACTGGAGTCGAGATGCCAAGTCAGCACCTATAACTTTGCATATCCGTCTTTGGAATTTGTCGAGAACCTCGAGATGAACAGCGGGGGTACCAGACCATATATAGCAACAGTATTCCATGCATGGACAAATGGTAGATTTGTAGATGTGAAGGATGGATTCAGATGAGAAAGGGGCACCTAGAGGCGATGTAGTGGTTAGCAAGCTTGTCTCGCTAGCACAATTACGAATGAGTAGTGAGTTCGATCCTCACTGGGTGCCCCATACTTTCAGCCTTGTGCCACATCTAAGCTACGCTTGGAAAATCGCAACTCAGACGAGAAAAACATTCTGGCGCGCCACATAGAACCAACTTTCCTTGCAGTAGATGCAGCAATTGATTCAATGTAGCTATTCCATTCTGCTCATTTGAAACCACAATTCCCTCATAGTTCTCTGTGTATTTTGAGAGCTAGTTTGTCAAGGGATCGTCTGTACTCTTTTAGTGCCAACTGAGTGTAGACACTTTTATTATTATTATTATTTTATTTTCTTTGCTTTCTGGCGTTTACAGATTTCTTTCCGGGTCCCACCCAGGGACCTAAGGTTAGAAATGGCATCATGACACTTTTCACTGACAAAAAAAAATAAAGATAAAAATAAAAATAAAAATTACATAGATAGAGCCCTTCGTAAAGTGTGGGCTGTACTTGTCAGAACAATTTTTTGTATCTCCTTGAGGCAGGAATCCCTGCAATTAGTCTACTGCAATCTTTTCCAACCAGTCCTAGGGCTCCAACTACAACAGGGATTGTTGATGTTCACATATGCCACATTTTCGAGACTTCTATTTCCTTGTATTTTGACAGCTTTTTGAATATCTTCAAAGATACATTGCAGTCAGCAGGGACTGCCATATCAATAAGGAGGCACCGTTTTTGTTTGTGGTCTTTAATAACAATATCTGGGCGGTTGGCCTTGATTGTTCTGTCAGTGTGAATTGTGTAGTCCCATAGAATTGTAACAGGTCCTATCTCCGTAACCGGGTCTGGGTGGTGTTCATACCAGTTTCTTTCAGTTTCCTTCCCGTAGAAGTTGCAGATTTTCCAGTGCAGGTATTGGCCCACTCTGTCATGTCGAGTTTTATATTCAGTGGGTGCCAATATCGTACAACCTGTATTATTATTATTATTATTATTATTATTATTATTATTATTATTATCTCTCCTGTAGTTCCTTAGTCAGCACGTGCGTACGTTACACCATGTCAGTACTTCATAAATAATGAACTACTACGTTTTGATGGTGTGGAAAGACAGAAAAGACATATCAGGGACGCTACTTTGTTTTCAGTGAGAAAGTAAGAGAAAGAAAGATGGAAAAAGAGAAGAGCCGATAACACTCTCATGTGTTTAACGCCTGCTTCAGTGAAATGAAAAAAGTTGCTAATATCGAATCTATTCATTTTCATATTTTATTGTCGTAGAACTCGCCATGAGGATATTCAGTCATTAACACAAGAATTAAGATTCATTTGAAAATTCAAATAGGAAAACTGTGAAATTTTCTCAGGTATTTATAGTTAATATTATTATTAGTAGTAGTAGTTGTTGTTGTTATTGTTGTTGTTGTCATCGTCGGCATCCATCTGTCTCGAGAGACGGTGGAGTAGCACGGTGCGCTACGAGCCTGGGTGGGACATATGGAGAACTAGGGCTACCTAGACGTCTAGTTCCCCATCTCGGCCTTGTTAGCAGATTCCAAAGAAGAGGATAAACCAATACAGTTTGGTAGCAGCACAGCTGCAGGAGTTGCCGGAAGGTAGCACAATGTGCTGTCCATCTGCCTTAGGGGATCTACTCCGGGTTTAAATTCAGAGTTGTCCTTCTCCTAGATCAATTACCATCCAAGGCTATAGAACCCAGTCTGTCCTGCTATTTACCCATAGCTGGAGAGAGAAGAAGGGGGTTCACACCCAAGTGAATGTAATGGATTCGACTGGAATTCGAACTCGGCTCTCCGATTCCTCAATCCAAGCCGCTATCCATTACTCCACAGTGCTTTGTAATAGTAATAATAAATTACAAATTAGAGTAGAAATTGTTTTAATCTTCAAGTTAGAACATTCTGGCTATATTACCCTAACATAAATTTCTCTACGATGTGCTATTTTTGCTCTGTTACAGTAACTAACAAATCAGATTATTATAATATAAATAGTTGCGATTTTCAGTAGACATGTCGCGTCCTCGTCAAAAGTGGGCTAATTGGTGAAGTAAACCTCCATTAAAAAGACATTTAACAGACCGAATTGTATTAATAGACAGCTCAATAATTTCCCCAGAGCTTAAACAACTGACCGAGGGGAACGTAATCTGTCAGATCAGATAAATTCACTTCGTTCTGCTTCATCAGAACAGCCATAATCATCCGTTGCTGTGACCGTTTATTGTGAGCTGCCACCTCTGTTAAGAGCCTACTCCTTGATATTACCGGCTTACGACCATATCACATTGAAACACTGGTTTTCGTACGTTTAAACAGAAGTTAAGCGACGTCGAGGTTGGTCATTACCTAGGTAGGTGACCGTTTGGGAATATCAGGTGCTACTGGCTTGGATGTGCGGGGGGGGGGGTAATGGATAATTAAAAATTGGAGAACCGTGTTCCAATTCCAGTCGGATTCATTATATTCACTTGCACGCATATATCTTCGGGAATAGTATGAATCCCCAGCTATGGGTTAAATTGTAGGATTTGTATCAGTAAATCATTATTATCTCAAAAAAATCTTACAATCCCAAAAATTCTGGCTTTAAATAACCTACAAGAAATGACATTATTATTATTATTATTATTATTATTATTATTATTATTATTCTGCTTGTTCTTTCGTTAGCACGTGCATACATTGCACCCTGTCAGTATTTCATAAATATCTCTCTACCATGTGCAGTTTTTACTGTGTTAGAGTAACTAACCAATCATATATATATTATAATATAGATAGTTACGATTTTCATTTGTATCCCCTTACTTCTTAAGATAACAATCAGCGTTCATATTTATGATTAGGCGTATTGGGATGGCCAAGGACACATTCCAAAAGCTGGGCAGAGAATTGCAAGACAGGAGGATATCTTTGGCAACAAAGAAAAGAATACTGATCTGTTATGTGACATCTGTCCTTCTTTACGGCAGCAAATGTTGGACCATTTCCTCAAAGATGAAGAAAAGACTCGAGACGACGGAGATGTGGTTCTACAGAAGGATGCTAAGGATATTTTATGGCGCAAGCGTGTGAGCAGAGGTTTTAGAGAGGTGCTAACAAGGAGGAGTCATGCTTAACATCAGGATGAGGTTGCTGAAATTTCGGGAACACGTAATGAGAAAGGAAGGTTTGGAGAATCTGATACACACGGGTAGAATAGAGAGAAAGAGATATAAGGGAATGCAACGCATGACATACATGGCGGGCTTGAGCAAGTGGATGGCGGAACGGGGTCTGGGGACAAGAGACGATATTTATTGAGAGCTACACGGGATAGGGGAAAGTGGAGAGCCATGATCGCTTACGTCCTGAAAGGACACGGCTCATAAAAAGAAAGAAATGACCATGGACTGACATGTCTTTTGTCCTGACTATTTTTTAAGTGTCTCACCCCAAGCAAGGTGGGAAGACACTAGCACGCAAGGTGTTACGAGAGCAAATAGGAGTGATAGAGGAAAGGATGAAGAGAAGGATAGGGGATAGATCAAAGCATCTGGAGATGTCGATTGACATTACATTTGAATAGTTGATAATTTTAGCTATCAGAGAAACAGGAAAAGGGGTGGGAGTTCCACAGGCGAGCTACTAGAGTAGAAGAGACGGCTACATGTAAAAGTTTCGACAGTGAATCGGGTGAGAGCGAGATGCCAGCCTAGTTGAACGCTTAAATTCATGAAGTCTGGAAACTCATTGGAGCAG
>OZ010601.1:58718599-58726099 GCA_963932145.1 Acanthosepion lycidas | reverse complement strand
GTGTGTGTGTGTGTGTGTGTGTGTGTGTGAGAGTCGATGTGTGAATGTGGACGTATATGCGTCTGACTAAAGAAAACGCTCACCTCGCTTCCGGAACTAAATGATCATGACTCTCCCAACTTCCCGTCTTTTGTTGAGAGACATATTTATATAGCTATTCTCCTCTCTGATTTCAATTCATTATCTCCCTCGCTCTGTCGATCTAGTTTTCCCTCCCCTCCCCGGTCGCTCCCTCTCACTCTCTCTCTCTCTCTCTATCTATCTATCTATCTATCTATCTTTTTTCTCTCTCTTTCTCTTTCTCTCCCTTTCAACCTCTCTCACTTGTTTTTCTCTCTCTTTCTCCCTCTCTCCCCCTCCCTCTTTCTTTTTCTTTCTCTCTGCTCCATGTTTTTATATTTCTTTTTTTATACTATCGTTCACCCAATACAAGCCCAAGAGCCACTCAAGGTAGAGGGTCACTAAACGAGGCTCTTGTAAGGCTGTGCGAGGATGAAGTTATATTTTGAAGATATAAACTTGAAGAGGTTAGGATTGTAGTGATCGAGGAAGCATTATCTTGGGAGCCTGTTCTTCAAAGTAACAGTTCTGGATAAGTCTAAGTGGAATGGAAGACGAAAGGAATGCAGATTACTCTCCCGATCTCGTTTTCTCTCCCTCGATCATCCTATCGTTCTCTATTTCTCACTCTCTCTAGAATTAGCTTTTCTTCTCTCACACTAATTCTTTCTCACTCATTTGGCATCTCTTTCTCTCTCCCTCTCTCAAGAATTCACTCTTTTATCTCTCTCTCTCTCCCTCTCTCTCACTAATTCTTTCCTACTATTTCGACCTCACTCTTTTTCTCTCTATATTTCTCTCTGATCCATGCTACTATATTCCTATTTCTTATAAAAGATCCAGGAATGCAGTTGTTTATTTCAAAGCCTATCCAAGTGCCGACAGCGAAAGCGAACACCTCCCTGTTATATGTAAACTAAGAGCGAAACGAGGGAAACTGAAGAAGTCTAATGCAGCACCGAAACTGCAATCCAACAAACTCCTGAACGACTCGATCTTGAAGGAAAAATATATGGACAGTCTGAAAAGATGGGAGAGACAAAATGCAAATGGAAACTCGAAATGGAACACATTAAGAGAAGCTTTGGTGACATCGGCAAACGACATCATCCCTAAGGAGAATGGGCGAAGAAGAAAAACCACGAATGAATGAGATTCTCGATATGACGCAAAGGAGACAGCAAACAATGCCAAGACATGGAACGGAATACAGAAAACTACACAATGAAATAAGGAACAAATACAGGCAAGCTATAGAAGAATGACTCAACGCAAAATGTGCAGATTTAGAGAGGATGGATATCCCAGATAAAGGAGATATGCACAAAACATAAGGGAACTAACAGGACAGAAAACATGCTCATCAACAGGCTGCATCAAAGAAAAGAGAACAACTGACAATACACAGAAATACCGACAGGTCAGAAAAAACCCGAAGTGGAAGCTGCACTGGCCAAATTGAGCAGAAATAAAGCAGCAAGGCCAGACGGAATTTTAATAGCGATGCTGGCAGTCTTAGATAATTTCGGCATAGACAAGAATACAGAAATAATAAATGAAATCTACAACATTTGTGATATACCGGAAACCAAGGCGCAAACGAATGTGAACTCCACCCAACAGCCTAATGAGCCACATGACAGCAGACTGAGGGCAGAGATAAGACAAGATCAGTGCGAGTTCGTCAAAGACACTGAAACGCGATATTTATGCTTAGAATGTTAACAGAAAAAGCAATACAAATGTAGAATATGTAGCTTTTATAGACTACACAAAGGTTTTCGACAAAGTATGCTACAAAGATCTGTTAAAGCTTTTCAGGAACAATGACATATTCGAGAAAGACATTAGAATATTCAAGAATATCTACTGGCAGCAAACCGCCTGCATTCGGGTAGAAAATGAATTCAGCAGATATACGAAAATAGAAAGGGGTGTCAGAAAAGGGTGTGTCTTCTCAACAGATTTATATAACCTATACAGCGAGGCAATTCTGAGAGAACTAGAAATAAGACCAGGATTCATTATTGGCGGCCACAATTATAAGATATGCAGATGGCACAGTGCTCATAGCAGACACGAAAAGGAAACTACAAAACCACCTACAGACAATAACGAAGGAAAGCAAGAAGAAAGGACTATGCATAAATTACAAGACAGAATAGATGGTCATCAGCAAAAGGATGAGCCCCAAATGCAATTTACTGATAGGAGATGCTAAAATCAAGCAGGTACAGAAATTTAAATATCCGGGAAGTTTTCTAACATAGCAGAGAATGTGCGACACTGAGATCCTAAGACGTATTGGGATGGCCAAAAATGCCTTCCAAAAGCTAAGCAGAGTATTAAGAGACACGAAGATTTCGTTGGAAACAAAGAAAAATAGTGAACTATTACGTGATATCTGTCCTTCTGTATGGCTAGACAATCTCCTCACAGACACTTGAAGCAACAGAAAGGTGGTCCTATAGAAAGATGCTGGGGATACTTTCGGCCGAACATGTGAGCAACGGCAAGGGAGAGAAGGGGTGTGGAAATTACACAGACTATATTGAAGAAAAGTGGACAGAATGGAATGGGGAGTAAACTACCTACCACAATGTTTTATATCTCGAGGTATGAAGTAGTTTAGCACCAATCATACCACATTCTCGTGTATCTCTTTGCAATTTTTCTCCCATTGTTAAGGCCCCGTCTCCGGTTCCGCCAAGTTTGTCCGTTAAGTGGCTCGCTGCTTTCTCTTATCTATATTGCCCTCAGTATACCTCGTTAGGGTCATGTTTTCCAAGACGTCCTTCCTCATTATGAAAGTAGTCATGGCTCTCCGTAGCGTCCTATATTGTGAGGCTGTTAGCAGTTTTTATCTCTTTTGTTAAAGTCCCCCTCTCGTTCCGCCAAGCTCATCCGCTAAGTAGTTCTCTGCCTTCCCTTATGTCTATTGTCTTCAGTATGCTCCGTGAGGGTAAGGTTTTCCAAGCCCTCCTTCCTCGTTATGAAAGCGATCATGGCTCTCCTTAGCTTCCTATCTCGCGTGGCTCTTAGGAGTTTTTCTCCATTTGTTAAGGCCCCGTCTCCCGTTCATTCCTTATCTGAGAGTCAAACTTTCCCCTTACCAAAATCCAGAAACCTCAAATATCAGTTCACCCCTCTTTTGGAAAAAGAAATATCATATATACTATTATATACGACGCAGGGAACAATAAATCCTGATTTCAAAGTTTCTTATTTCTTTCATGTTCTTTGACACAGAACCTCATCCTGTTTCTTGTAGTTTCCAGGAATCTTTGAAGACCGATTGTCGTGGCGTTGTAAGACTCGTAGATATTTCTTCTTGTTCTCGTTTCATCATCTTTGTGACAAAATCTAGGTACCTTGAGTGTGCATCTGTAATTCTCCTTTTCTTGAATGTTACTCTTGCACATTTATCTCTATCTATAAAAGGCAGGATGTGTGTGTGTGTGTGTGTGTGTGTGTGTGTGTGTGTGTGTGTGTGTGTAACGAATGCACGGCCGCAATTTTCGACGGATTTGCACCAAAATTTACATGCACATGCTCCAAGTTAGCGGGAAGGCCAAGACCGACTTTGCATTTCCCAACTCTCAACAATAGTGGAAAAATCGATTTTTTCATGCTTCTACGACAGTTTTCATGTAGTTTGCGGCCATTTTGTACTGGCCAGAGTGAGAGCCTATAGCTGGCTGCCACGAATAGGCAGGAAGATTCTATTGACCAGCGTGAGAGCTAACAACTGACTGACACGAATGTTAACTAGCATGCTAGCATGCAAAAACAAATCGATAGCTGCATTCGTCACAAGTGGGAAAAATTTAAATCTGTATGGCACTTTACTCCAATTGGCTCATTCGCTTGCTTAAACTCAACGTTGATTCTGATTCCGCAGAACTGGGTTGGGTGTGAAAAATTATTTGTTAACATTCTTTTTTCATTTGGTTTTTCCAGTTACGGGCCTTTTTTAAAGCTGATCGTTTTGTGTTCATTTTTTTTAGTTCTTTTTTCGTAACAGATTTAATGTTTAGTATAGAGCTTATAAAAAATTCGCAGTGTGAGATAGGCAAGAAGTAAGGCAGGTAGCCACATCAGCACAGTAAAGGGCACTCTTTTAAAGGTAAGGAAGGGCAAAAATATTTTAACTCAAGTGATAGCGATTGCTGTATGAGTCGTACGATTATGAATCAAGCACGGGCAACGCCGGGTCATGCTGCTAGTCTAATCTAAAATACATACTGAAGTCATCACTGAAATATTTTACAGTATTGAGGATACTCTCCATTTTCTCTGAAACTTTGCCATTGCTCATATTTTGGGTTCATGGTATACTCAGCATGCTCATCTATCTGGGTCAGGGTTATTAAAGTAGGATCCGAGTCGATATCTTTCTGACGAGAGCTTTCGGTTGTCCTCAATCTTCATCATGGCGTTTGTTTTTGTTTAGAGATATGTTATTTATTGTTTTAGTTTTATATATAATATTAGACGATATTATTGGGTTAGTTCATTATTGGTAAGGAGGGGATTGATGTTTTTACATTGGATGATTATTCATTGAATACGTTTAATATGTTTCTGCCAGTATTAAAGGCTATTTTATTTATGTTGGGTTTTTGATGAGGATTGCTTCCAGAATTTGTAGTCGTTTTTTGCAGTTGTTTTATAGAGGATTTTGGTGCTGTCAATTAAGATTTGTCTTATGTCAGATGATTTGAATGGGTTACTGTTGGTGCTGTGTATTGTTACAAGATAATTTTTCATGGCGCTAGTGTCGTTGAGGTGGCATGTGAGCCTACGTGAGAGAGTTGTGCTTGTGTGTCCATTGTATGTGCTAGGGTTATTATGTGAGAAGCATTCTCGAAACGGGCAAGTAAACCTATACACCACATTGGTTTTGTTTAGGAATAGTTTAGTGGGGGTAGTATTATTTCGGACAATTATATTCTTTCATTGTATGTGCCGTGTCCTTTCAGGACGTAGGCGATCATGGCTCTCCACCTCCGTCTATCCCTTGCAGCTCTCAACAAGTTCCTTCCCTCTGGCCATCACCCCCAGACCATATTCTGTCATCCACTTGCTTAAGGCCGATAGGTATATCATGCGTTTCTCCCTCTATTCGACCCGTGAGTATCAGATTCTCCAGGCCCTCCTTTCTCCTTATGTGTCCCAGAAACGTCATCTGCCTCTTCCTGATGTTAAGTATAAGCCTCCTCTTTGTTTACATCCTCTCTAAGACTCATCGTTGCTCACACGCTCGGTCCATAAAATCCTCAGCATCCTTCTGTAGAAGCACATCTCTGTCGCTTCGAGTCACTTCTTCATCTTTGAGGAAATCATCTAACATTCGCTGCCGTAAAAAAGGACAGATTTAACGTAGCAATTCAGTATTCTTTTCTTCGTTACCAAAGAAATCCTCCTATCTCGCAATACTCTGCCCAACTTTTGGAACGCGTCCTTGGCCATACCAATACGTCTACGGATCTCATAGAGGTTTTAAATTTAGTGTAGTCTATAATTAATTTTATTTTTTTATGTTGTTGGTCGGGTTTAGTGTATTTGTGGATGGTGTTAGTTAAAGCTAGTTCATCATAGTTGCAGTGTATTTGATTTTTATAGAAGAGTTTAATAGAGTTATTGTTGTTACTCTTATTTTCTTAGTTGTTATGTATATTTGATAGGTAGTGTTTTATATGTTGGTAGACTAGCTTATTAGGGAAATTGTTTTATAAGTTTATAAGTGTTTTCCTTTATATTGGTGAGTTCCTTGTAAAATATTGTTCTAGATAAAGAGATGTGAAAAGCTCTAGAGAGTCAGTTTTTAATTAGGACTATTTCATATTTATCAACACATTCGCCATGGAAGCTAAGTAAGCAGGAGTATTTACTTGTTGACATTTTTAAATATTGATGTGTTAAATGCGTCTGTGTTGTTGGAGTCTTTATATATATATATATATATATATATATATATATACATATATATATATATATATATATATATATATATATATATATGGAACCGTCATTTAACTTGACGTGCCTAACCGCTCGGCCACAAAGGATCGTTCGGTTGGCAAGGTCGAATTTACTGCTTATACCTGGAAGATTGAAGTTTATAAGCAGTAAATATATATATATATATATATATATATATATATATATATATATATAATGTTTATATATATATATATATATATATATATATATAATGTTTTTAAATAATTGTCGGACTTTGTCCATTTCATAATATATATATATATATATATATATATATATATATATATATATATATATATATATATATATATATATATATATTATGAAATGAACAAAGTCAGACAATTATTTAAAAACATTTTTATGTTTAACATTCTTTTTATAGATACAAGTATTTAAGTAAATGCTCTGTTTATAATAAACAGTATTAAATAACATTTACCGGCCTGAATTTCCGAGAAATTTTCATAGAAAATATTCGTCCTTCGACAGGATTCGAACCTGTATCCTATGCAGAATCCTATACGAACGATCCTTTGTAGCCGAGCGGTAAGGCAGGTCAGGCTATATGATGGTTCCGTTATTAGTATATTTTTCTATATAACGCCTGGGACAATAATTGCTAGGGATACTTTCTACACTCTCTTAGTTTACAGGAAAAAAAATACTGTAATGAGATTTTTCTTGTCTGTCACATTCTATGAAACATCTATCAGAGAAAGATTGCTTTCCAAATATACAATGTGCATAATCTCCATGCGTTGAAAGCATGAAATATTGGTTTAGTATTTTTTTCTTCCTCCTGATTGTAAAGAAAAACCCTGCCGATAAAAATATTCATTTCAAAATCAAATTAAAATTGATAAAAAAAAAGCGCATATTGATAAAATGAATTTGAACGGCCTTTAAGGTAAACAGCACTAGTGAGCTAAATATTGAAGCAGTGGAAACTTTAGAATGAAGCCATGGAAGTAGAATATTTTTTTCTGTTCAAAAATTTGATATGCACATAATGGTCAGCTTGATCTCGATCAGTTTCAAAGCTTTCGGGCGAGATATCACGATTGAGTGTGGAGCCGGTTGATTCGAGAAACTCGGGATCAGGCATTAATCGTCTGAGAGAGCCCCTTCTATCAGTATGGCTAATGCTAACCTCCATAGTAGTGACTCTTTGCGCCTTCTCGGGCTATTGTTTTCCGCTAATATGAAGTGGTAAGATTATATTAAATCAATTGCTAGGTCTCCTGTCAGGAAAGAAAACTTTCTTTGCCAGAATCTATCTTACATATTTATAAGTCTACCATTCGTCCATGCTTGAAATATTGCTGCCACATCTGGTCTGGCGTTTCTGTTATGTACTTAGAGAATCTTGATAAAATCCAAAAGAAGAATCTGCAATGTCATTAGTCTTAACCTGGCATCTCGGCTTCATTC
>OZ010601.1:58701099-58713599 GCA_963932145.1 Acanthosepion lycidas | reverse complement strand
TGACAAAGATTAATCCTGTCCTGACGATCCCACATTTTTAGGTTGAAACTTTATTTTGCTTGTTTTTTTTTTTTTTTGTTTTTTTTTAATTCTTTATTTTTCATTTATTTTCCGTTTTATAGGCTATGCCTCGTTCTGAGCACTTTCCTCATCCCACACTCCTTCCTCTATTGCCTGTTCACAGAAGCCTACTCGTTTCCGATTGGCTAAATCTCCGACATCTTTCTCGCTGCTTAAGCTAAGAATTATGTTCTTTTGTACAGTGTGGGGGCGGTCGTACATTTCATGCAATGTTCATTCGCTCGTTTCTTTCTTCCTCATCAGTTAAGTGTCTTTCGACACGGCCATTAATGACGACCGTGCAGTAGATTTTTGGGCGGAAGATCAAAGTCATTTAACTCTAATTTGTCTGTGAAGAAATTCGCGTCTCTAAATGAATTGCCCCGAACGATGATAATGGAGGATGAAGATTTGCCGGGAAGAAAGCCAAATAAGAACAACAATGACAAAAAACAAAAAGAAAAAAAAGAAAATATGGTGGACGGTGGAGCGGTACAAATGTCTTCTTGTGTCTTTGGCAATTGCTTGGGGATGCGACATGCAAAGTTAAAATGGCCGCCGTGGGCGATTGGTTTTGCTACAGCGATAAATGAGTGAAATTGACAAAGCTGAGAGGAAATGTTGTAAGTAGAGACGTTGCGAAGTGTGATGATGGTGAGGGTGTCTGTTGGTGCGTGTGTGGAGTTGAGGGGTGAAAGCTGAGTGTGGGACGGAAAATCAGGTTTTGGACGGTATGAGTCGGAGTTATATGTCTTAGAAACTGAAACTGAATTTCGGCAGCAATCAAAGACGGAAAAAGAACGAAGTAGCGTTAAGTTGCGAATTGAAAAGAATTGAAGAAGAAAAAAGGGAAAGAGAATTGAAGAAGAAAAAAGGGAAAGAGAATTGAAGAAGAAAATAAACAATAAGGAAAGTGGGGGAAGAAAGAGAAAAATAAAAAAAATAGAAGGAAATGAATGAAACAATAAAAAAGGTTTATGAAAAAGCTCAGCAGGAAAAATACGAAAAAGATTTTATTTTCATGTAGGTACATCAAGAAGTACATTGTCTTAGGATGAAAAAAATTACTGTACAAGAAATATTTACTTTTTCAACATGATCACCTTTATTGTCAATTCACTTAAACCAACACTTCTCCGTAAATCGAAGAGATGAAACACGTAGCAAAAAATTTATCTAACAACTGTCATTATGTTATGAAAGAAATGTTTATTTTTTCAACATGATCTCTCTCCTTGTCAATTCACTTAAGCCTACATTATCCCATAAATCAAATAGATCAAACATTTTACAGTTAAAAAATTCAGTTTTTCAACAATTATGTCATCATTTTATACATAAATGTTTACTTTTCGACAAAATTTCCTTCAATGTCAATCAAACTTAAAACAGAATTTCACCGTAAATCAAATAGCTCAATTACAGTAAAAATGTAAACTAACAACTGTCATCCTATTACAATAACAATATTTATCCTTTTCCTTATAAGGAAACCTTCGTAATTCATTGACCTTTGCAGCCTGTGATACATTCAGTTGAAATTTATCTAATCTTCCTCTGAAAACAAACTTCACGCAAATAGGTTTCTCAAGTCCACTAACTGTTATCGCTCTTTCTAGTACTGATGGGAGTTTCCTTACTAACGTTTTGTTCAATGTAATGTGGAACGTCAATATCTTGGTTATGTCATCATTTTCTCTGGGTTACATATATTATCCATTTTAGTTTTTGGTGATGTTGAAAGTCCTCAAATTTTTTGTGATTTAGCATACTTCGTTGTTTGTAATTCTGTAGCGCCAGTCTATGCAGATCGATAAAAGATGTTTCTCACAAATACATGCAATGCCTGTGTGTTTATACCCAACATAATCTTCATGATTTAGACTCGAACGACTGGAAATATCTTTAGAATCCTTTTTATTATTGTCTTCTTTCTTTAAACGTTACATTTAGTGGTGAAATGCGTTTGAGGAGACATACTTGTTTATTTTTAACACTGTAGATTTAGGTTTACCGGCCTGTGAATTCGAGAGTCTTAATAAAGGGGACGTGCTTTCCGACAGCATTCGAACATGTGTTCTCCTTCTATCGGATACTACTTTAGATCGCTCAGCCGTGGAAGGCTCTCACGGACAATAAAAGTTATATTTCAAAGAGCAATGAGTAGAGAACGTAAATATATTTAAGAACTAGTTAAATGCAATGTCAGTCGCCATCTTATATCATCCTGATCGCTGTTTCTTTATTATGCTTTTCTTCACCTCTCCCCTACCTAAAGACTTGTATGTATATATATATATATATATATAGAGAGAGAGAGAGAGAGATAGATAGATAGATAGATAGATAGATAGATAGATAGATAGATAGATAGATATTAGTGGTAAATATACATATGCAATCATATTTCTAAAATATCTAAATATATATACATACATACACACACACATATACATACGTACACACACACACACATATATATATATATATATATATATGTGTGTGTGTGTGTGTGTGTGTGTGTGTGTGTGTGTGTGTGTGTGTGTATAAAAAATAATTCTAAGAGGATAGAATCCAGGTAGAACTCAATGTCCAGGTCTGAGTAAGGATATAATAAAAAAGCTTAAAGAGAAGACATCTGCAATTTTCTGACCAGAGAATATTAGTGTTTAAGCCTTTTTATTATATATATATATATATATATATATATATATATATATATATATATATATATATATATAAAGAAAGAACAGTAAGATATATAATCCGGTGTTCTTATAGATATTTTTCTTTTTATAAAATAGTTTTCAATGTAAATTTACAGAGCATTAATATTATAACTTAATTGATTTAAAATATGTTTTTTTCGCTAAACCGTACTAACCATGTTTCAAAAATGGAAGCTAAAAGCCTCGAATTTAATTTTGTAATAAAATTAAAGACATTAGTTCCATTTCATCCTCAAGCGAATTTATGTGTGTGTAAGTAGCCATTCAGGTCAACAATCAACAGTGACAATATATATATTTAATATATATATATATATATGTTTGTGCGTGTGTGTGTATGCTTGTGTATACGATAAAAATATAGTTTAATGTATACTATATATATGGGTTAAAATAATCCATATGATGGATAGAGCGTATGTAAATATAAAAGTAGACACTGAGCTCAACATGCAACAGCGACAGACGTTTCACGCTTAAACGCAAATTAATGGCTTGAATATTATACTGTCGCTGTTGGGTGTTTTCCTGAATGTATATATATATATATATATATATATATATATATATATATATATATATATATTTATAAACATATATATATCATAAAGAAAAGATTTATGCAAAAAACTAAATGGCAATATTTATGTGTTTAATGGCGAAATCACTTCGCTAGCAAGACTTAATGAGACATTAACTTACTATCAATTACTTGAATCATAAAATCCTTATATTCGAGTTGTCAAATGGAAGACAAATGCCGACTATTTTCGACATTTTCAAATTGTCTTCTTCAGTGCGCAATTTTCACGTACATACGCCCCAAAACATATATTCAACTGTCAATAAATAGCATAATTTAAAAAAAAACATCTTTCGGTCTACACATATTATGTGTTAGTGTTTGCCTATTTAAGAATATTATTATTCAACGATTTGATAGTAAGTTAATGTCTCATTAAGTCTTGTTCGCAAACTGATTTCGTCATTAATTACTTAAACATTGCTATTTAATTCGGTGTATAAATTCTTTCTTCATGATATAAAATATAAACTGCACATTCTAATATATATATATATATATATATGTGTGTATATATATATAAGGTTGGTGCAAAAATAATGTCGTTTTCCCACATAGTAACATAGGTGAGAAAACGACATTATTTTTGCACCAACCTAATATATATATATATATATATATATATATACCGGTGAAATAACCGCCATAACAGAATACCCACAATGCACCACTAACCCGTATATATATATAAATAGCCGAGAAAAATAACAGCATATGTGACCTGACGATTGCATATAGCATGAAACAGACTGTCGCCTCTAAGTGTTGACTTCTATGTTCACTTTTATATTTACACACGCTCTATCTCTGATATTGAGCACTTTATTCCATAAATATAGCACACCTTAAGACTATATTTCTTTATATATATATATATATATATATATATATATATATATCATTGAATGTGACAGTCAAGGATTTCAATTAAAAAAAACTCGGTTTTTTCTAGTAGTCTAATTTTTCCCGTCTGCTGAGAAGGAGTGTAAAACTTAAAAGACCACCGTTAAAAGTTATTGATAGCAAATGAACAAGAAACTCCTTGAAAACATCTAAAGAAGCAGGCGAAAGCCCTTCGGACAATAGAAACTACTAACAATTTTTACATTCCTTTCGCTCCATCAAACGGAAAAATTGTTAAAATTAAAACAGTTAAAAAACTCAATCATATTTTTTCTTTGTTACATTCAATGAGACATGTTTGAAAGGAAGATTGCTACCGAAATATTCATCATATATAAATACATATGTGTGTGTGTGCGTGTGTGTAGTGAGAGAGATAATTATAGATATAGATATATAGATATGATAAATGGAAAACTGTTTCATAGAAACTAGAATAGATTACACGTTTCGCTCTTACTAGGCTTCATCAGATCAATAACGACACACAGAAATGCGTGTGCGGATGCTGGTGTTTTCAGGTGATGAAAGAAAAAATCAAATTGTGCGATTTTGTAAAAAAAGCCGTCAATATTTATTCACTATTTTTTTTTTTATTAACGATTGTCTTGTTCTAAATTTATTTATATATTCCCCAGCTTTTCTGAAATGAGTTTTAGGTAAATCCTCACAATATTTTCAGAATGGCTCGAAAGTAAAAGATTCATCTAGCCTTTTCTGAAATTAATTTAAAGTAAATCCTTATCCAGTTTTTCAGAATTGGTTGGGCAAACTTTGTTGGGATTCTGTATCTTTTGGTGCAAAAATAATGTCGTTTTCTCACATAGTAACATATGTGAGAAAACGACATTATTTTTGCACTAACCTAATATATATATATATATATATATATATATATATATATATATAAGTTAAAGAACAAATACCAAATGTGTATCAATCTAAAATGTTTCACTTTTATTAAAGCTTCGACAGAGATTCATAGAAGACAGACGAAAAGACAGAACTTTGGTATTTTCAATTTATTTGGATCTATTCTCATTGGTCAGTCACGTATCAAATGCATTAAAGCCATCGGTAATTCTATATGTACGTAAGTTTGTGGAGATTCTTGTATGTCTAAGCGGGCATCGGATGGTAATGTGTATTAGTAATTGTGTGTGTCAAAACAAATCAATTAATCAATCAATGTACATCTAATGTCCCAATTATTCCAGTAATGCTTCAATTAAAACCGAACCACTGATAATCCCTTTCTTTCTGATTTTCCATTTATTTCTATAATAAATCATTAGCAATATATTTTTATTATACATATCATATCCATATCCTATCAGTAACGCATGTATTAATTACCGACCATTGACAATCTCTTTTCCCCCTGGTTTTCAACGCAAGTTATAGAGACTGAATGATGAACATTTCTTATCAAAAAACGAGTATTAGGTTGATGCAAAAATAATGACGTAATAATGTCGTTTTTTGACGTTAAAAAATACGTCAAAAAACGACATTAGTACGTCATTATTTTTGCACCAACCTAATATATTTGTTGGCTATTCCTTACATGTGCGGATAAAGATTATCGACACGGAATTCGGAATCGACGAGCCAAGTTCAAATTTCTTCCCCAGTTTGTTGCGTTCACTTAAGCATAACATTTTCAACCTGGGAAAATCCTGAATCTATTCCATCTCCTAACTTAAACAGTAGGGTAAACTGTATCTCTAGCCTTGGATGGCACCCAGTCTAGGAAAAAGATTATGAACTGGTGGAGAAAGATAATCGCCTTTAAGAGAAATATTTTATAAATTGCAACTGAAAGTAGCACTGTCTGCTCAGTCATTCAATGTCGAATGTTTCCTTATAAGGAAACAGCTGCTATTATCAATAACAATGTTCCTACTTCTTTAATATTGAGGATTTTGTTTACAAAAAATCGGATCACTTTTAAATGCATTAAACTGCAATAATTTATTGGACTACTTAATCTGTTAGGTGTTACCGTTCTGTTATATATATATATATATATATATATATATATATATATATATATATATATATATATATATATCCAGCTCTTATCTCAAATAAAAAAACAAATGAAAACTACAGACAAAAGTTCATTTTATCCATCAAGACATTCATTTCTGTAGTTCACTGATACCAGCAAGCAGAAATATTTCTTCTCCTGATGATGGCCATTTTGGCCGAAACTAGTCGCGGAATCTAAATGAAATAATAATAAAATAAAAAAAACGAAAGAATATTAATCTACAACCCAGTGTGTCTGAAGATTATAATGTTTTATTGTTCAATATATATATATGTGTGTGTAAGTAGCCATTCAGGTCAACTTCAACAGTGACAATCGTCACGCCATGCTAATATTGTTTCTGTTTTCTAATTATTTCTCCTTATGTGTTGCTTGCTTGTTCTAACTTTATATACATAAGTAATTCATCGAGTCTGAAACCTCAAAAGGATGCAGAAAGCACTGGATATTTGGGACTCATCAGCAGAGCGCATCCAATACCGAGGATTGAAACCCTGACAGTTAGGTTGCCAAGCAAACATCATACCAACTGTTCCACCGGACGAAGAGATTGCAAATCACACTCAATATAGCGCCGCTCGCTCACATATTCCGTGGTGGAACTCTACTGAGTTTCTTTGTAACCATAGGACTGTGCCCCCCCCCTGGAGCCACGACTACTATCACCAAGCCGCTCACTCTAAAGCATTAGAAGCCGGTTCAAGCAATGATATACAATAGATGGAAATTATTAGGAGGATTTGATAATTATATTTAAGTAATTCATCGAGTCTGAAACCTCAACAGAATGCAGAAAGCACTGGACGGCCGTAATTTATATATATATATATATATATATATATATATATATATATATATATATATATATATATATATATATATATATATATATATATATATATATATATAATGCATAAAAGGTTAATGGTCAGAGTTGAATTAGGCCAGGAAAGAGTAGTATTAAAATTTGCTCAATACACGTGTAAAAAAATAAAAGTAAAGAGCTTTTAACTTTAAAAATCAGATCAGTTGAATCTGCTCCCGTGGTTTCAAACTTATGGTACCCTCAGGCGATTTTTATCAAATGACCTCTTCTTAACGCTTTAAAAATAACAAAATAAAACTAATGAAAGCAATATTAATTTTTTTACAAATATCGTGTTCATTAGTTTTTTTTTTTTGTTTTTTTAATCAATAAAACGTTAAGAGGTCATTTGATAAAAATCACCTGAGGATGCCGTAAGGTTGAAACCAAGGTATCGGATTCAACTGACCTGCATATCTGCTTATTTTGATCATAATCCTTTCATATTCCCGAATATTTTTCTGTATATTACTATTAAATGAGGCAAGAATGCACTGTAACAGTTTGAATCATTTTTATTTGCCAAGTACTTTCCATCTCTTTCTGAGTTCATCATTATCTGGGATGTAACTGACAAGGCAAAAACTCTATGTAGCTATCCATTATTGATTTTTTTCTTTTGAGTTTAAATGCTATGGCTGTCAACATAAACGCAAAAGAAAAATTTGTTCAATCAGGCATATATATATATATATGTATCTATGTGTGTATTTGTTTTTTTTTGTGTGTGTGTATGTGTTCGTGTGTGTGTGTGCATTTTGGATAGCACATATCTCCATGAGAAAATAATGATATAATCAAGATATTGACTTTTCACACTACTTCAATGTGCTATGACCCTTCAGTACGTTGGTGATCATGGCTCTCCACAATTTCCCGTCCTTTTTATCTCTTAGTAAATTTTATTTTCTACCTCTCTGTCCTAAACGCTGTTCAGCCATCAAGTTATACAAGGTCGTTATGTATGTTATGCGATGTTTTCCACTGTCTCTCTTCTCTTCACTATGCCCTATGAGTGTCAAATTTTCCAAGCCTTCTTTCCTTATTATACACCTATTTTTCCTGGAAATATTGTTTTAATAGAAAGATTATATAAATTTCATCAGGCTGCTTAGTCAATGAATGCTGACTGTTTCCTTATAAGGAAACGGTTAATGCTATTATCAAATCTTTTCTCGGAGCACAAAAATGTATTTTGTGAGTAAAAGACATTAGTAAAGCTTAGTTTCGTCGTGAGGAGTAGCGGTAATGTCAGTGGACAACGAGAAGGAAAGCCCCAAAGCTGCTTATGTCGCTTTCCCACTTATAGGATCAATTATTGTTCATTTAAACGCTGAACTGTCATAATTGTGAAAGAATAGAAAAATAACTACAAAGAACTCGATGATCTCAACTTTAAATATGTCAAAACCGAGCGGCGACAGTCTGTTCCATGATATAACGCAGTCTTCAGGCCATGTGTAACAATGATTCATCTAGAAAATTGAAAATGAGGAAATACGTTGAGAGGACTAATCGAAACAGTCAGAGTGGCTGAGGCTATAAAGGTGCAGACATTACTCTGGACGACTCCAGGAATAAAGGAAATATTCACCTAGGAATTTCAATGTGAGGATGTATGAGGAATGTGTTATCCAAAACAGAGTGATTGAAATAAACATATAGATACTATTCTGAAAGATTCCTGAAATAAAGACAATATTTATCTAGGAATTTCAATGTGAGGAAGTACGAGGTGCGTACTATCCGAACCAAACAGAGCGATTGAAGTAAAGGTACAGATACTCGTCTGTAAGACTCCGAGAATAAAAACAATATGCATCTAGGAATTTCAATGTGAGGAAGTACGAGGAGCATACTAACCGAAACAAACAGATTGATTCAAGTAAAGGTACAGATACTCGTCTGTAAGACTCCGAGAATAAAAACAATATGTATCTAGGAATTTCAATATGAGGAAGTACGAGGAGCGTACTAACCGAAACAAACAGAGTGATTGAAGTAAAGGTACAGCTACTAGTCTGAAAGACTCCTGGAATAAAGAAAATATTTATCTAGGAATTTTAATGTGAGGAAGTACGAGGAGCGTACTAACCGAAACCTAACGACTGAAGCTTTAATCATATAGATAATAATTTGAACGATTCCTGGAATAAAGACAGTATTTCGTCAGATGTCTTTTGACATTTACTCTAAAATCTACGATATCTATTCGGTGTAAAGAAAAACATTGCGAAGTTGGGAACATCGACGTAATGTTTGTATTGATGCAATCAATCATAGGAAGGAAATTATTAAGGACAAATGTTGCAATTTTAAAGTCTTTGTCACAGGGCGAAGTTAAATTACAATCGAAATTTGATCAGGCTTTTCGGGTTCAAGTCACTATCGTGTTTGATACTCTATTGATTGGATTGCATAGAAAGAAAGTGAAAATAAAAGCGGTTAAAAAAGCAAATATGTGAACAGGAATGCGAAGGGAAATTTATATATATATATATATATATATATATATATATATATACAGTGTAACCCGGATATAAGAGAGTTGTCGGGACGGGAGAAGAAGTCTCTTATATCCAGGTTTCTCTTATATCCGGGTTTGGTCTAATTTATATACATTAACACAGGCTCTAATTTGGGACCAGATAAAATCTATCTTATATCCGGGTTTATCTTATATCCGGGTCTCTTATATCCGGGTTACACTGTATGTGTATATATATATATATATATATATAGATATATATATATATATATATATATATATATAGGGTGCGATGGGTGAATTGTCGCCATTTTATGTTTTTAATTTCACGCATGCGTGGTATTTGTTTTTGATTTTGTCGACTGCACAGTATGGTAGGGTCCGTTGGGCATCGTTCCTGACGCATTTCCCTCCGCCAGAAATTTGGAAACGACATGCTTGGTATTAGAGCTGGAATCTCTAATACATAAATTTACCCACGGGGCCTCAGTCTCAACACAAAGGCCTACATCAAGTTCCTTCAGGAGGTGGTGTTTGCCTGGGTCAAGAGGGTGTCTGCTGGAAGACCTATGTCTGGCAATCGAAATCTGCATTATGCCACACAAGCAGGAGAACCCAGTCATGGTTGTCAGACAATTTCTGTGACCTCATCATCCCTTAAGTCTGGCCCTCCTATCTCCCCAGACTGCATACTCTTTTATTATTATGAGTGAGGCACAATTGAGCGTGAGACCCAACAAAACTCCTTGTAGTACCAAAAATTAACTGAAGGCAATGACTATGGCAGCATTCGTAAACTTAAACACAGACCGCCCAGAATAGTTGCAGGAGATTCCGAAGTCGTCTGGAGATCGTGGTTGAAGCCAATGGCGATTTTATTGAATAAATTTCCTCTTTTAGTATTTCAAGATATTTTTGTGTAATTTTGGTAAATATATCTGTTAAAATGGGATGCCAATTTTATTTTCATTTTAGCGGAATTTAGACGATAATTTATCCATCGCACCCTGTCTGATCATGCAAACACATACTCCTACGCACACGCGTAAACACACACACATACACACACACACATACACATATTTTTAAAGGATTAATGATTTTATTTTTAATCCGACAGTAGACGTAATATGTACTGTTTAATAAATAAAAGTGGGGCATTTCAAATACGGAATATCCACAATAATAACGTTTAATTTCATAATAATATATATATATATATATATATATATATATATATATATATATGTGTGTGTGTGTGTGTGTGTGTGTGTGTGTGTGTGTGTGATTGAGCAAACTTTAACTTATACCAGCTGCGTAGATTTTTTGTTATTTAAGTTTTCCACGATTCGAACCATTTTCGTTGTTTCCAGAGAGAACTTGAACATGAACTGTCTAATGTCTTCTGAGCACTTACGTCTTTCATAAGCAATTATCAAAGAGTTTATTTTATGTGTGTGTATGCATTGATACTGATGTCTCTGTAGCTATGCCTCGTGTCCGCACACTTCATCCAAATTCTCTTAAGCAATAAACGCGATGACCAACGTATAAATGCCACTGAACACCGAAGTGTATTTGCCAAAACGCCTGCCAGTGAGCCCACGCTCAAATATCACTGAAAGCACCGATTCTCCTTCGATCATCGGAGCTAAGCAATGTCGACCACGGTCAGTAATTAGATGGTGGAAGGGGCTTGGGAACATCAAGTACTTTATGCAACCTCCAACAACCCAAAATATTGCTTGGGTTTAAATAACCCACAAGGGCTCTCATAAAACGTATGAAACAAATCAATTAACAACTTGTCGGCGAAATAATGGACATGATAATGAGTTTCCGTTCCTCTACTCTCAAAAACAATTCTCAAGAAACTGCTACTCACCTGCGCAACACAAGTTTCTCTTTTACGACCGCCGAGGAAGTGCATATACACAAGTCGATGAAGTTGACATGCATTCGCCTATTCTCCAACACTATCAGAATTCGATATGTCACCCTTAGAAAATGGAGTAAAAATGTGTAATAAAAAATTTACAACCTCTTCATTGATATATATATATATATATATATATATATATATATATATATATATATATATATATATATATATATATTGACTGAATACAGGGTCGAAATAAAAACAAATTCCGAAAGAAATGTTTTAATTTAAATCAGTTCTTACCATCGCATATGAGCTCGACATCAATTAAGGAATGTTGCGTTTTTTGCAATAATTTGAATAATAATAACTTTAAAAATTGTCATATATATATATATATATATATATATATATATATATATATATATATATATATTTCTGCGACCACATAATCCCTTAAATCCAGCCACTTAACTACCCAAATTGCAACCCCATTGATTTTTATGTGTCTGTCGCAGTTGATAGAGAGAGAAAAAACTCCTTGTAGCACCAACGATGAATGCAAAGGCAAGGATTATGGCAGCATTCACCAGCTTAAATAAGGAGACAGTCCAAAAGAGTTGCAGGAGATTCCGAAATCGTCTGTATTATCTTGGCTGAAGCCAATGGCGATTTTATTGAATAAATTTACTCTTTAGTATTTCAAGATATTTTTATGTAATTTTTGTTAAATTTGCGTAATGTAGCAGATTATTTATGCATCGCACCTGATATATCTATCTATCTATCTATCTATCTATCTATCTATCTATCTATCTATATATATATATATATATATATTCATATATATATATATATATATTATTGTTATTATTGCTTCATATTTTTATCTCTTCAATTGCCATGAATTAGGTGCATATTTTGTTATTAGTGT
>OZ010601.1:58678599-58698599 GCA_963932145.1 Acanthosepion lycidas | reverse complement strand
CCATCACTAACATGTCCGGTCCATCAGTTAAATCCCCACCCACAACACTGCATACATTTGTTGTGTGAACGACGGCCATCGATCTGCATTTCTTGTTATATATATGGCATGTCAAAGCAACATCGGGTGGTGGAAGTTGACTTTAAACATTATCACTTCCACTGTGTCTTTCTAGATGCTTTGTCTGGTCTGACCCGGACTTGCACACTCTAGTGCAGGTCGGGCATTTAAAGAATGCCATTACGAAAGTCTGTTAGGGCGGCTAGCCAATCGCTGTTGCTGACGCTCACTCAGGTACATTTGTGTTTGCTGAACACCCACAGAGCCAACCTGTGGTTTATACTGCAACTATCCTGAGCAGACCTTAGTTACAGTTTCTTGGAGAGAGCGTGTTATCTAGCATGGCTAACAATCTGAACAAGGCCAGCACACTCAAACCCTCGGCCATGATGACTTGAGACTTTGTGCTAGCACTTGCTATCGACACCCTCCCCAAGGGTTCCGTTTACCCAATTTTACTCACAAGACTTGGGTCAACCCGCGGTATGGTTTTCAGACACTTTCCAAAGGCGCCGCACGCTGGTATCGACTTCGATTATGGGCGCGTGGCCGAGTGGTTAGAACGTTCGCTTTCTGACCATGTGTTGTGGGCTTATTTCACAGTGGAGGCTTGTAGTTGTACTAAGTCGGTCCTAAAATAGTTTCGACGTACAAAACGTTAGGAACTTGATATAATAAGTATTACGCAGAGTAATCTAGTTGTGGTCGCTGATACTTTCGTATTCGACTAACTGTCGTCCGACATAGACTGACTAACCGACCACCTCGTTACTCTTACTACTCCTACTTATTATAGGTGGGAGAGTGTATTAACTATAGAATAGGTGTGTTCCACTATAACACTATGAGACCCGGGTTCGAATCTCATATACATACATACACACATACATAGTAAGGGGGCACTTCGACGTGGTGCCATGGTTAGCAAGCTTGTCACAAAAGATCAATTGACATAGTGTGTTCGATTCTCAGTGGGTGCTCCATACTTTCGTCCTTGTGCCACATCTAATCTACGCTTAGAAAATTACCATACATACATAATAGGAATTCACGGCCAGATTACATTGAAACACCGGTTCCCCTACGAGCACCGAAGTAAAGTTTAAATCGTGCCTACAGGGTGGTCCGACCGTCTTGTCACCGTCTATCAAAAACTAGTGAAATAGAAAAATAATTAATCCAGTAAACACAAAGCACGTCATGTAATGGATTCAGTTTACTCACTTTCATTGACACTGTCGCACATCGAGAAGGTCTTTATGAATACCATCATTCTCATGGCACAAAATGATGCGCTGCCCTGTTCTGTGTGATATTTTACGAAGCTATGGCTTTATGGACGAGTATTCTGGTATCGTTCATGTGAAAACTCTCTCCTTGATAATCACCAACAGAGCATTGAAATGACAAGACTTTCGGACCACCCTGTAAACTTCCATTCGATTCAAAAACTAAAACAAATGTTGAAGCATGAAGTTTTTCTCTTAATGAAGAAAAAGTTTGTATCTTAACTTATGGCAAAACCTTTGATAATGAAGGATCCACTTACACTAGTAGAATAAAGTTTGGCAGTAAAAGGCAGCGAACATTTTCGAAGAGCACGAAGTTGCCGCTTGAAAACATGGGCCACATGTCGGTACGTCAAGGTCGACGCCATGTTGTCAACTTTATCAACAAGTATCCATAAACCAACTCAACATAATATCTTGTGTTGAGTGGTCCGAAAGTCTTGTCACTCCCTACCAAAAAGTAATAAATAAATACAAAGCACGTCATGTACTTGATTCAGTTTATTCACGTTCATTGACGCTGTCACACATCGAGAAGTTCTTTATGAATACCATCATTTTCATGGCACAATGCGGTGCCCTGTCCAGTGTGATATTTTACTAAGTTGTGCTTTGTTGATTGTTACAAAGGTTCTCCGAACGGCGTCCTTCAACTGATGTGTATTCTGGTACCTTGAAACTCTCTCCTTAATAATACCCGACAGAACATTGTCGAAAGACGTGAGATCTGCTCTTCTGGGTGGCTCTTGTCGGGCATTTGAAATAGAAAATTATATTACGTATGGGTGACAAGACCTTCAGACAACCTTGTAGATGAGACACTGCTTGGGAATACCAGATGCTGTAAGCTTAGATATGCAGGTGGTGTAATGAATAATGGCTCTGAATTGTTAATCGTAGAGCCTCGTTCCTATTCTTTTGGGGTTCGTTATATTCACTCACGCGCATATACCTTTGGGAAAGGTGTGAATCCACCACTTCTCCCACTGCTATGGGTTAATTAGTAAAACGTGTATCACTAAATCATTATTATCTACCCCTGTTACAAGTCATATTAATTAACCCATAGCTGGGGGGAAGAGGTGGAATCATACTTTTCCAAAGGGTATTTGCACGGAAGTGACTATAACGAAACTAACTGGAATTGAAACTGCAACCCCCACCCCGATTTCCAATTCCGAACTGTTATCCCGCACCTGCTATTCCTAAGCGGTCACCCTTCTAGATACTGACCACGTTGCTTAACTTCAGTGTTTCAACGTGTTATGGCCGTAAGGGCTTATTTTCTAAGTCATAATTGAGATTATGAATATTTCTTTGGCATACAATTGCATTGTGTGTAAAGTTTAATTTTAACCTACTTTCATTTTCATATATTATTTCCTTTAAATTTCAGGAGGTTCCACCGATATAGTTTTGGGGGCGTTTTTTTTTTTATATATTCTGTTTGGTAGAGCCCTGCTTCTGATATCAAGTTCTCTTTTTTATATTGAATAAGTCTCTAAGTGTTTTTAAGCCTTTCTGATAACCAATATTATATTAAGATTCGTTAAACACCCCCCAAGTTTATTAGTCATTGTATTTTCAGATAAAAAGAATATTTACACTTAGAATAAGAAAGAGGTGGTTTAATTTTCTGACATGTATAAAGAACAAAGCAATCTTGGGAAATCTTACACATATACGACCTACAATGTGTTGTTAACTGGGGCAAGAAATGGCCTCCAAAGCAAAACTGCTGTGTATTGATCGTTTAAGAGAAACTTTTAACCTTCCATCAGCAGGGCTGATGCTATCCCCCTGGAGAGTAACTCCTTGGGACTTCTCGAGCTAAAATCCACTGACATGAAGCGGAAAGGTTATATTAAATCAATTGCTACCTCTGCTAGCTGGAAAGTTGATTCACTGTGTTATACTAGCCAATAGTTCTCACCAGAATCTGTCTTACACATTTATAAGTCTACCGATCAACAATGCATTGAATATTTTTTATGGGACCTTACCCATAATAACATAATGGACTATTCCATACGTAATAAATACTGCGCCGCAAGAGGAAGCAGTAAGTCCAGCCCGAAGTCGGGTGACCGGCTGATCGATTGAACTCTCTACCTTTGGGTGGGGAGGAACCCGAACGAGGCTACGCCGAAGGGCGGAGTCTATTTCGGGGTGGTAGACCGGACCTGAACCCGTTTATACGGGTTAAAAGGGCATATTTTTTCCCGAGCCTACGGGCTCGGAAACCGGATTTGTGCCACATGATGCCCTCGTGGCGGGGGGGGGGGTGACTAAATACCGTCCAGCCCGAAGACGGGCGACCGGCTGATCGGTTGAACTCGCTGCCTTTGGGCGGGGAGGAACCCGAACGAGGCTACGCCGAAGGGCGGAGTCTCTTTCGGGGAGGTAAACCGACGCTGAACCCGTATAAACGGGTTCAGGGTGCATATTTTTGGCCGAGCCCACGGGCTCGGAGATCCCACGTTAAACCGGCCTTGTACCACATGATGCCCTCGTGTGTGTGTGGGTGGGTCACTAAATATCGTTCAGCCCAAAGTTGGACGACCGGCTGACCGGCTAATCGGTTGAACTCTCTGCCTTCGGGCGGGGAGGAACCCGAACGAGGCTACGCCGAAGGGCGGAGTCTCTTTCGGGGAGGTAAACCGACCCTGAACCCGTTTATATGGGTTCAAAGGGCATATTTTTGGCCGAGCCCATGGGCTCGGAGATCCCACGGGCTCGGAGATCCCACGTTAAACCGACCTTGTGCAACATGATGCCCTCGTGGTGGGGGTGACTAAATACTGTTCCGGAGCGAGTTCAGCCTGAAGTCTGGAGTGAAGTCCGTCAGGAGTCTGTCAGTCAGTCAGTCAGAGCGAGTCAGTCAGTCGAGTCAGAGGCAGTCTGAAACAGTCGCCTTCAGACAATTACTACTAAACCTGATTGTTCATACTAACACTTTCTACTTCTCTGTATATATTCCTGTTTGTAATATATCTGTGTTATTCCATATCCGCCTTCGAGTTCTTCTTTATTGGTTCTACCTTGGACTATCACCGTGGTACAAGGAAACGGGCCATAACAATATTGCTGTTACGTCTGGTTTGCTCATTCTGTTATATATTTAGAGAATCTAAATAAAATCCAAAGAATAAACTGCAATGTTATTGGTCTTTACCTGGCATCTCGGCTTCAGTCACTTCCCCCCCCCCGCCGTAACGTAGCTCCGCTATGCCTTTACTATAAAGATTTTCATAGAAATTGTTCTGGTAAATTTTCTTCTATGGTACCTAGACTTTATGAACTTAAGCACAGTCCGAGATTGGTGGCAAGGTCTCATCATTTTACAATTGAAATGGCTAGATGTAACCGTAAGTTCTATGCTAACAGTTTCTTCTCTAGCATTTTTCCATTGTGGAACTCTATCCCGGCTTCTTTTTCTCCAGTCAAATTTGGTCTTCAAAAATTTAAATACAACGTAACCATTAGCTACTGTCTTCGTAATTCCGGTTCTGTTACTGTCCTCTCACCTTAACTTCTTTTTTCTCGTATCTTTCATACTCAGAAGTCCATTGCGCCATAGTGGCTTTATTGCCTTGCAAGGCATAGAAATATAAAAAAAATGATATATTAAAATAGAAGCAACAAATCCACTGAGGTGGGAAACAGCAAGTAGCCTATCTTGTGAAAAGGGTCGATAGAACTTTGAAATGAAAGTATAGTAAAACGCCAAACATTGCTAAGACCTACAAAGAATTGGAATCTATGGAATACCATGGTCATGATTCAAAACTTTCTTTAAACTGTCTGCAATCCAAGGCTAAATAGCTTAGTATACCCTGTTATTTAATCCATAACTGAAGGAAAAGTAATGGTTTCTTTCTTTTTCCAAGAATATTTTTAAAAAAAGACGGCAAGAGGCTAGGATAGAATTTAAATTCGATTCGTCGATTCCTCTTTTCGTCTCTATTCCCACATCCGAATAATAATAATAATAATAATAATAATAATAATAATAATAATAATAATATGTTGATAGGCTCTATGTACCAAGTAGGTAGAGGTCTAATCCAAAAGTAATCTAAAAACTACAACAAATTGAAAGCCTGTCTCACAAAAACCAATGGCCCTTTCCTACAAATAGTAAAACACCAAATCCACTTCATCAACAAGGATCTGCACTCTTGAAGAAACAGTTTCATGTACGTGAAATCCTACCAACAAAAAACGAAGCGAATACCATTTATACCAAACGAGTAAAGCAGAAAGCAGAACAACTCGGTCAAATGAAATTACAACAAAAAAACCCCCAAAAAACAAAACTTGTAGGATAACGCGTTGCATGGCAAATACATAAAAAGAACGAAAGAAACAGGTGTGAACCAACAGAAAACACATCAGTGGCTGAGAAGCACCGGGCTGAAAGCTGAGACAGAAGGCAAAATCCTCGCGACCAGATCCTATCACTCACATCATCAAGAGTGGAACTAATCCGAAATGCAGGATCTGCGGAAAATATGATGAAACTATCGACCATATTATCTCGGGATCTACAGAACTAGCAATGAATATTCCCACAGACATAACAAGGTAGCGATATATGTGCACTGGAAGATATGCAAGAAGCACAAAATCGAAACCACTGAGAGATGGTATGAGTACCAACCAGACACAGTTACCCAAAATAACGATGTAACTATCCTCTGGGACATGCCAATTCAAACTGTGAGGGAAATAAAAACCAACATACCTGTTAATATCATAAAAAGACAAAAAATTCTGGAAGTGTATGTTTATTGACAGAGAAGTACCATCTGAGAGAAACACCTCCACGAAAATTATCGAGAAATTGTCTAAATACAAGGATCTGGCGATCGATATTAACAGGGTGTGGGAAATGGAGACGGAGACTCTACCAATAGTAATCGGAGCACTGGGCCTTGTGAGAAAAGGAATGGAGAGTTCTACTAACAGTGTCCCAGGTAACATCAACATACATGTTGCCCAGAAGATCGCCCTACTAAGAACATCCCATATACTAAGAAATGTGCTATCGATTAAATGACAATTCTCTTATAGGGCCTAAGGACCATAATTTGGCCCCGTCTCTACAGGATAGAAACAATAATAATAATGATAAACTATCAGAATACAAGGATCCTCAAATGGGGATCTCAAAGATGTGGAACATGAGGACATCAATAATTCCATTTGTAGGTGGAGCCCTCGGATTAATTGGAAAAGGTTCCGATAGACTCATAGAAGGGATTCGTGTTAGCCAATACCTTAAAGAAATACAACAATTGTAATCACAGATACAGTCCACACATTACGAAGAGCTTTATCTTTGTAACATGTGTGTGATCATTGGAAAATGTCATGAAGCCACTTCTAACCTTAGGTCTCTGGTTGGGGCCCGGAAGGAAATGTATATACCACACAGATCAAAGGAAATAATAATAATAATAATAATAATAATAATAATGTCATTTGAATAAATAATCTCATTATGTAAATCTAGATTGAAGTGTACGCTTAAGATAAAATTATTGCATACAGCGTTGTGAATAAAAATCAACCTACAAGATGCCAAAAATAGAGGCATAATATGCAAGGCGAACTGTTTTTAAGCATGTCTTTCACGAGATGATGGTAGCACCCCGTTTGGTCGACATTCATTCCTTTGGTGCTGAGACTAGAATGACCAAGGTACAAGCTGTGCAGTGGTATGTGGAGTCCGTGCGCTACCCAGACCATATCACCTCCAAACTCTAGGCTGTATAAACAAGATCCAAGGGAATTTTGGGGGTTTGGCTTGGCTTCAGGATTTGTCAATGTGACACACAAACCGCTGATTTTCTGAGTGGATTTGCTTCCATAGCTTTTGCCGTGTTTGGATATGTCCGCATGGCAAGGGAGGTTCGCAATCCGGATTTTTCGTTCCCTGCGTTTTATATGTTAGTAAATAGGATACTTCTTTTTTCCCGAAAGAGAGGTGAACTGATTTTTTGAGGTGTCTGTATTTTGTTCGGAGGAAAGTTTGACTATCGTAAAAGAAATGAATTTGATAGAGTTATTAAATTTCCTCCTATCCCAACTAATACGTACGGACAGACATGTTTTCTCATCCAGTTTTTTTAAAAAAAATTTTAGTTCGTATCTTTTTTACGTTATCTTTTGCTTCTATTATTTGTTGTTTTGTTTTTTTTCTTAGGGTTTCTTGTTTATATTTCAAAATCTCTTGAGTCAATTCAGATCGTTTTAATGGACATTTCTTAAGTGTGTATGTGTTTGTGTGTGTGCGGACGTTAGTGAGTTTGTGGGCATCAGTGTGTGCGTGAGTGAGGGCTTCTCTGTCTATCTGTGGTATTCATTGTGTGACTGTGTTTGATTGCTGAAGTGTACGCGTGTTTCTGCGTGTGTCTTTTTGTGAACATACTTCAGTGGTTGTTTGTGCGCATGCGTGCTTGGGAATATGCTCGATTGCTTCTGCGTGCGCGCTTGTCTCTGTGTGTGTCTGCGTTTATAACTGTATATTTGAGAGTATGACTGAGTGTTTGTGCGTGTGAATTTGGGTCCTTGAGCGTATGTGTGTACGCATGAGTGTGTTTGTGTGTTTATGTGTTTATCTACGTGTGCCTGTTTGAGTGCATCTTCGATGTGTGGATATGTGAATTTCTGTATTTGTGCGTGCGTCCGTGCTTGTGCTTCCCTATGTGTGTTTGTGCATGCGTAGGAGTGTTTCTGGGAGCTTCTTTGTACGTGTGTGTTTGAATAGTTGTGCTTCTACGCGTGTCTCTCTAAGCAAGTTTGAGTATGTGCGCGTGTGTCTGTAAGTGAGATTGATTGCATATGTGTGAGTGTGTGTGTGTGTGTCTGTCTGTACGCGCATGTTTCTTTGGATGACTAGTTTTTCTTATGTCTTATTTTCTTGATAGAAAACAAATTTTCTCCGCGCTAATTCTAAAGTTGATATTTTATTCGACCCGATAGAAATTTTGAAAAGAAATGTCGAATAAAAAAAAAGGTTTTATAAAAACTGATTGGTCTAAAATGGCAAAAAATAAACAAAATAAACATACAATTCTCTTAATGAGAGAGGAGCCCTTCAGGTTCTTCCAGATTTGGTGACGAAATGAATTTCTTGAACGACAAAAAGACAGCTTTCTGCTTTTTATATATTCGCCAAGAAAGTTTATTTGCTGATAAATTGAGAAGGGATTACTAAGAAAGGAGATTCAAGAAAGAATTGGATTCATCATAAGAGAATTTCGATACGGACTGAAGAAGGAAGTCTTATGGTCGAAAGACGATCATTGTAAGAATAAACAAATCCATAGAAAATCAATGAGATCTCATTTCGAAGATGAAAAGATAACTTGTCAGCGTGTAAGGAAAATTTAAGGGGAGAAAGAAAAAAAGAAAGAAAGAAAGAAGAAGAAGAAGAAGAAGAAGAAGAAGAAGAAGAAGAAGAAGAAGAAGAAGGAGGAGGAGGAGGAGGAGGAGGAGGAAATAGTCTATTTAACAGAGAGAGAGAGATTTCAAATGAAGATAGATACTGTTTTATCTAAAGATTGATAAGGTGAACTGGATTTTTCTTCGTGTCGTGTTCTTTCAGGACGTTGACGATAATGGTTCTCAACGATTTCCTGTCTTTTTAGATCTTAACAAGCAGCATGGCCCGGCGTTGCCCGGGCTTGATTCAAAAATCGTACTACTCATACAGCAATTGCTATCACTTGACTTAAAATATTTTTGCCCTTCCTTGCCTTTAAAAGAGTGCCCTTTGCCGTGCTGATGTTGCTACACGCCTTACTTCTTGCCTATCTCACACTGCGAATTTTTTCGAAGCTCTATACTAAACATTAAATCTGTTACGAAAAAAGAACTAAACAAAATGAACACAAAACGATCAGCTTTAAAAAAGGACTCGTAACTGGGAAAATCGAATGAATAAAGAATGTTAACAACAAATATTTTTCCACACCCAACCCAGTTCTTTCGGAATCAGAATCAACGTTTTTTTTTGCATGCTAGCATGCTAATTAACATTCGTGTCAGTCAGCTGTTGGCTCTCACGCTGGCCAATAGAATCTTCCTGCCTATTCGTGGCAACCAGCTATAGGTCCTCAGTCTGACCAGTAGAAAATGGCCGCAAACTAGATGAAAACTGCTGTAGAAGCATGAAAAAATCGATTATTTCCACTATCGATGGGAGTTGGGAAATGCAAAGTCGGTCTTGGCCTTTCCGCTAACTTAGAGCATGTGCATATAAATTTTGGTGTAAATCCGTCGAAATTCGTTACACACACACACACACACGCATCCTGCCTTTTATAGATAGAGATAAATTCTTTTTGTTATCTCTTCTAAACCCTGTTGCACCATCCATTTACTTAAGCTCGCGGGGTAAGTTGTTGTCCTCTCTTCTTCTTGCCTTCAATCTGTCCCGTGAGTATCAAATTTTCCAAGCCCTCTCTCCTCATTATAGAGACTAGAAATTTCAACTGTCTTTTTCTGATGTTAAATATTAGTCTCCTTTTTGTTTTCATGTTCTCTAAAACGCAGTCGTTGCTCACATGTTTGCTCCATGATATTCTCAGCATCCTTCTGTAGAACCAGATTTCTGTTGCTTCAAGTCACTTCTTCATATGTGAGGAAATTGCCTCCCTTTCACTGAAACATATTAGGACTGATATTACGAATATATATATATATATATATATATATATATATATATATATATATATATATATTACGAATGATATACAGTTCAGTACGAAATTTTCCTGTTAATGAATCTTTTGCCATACAAATGCGCCCTCAGATTTCATTGTCGCAATTAACATCCACGTTCAAACATTTTGCATCTATATATAAAATTCTGTGAATTTCGTTATTTCGTCTGTCTTTCTGCTACGCCCTCTAAAATATCCATACATTGACCGACCAAAACAAATTTTTGGGGAACAAGTGCAAACAGGTAAGAGGGTACAAAGTACAGGTGATTTTACTAAGGTGCGTAGCTTAGAACAATAAATGTTCTTTAATTTTGGGGGAATATTAAAAGTTTTATTATTCAACATACAAAATACTCCCACCATTTAAAAAAAAAAAAACATGATTTAATGATTAAAATAACAAATACTTACTTAATAAAAAAACACTATTGTTTTTTACATATCTTTTCTTTGTTTTTATAAACAAGAATCCATTTTTAGTTCGCCCTGCGTTTGCGAAAACTGTAAACAGATCAAAGGCCAAAAATGTCAATTAGCTCCAGAAAGAAATATTTGCACATGACCTTTACTACATAACTTGATGAATTTCACATCTTGTCTTTTCTTGTATTCCTAAAACACCACACATTCTACTTTGAGTGGCTCCTGGGCCTTTGTATAATAAGCGACATCTCACGAAGAAATTAAGCTAATAATCCGTTGGCTTGTCTATTTATATTTTGGATGATAACTTGCCTAGTAAGCTAATCTTACGACTAATAGCTTGTGAGAATTGCTATATATGGGCATGAACTGCCCAGTCTTCACTTTCCATTCGCGATAGAGACCAACAGCGTCTCCAAGTCCCTGTGGGCGATGAATTATTTTCCACCTTACAATCCTTTTCTCACAGACGAAGCGCCGCAAGCCTTTCGCTATTTCAATGCAAAGTGTCCAGACGAACATGTCTTAGAATTCTATTCATTAAGCTTAAGTTAAAAGATTTTCTTTTTAATCATATCGCAATAAGCAAGACGATAGAACGTAAGCGGTTACTGGAAGTGGAAGAGAATGAGAAGTCTTTATAGGGGAGGGGGGATACAAATAAAAGAAGAAATCTCAAGAAGACAGAGGATGACGATTGGCGTTGCAATTAAGACCGTAAGAAAGATGGAACTAGGAAACCGGAAGAAAGTTCCACAGGCAAGAAGTGAGAGAAAAAAAAACTATTAGAAAAAAACTTATGTTTCAACATTAAAACGGCAGCCAAACTTTAATTCATCCAGTTGACCTAAGCGAAGAGGATAAGCTCATGAAGAGAACTGACATGAGAATATTTAAAAGAAAAGAAAGAGGGAAGCCAAGGTACGGCGGTGGGAACTTGACTAAAGTCGAGATGCCAGATAACATTACAGACCAATCTTTGGATATCGTCAAGAATCTTAAGATATATGGCCGGAGCACCAAACCAGATGTGGCGACAATATTCGACGCACTGTCTGGTGGTAGAATTATAAATAGAATTTCAACACTAAAACAGTTCCCAATCAGGTAGTACACTTCAATTCAAAAAAGACTAAAGTCGACATGCCAGGTCAGTACTGATAACATTACAGACCAATCTTTGGAAATCGTCAAGAATCTTAAGATATATGACCGGAGCATCAGACCAGATGCGACAATATTTGACGCACTGTCGGTAGAATTATAAATAGAATTTCAACACTAAAACAGTTCCCAATCAGGTAGTAAACTTCAATTCATAAAAAGACTAAAGACGAGATGCCAGATCAGGACCGATAACATTACAGACCAATCTTTGGATATCGTCGAGAATCTAGAGTTATATAAACGAAGCATTAGACCAGATGTCGGATCTTAGATTTATAATTGTGTAAGATGAATTCTGATGCTTAAAATTGTCCCCGCATTACACGGTGATCCAATATTCCTAGCAGCAGATCTAGCAGTTGATTCAATATAATCGCTTCACTTGGGAAAGAAAATCATTTAGTAATGTATATCTTTCACTGTGATGTAATCAAAAGTTTTATACTATTAAATTATTTTGATGACCGTTGAGGCAAAAAATGGTGAAATTCTCATTTCTGAGATTTCTAAAAACATGAAAAATACCGTCGGAGAATTAAAAAAAAAACACCATTTACTTGTGAAATTTTATTTTAGATAAACGCTTCCTGTTCATTTTTAATTTATTTTCGTATAATTTTTATTTTATCTTATTTTTTAATAATTCAGAACATTTCTAAACAGAACTTTTCTAACATTTAATGTGAAAAAAAAAATTGCTCTTTTATTGTTTGAAACAAACTCAACGGAAATATCACTGCTTATTCAATCAAAATATTCTTGCTCGCCATCTTTATCCCGCCTCGGCAATAAATCAGGTATTTTGTTCTGAAAGAATTCAACAAAGAACAAATTCATTGAATGATTTATTATGAGTGGATAAATACTTGTCTGTCAGAAAATGGACGTGATACACAGCATATATATATATATATATATATATATATATATATATATATATATATATATATACAGAGTGTTTTAAAAATACTTTTACAAACTTTGGACGCAGGTTCCTCACAAGAAACTAGATGTATATAAATATATGTCCGCAAATCCTTTCTTTTTTGGAGTTATTAACTTTTTTTTAAAAATTAACGTAGATGGCGCTGTGTTGCCATGCTATCTAGGCAACATTTGTCATTCGTGTATATTCGTGGTTAGTCTATCTTCAACATTTAGCGTGTGTGGTAACTGTGAAATGTTCCGTTTAACAGTGAGCAGGCAGATATGAGTTTTACATTAAGGCCGCGCGAATGGTTATGGACGCGAGGTTGCACGGCTGTATCAGATTGCGTTTCCAGACCGAAATGCAATGTGGGGTGATTATTGGCCAGTCAGTGGAGAGCTTTGCCAAGTGTCGCGTTGTATGTTTACAATATGAACGAATCTAGATTTCGAAGAGGAACTAATATCCAAAGAGTATAAGCTTTAAAAAAAATCTAATATGGACTGAATCTAAAATTTAAAAGAATTTAAGGTTTTGAAAATCAAAAATCGAAAAGAAGCCCAGATTAAAAAATCTCATATTTAAACATCTATTTTGTAATATTTAAAGTACCGTTTGTTTGTTTGTTTGTTTGTTTGTTTGTTTGTTTGTCAGCATATCAACACCTTATGCTGCATTTAATGTCGAAATTTAATTTTCTTAAAAGCATTAGTAATTTCTTTTACAAAAATGTATTGCTGGTAAATTTATTTTACTATGAAAATGTGTTGCTAGGAATTTTACTATATTTTTTTAAAGACTTCCATAGTGTTTTGAGCCAAGTTTGGTGATTAACTATTTGCCCATTGCTGGGACCCTAGAATGTGATACCATCTCAGGTCAGGGTGAACCTGGGAACATCAAATTAAGAGATGGATCAACGTTCCTCAAAAGCTCCCGATCAGTGACCTTGCTGCGGTTTATCGTTATACCCAGGACAATAAAGTACCGTAATCGTTTGTGTATGGATCGCTCTGCGGAGCATTTATAAACAAAAAAAAATCGAGAATAAAAGGTTATTTTTATGTATAAAGCGCACCTGATGGCGTCTATGGTCTCTATGGCGTCGCCGATAGGATGTTTAAATTGCTTGGACTAACTGGAATTCGTCGAGACTTGAACCCGGTATTTTGCAGCCCAGGCTAGGGCTAAAAAATGTAAGACAATCAGCCAAAAGAGGAAGAAAATTAAAAAAAATTTACCCCTTTTCTTGCTTCGGCAGGTTGTGAAACGATAATAAAAAAATTTTGTTATGGCACACCGCATACAATTGGAGAATATCAAATTGTTCAATTGTTTGTTCCTGGGTAAAACAATAAAATACATCCAACAGCAAGGCTTCGGATCAGGAGGCGTTAAAGAGCGTGGAACAGCCTCTTAATTGCTGGTGTTCCCAGATCCACCCTGATCCGGGGTGGTAGCACCTGTTAGGATCTCAGCTATTAGCAAATAGTTAACCCCCAATCTGGTATGAAAACTCTATGAAAGTGTAAAAATAGGTTTTAATACCAGAAATACGTTTTTGTAAAAAAAAATTACCAGCAATATATTTTTGAATGATTTTTCGAACAAATATTAATAGCAATAGATTTTTGGAAAAAATATTACCACTAATACATTTTTGAAGAAAAAATATTGCCAGTAATACATTTTTGAAGAAACACTATTACCAGCAATACATTTTTGAATAAAAAACATATTGCCAGTAATACATTTCTGAAAAAAATAAGGCTAGTAATACATTTTTGAAAAAAAATATTGCTAACAATACATTTTTGAAGAAAAAATATTGCCAGTAATACATTTTTGCAAAAAAATATTGCGAGCAATACATTTTTGAAAAAATATTGCCAGCAATACAGTTTTGAAGAAAAAATATTGCCAGCAATACATTTTTGAAGAAAAAATATTGCCAGTAATACATTTTCGAAGAAAAGATATTACCAGCAATAAAAAATTTATTGGCATTAAATAACCCATTGAGGTTGATATACCGTAAAACAAAGGAAACTAAACCAAAAAAGGCGGGAAAATATAAGTTTTCTGAGGGAATCGTCAGTGACGCAAAAAGAATATCATCCAAAATGACAATAATAATCTCATAAACGACAACGACATCTCATCTGTTTTGAAATTTCAGAAATTATAAAAAGAAGTTGACTACTGATCACGTGTCTTAGAACAACGCAATAAAAAACTTTTCGAAATGATTTGCGTAGCTCTGAAAAGGACTGTTTGCGATGAATACAGGTAACTTTTTTTTGTGATCAAAAATTTTATAATGCATCCAAGATCTGGGAGTGGAATGTCGTTCTCGTAGAAGCATTGAAACTCCGGTTTCTCCGTTCTGAATCCTGGAAAAATGGGATTGATTTCTAAACTAACATATAAGACGCAGCAGACATTTAGACACGATTTTGATGAAAAAAAATCTGCGTCTATATACACAAAGGATTACGGTATGTAGGTTTTAAAAATGAAACATAAAATCTCCCTCTTTTGACAGCCTTGCCAATTATGAGATGTCTCGCCAGATTTCTTAAACTTTTTAGTCTCGTCGCAGTGACCTTTCAAAAACTTCAAAGACCGATTTTAATACGCCGTAAATGGTAACCTTTTCATTCTTCGTTTTAATATGAAGCGAACAAAGTCTGACCAACTTCTACAAAGATCAACATTCGACGTTGTACGGGACTCGTCAGCAAAATAATGATTCCATTTTTCTCAGGCTAATTATACGCACTTTTTAAATGCGCACAGATTCGGGTAATTATGGCGCATGCCCGACATCACTTCCGCTAATAACCGGAAGCTAATAATGTTATTTGATGTTATTAATGAAGTAATTAATTCAGCTTAAGCCATCTTTTCTGAAGGAATTCTCAAGGTCGACTGAAAATCATTCGCTTAATTCATATCATAAAACCAATCGTGCCTCCAGTGATGACAGGAGTTGACGTTCGAGCATTAATAAAGGCAGACGTGTATTTTAATCTGAAACGCTGCAATACGATGATCTCTATCTATAAAAGGCTGGATGTGTGTGTGTGTGTGTGTGTGTGTGTGTGTGTGTGTCTGTGTGTAACGAAATTCGACGGATTTGCACCAAAATTTATATGCACATGCTCCAAGTTAGCGGGAAGGCCAAGACCGACGTTGCATTTCCCAACTCCCATCGATAGTGGAAATAATCGATTTTTTCATGCTTTTATGGCAGTTTTCATGTAGTTTGAGGCCATTTTCTACTGGCCAGACTGAGAGCATATAGCTGGCTGCCACGAATAGGGAGGAAGATTCTATTCTCAGCATGAGAGCCAACAGCTGACTGACACGAATGTTAATTAGCATGCTAGCATGCAAAAAAATCAATAGCTGCATTCGTCACAAGTGGGAAAAATTTAAATCTGCATGGCACTTTACTACTATTGGCTCATTCGCTTGCTTAAATTCAACGTTGATTCTGATTCCGTAGAATTGGGTTGGGTGTGAAAAAGTATTTGTTGTTAACATTCTTTTTTCATTCGGTTTTTCCAGTTACGAGTCCTTTTTTAAAGCTGATCGTTTTGTGTTCATTTTGTTTAGTTCTTTTTTCATAACAGATTTAATGTTTAGTATAGAGCTTAGAAAAAAATTCGCAGTGTGAGATAGGAAAGAAGAAAGGCAAGTAGCAACATCGGCACGGCAAAGGGCACTCCTTTAAAGGCAAGGAAGGGCAAAAATATTTTAAGTCAAGTGATAGCGATTACTGTATGAGTCGTACGATTTTTGAATCAAGCCCGGGCAACGCCGGGCCATGCTGCTAGCCTACCTATATTCCGTTTCCTCTATTTACAGACGTTGCAGTAATAGGTTTAAGAAAAGAGTAGTTCTGAGATCAATAATACGTGTTTTTGCGTTCCTCAACAATCATTACAGATTAATCAAAGAATAAAAAATATAATTGGAATGAGCAGAGTTAGTTGAATGGTTAACAAATTCGAAAATGAAATCAGAGAACCGGGTTCGCATTCCAGCCTGCGAAAAGGCAACTTTAATTATTATATATGATGTAAGTCAACTCTGGACCGAGTAAGACCAACCGAGGTTTTATAACACTCAAATGAACATGTTAGAGATGATTACCATGTCGTTGATGACATCTAAAAAAGATAGATAGATAGATAGATAGATAGATAGATAGATATGAAAAAATTGAGATAGATAATAAACAGAATCAGTAGATTGATATGAACAAAATGAGATAGATAGATAGATAGATAGATAGATATGAAAAAATTGAGATAGATAATAAACAGAATCAGTAGATTGATATGAACAAATTGAGATAGATAGATAGATAGATAGATATGAAAAAATTGAGATAGATAATATACAGAATCAGTAGATTGATATGAACAAATTGAGATAGATAGATTGATAGATAGATAGATATGAAAAAATTGAGATAGATAATATACAGAATCAGTAGATTGATATGAACAAATTGAGATAGATAGATAGATAGATAGATAGATGCGCAGAGTCCTTGAATAATTTTTGTGTCTACCCATTTGCCAATATCTAAAAAAAATATCGAGATTTGGGGCAGAAGGGATTCTTGATTGCGGGAGCGCACGTGTGCGTCTCTGTGTTTGTGCGTGCGTTTGTGTGGGCGTATGTCTATATCTACCTATTCATACATATATACTGAACGAAGGTATAACGCAGATAAACAGTGTAAAGCGTAAGACACAAAAACCAAAGAGATAATAAATGAAATAAAAGAAGAAACAAAACTACTTTGACATACGCCAGGTACAAATATGTATTCACGCTGTGTAAAGTTTGGCGATGTCTTTCAGCATTCATACATTTTTCCAATAATAATTCTGCGCAGTACACACACACACACACATATATGGATATAGATCTGACAGTATGAAGAAAAATATACAGAAAAAACAAACAAAAATCCTTATATGCAATTATGCTGTTTTAATGTTAATATAATGTCAACGTCGGACGTTTCGGTCTAGTAGACCATCTTCAGGACATATTCATAAAACACAATTAACATTAGACTATATTTAATTCAACATGAACAGACGATGGACATAAGACTAATCAAGACAGATAACTAAAATTTTTCAAGTTATCTATTTTGATTAGTCTTACTCTTATGTCCATCGTCTTTTCATGTTGAATTAAATATAGTCTAAGGTTAATTGTGTTTTATGAATATGTCCTGAAGATGGTCTACTAGACCGAAACGTCCGACGTTTAGATTATATTAACATTAAAACAGCATAATTGCATATTAGGATTTTTGTTTGTTTTTTCCGTATATTTTTCTTCATAAATATATATATATATATATATATATATATATATATGTATTGTATATTTAGGTAGCATTCGCACTTTTATACATGTTTCATTAAAGATGACAGATAAGGTACTCCGATTAAGCTTTTTATTTAATTTTCCTTGTGTTCGAAAGAGCGTTTCTTTTCTGGACACAGAGTGTGTACAAACGGTACAAATGTTCTGTAATTCCAAGCGATTTCGGTTATACTTTAAGCCATTATGAAGGATGATTTTTTTTTTATCATGGATGTATGGGTTGTGAGTATGTATCTAGAGACATACGGATGTTTTATTTTCCGAACACAGCACATTATCGAAAGGAATCTGATAGGTTTCTGTGTGTGTTTAAATTAGTTCTAATAGAGTCGCGGTCGGACAGGTTTTATATATATATATATGTGTGTGTGTGTGTGTGTGTGTGTGTGTGTGTGTGTGTGTGTGTGTGTGTGTGTGTGTGTGTGTGTCTTTACCCAAGGATTATGTAAAAATGAGGAGCTGCTAAAAAGTTGTCGGTCCAACCGATTTAGCCAAAAACGTTTCAAAACTTCAGGATTTGGAGGAAACAGGAATGACTTATTGATCGGACCGAAAACCTCTCAGCGCATTTACATCTATCTATGTCTATTCATATCTATCTATCTATCTATCGCATTCTGCTCATATCTATCTATATATATAGAGAGATATCTGACTAGATATCTGTTAGCTTTTTAATTTCAATTAAAACTATATATGTATATATATCCAATTAATATATATATATATATATATATATATATATATATATATATATATATATATATAGATAGATAGATAGATAGATAGATATAGATATGAGCTAATATTTTGAGGTACTAGCTGTAAAACGTGCCACAAGTATACTTCCCTTTTGTCTTACAATTTCCTCTCTCTCTCTCTCTCTCTCTCTCTCTATCTATCTATCTATCTATCTATATATATATATATATATATATATATATGTGTGTGTGTGTGTGTGTGTGTGTGTGTGCAAATATAGTAAAAAAGAAAAAAACCATTAGGTTAATAATCCGAAGTTCTTTAGTATTTTTGTTTTTATTTTTAAAAAACACAAGTAGAGCCTAAATTATAATTATTTTTTTTAAATATGACTCCATCGCTACATAAAAGTTCTCATGTTTCAAAAACAGAAGCTAAAAACTTCAGTTTAATTATAGAAATTAAATTGAATTTAAGTACCCAGTTCTGTTTCATCCTCAATCGAATTTTAGAATAACTAATCTTGAAATTTATGGAGCTTTATAAGCATATACATTCGTAAATTTCAAGATTAGTTATTCCAAAATCCTCTGCACTGTCCTCTGATTGACACCCAAACACTCTGAAATGTTTGTATTGACGCTTCCTGTGCGAATGCCAAGCAGTAGAGCATTCCGTACCCAAAACTTTGGGCGGAATGAATTGCGTGATGGTTTTCTCACAGAGGGTGCCCAACTGACCCTACTCGATGGGGGAGTCGACAAAAATCAAATACAAACAACGCGCATGCGCAAAATTAAAAATATTAAATGGTGACAATTTACCCATCTACACTGTAAATCTATGTAAATGTAGATGTATTATATATATATATATATATATATATATATATATATATATATATATATATATATTGAACAATAAAAAATATTAAAAAATAAAATCTTCATACACACTGGGCTGTAGATTAATATTCTTTCGTTTTTTTATTATTATTTCATTTAGATTCCTCGACTAGTTTCGGCCAAAATGTCCATCATCAGGAGAAGAAATATTTCTGGTTGCTGGTAGCAGTGACATGGGCGCCCCAATCTCCTGACCTCAACCCTATAGAAAACTTATGGAGCATGTTGCGCAACTGCTTTCTCGAGATCCTGTACTTTATAATGCTCCATAAGTTTTCTATGGGGTTGAGGTCAGGAGATTGGGGCGGCCATGTCATAACACTTACCTGCTTCTCATCAAAGTATTCCTTCATCAATTTTGATTTGT